>VZSR01000245.1:2142134-2353302 GCA_013398615.1 Brachypodius melanocephalos | reverse complement strand
GGGCTCCTGGGGACAGGGCCGGACACGGGGACAGCGCGCGCGCTCAGAGCCGCACTGAGCGGCCATTTTGTTCTCCCTGCGCCGCGGTCCGGGCCGAGGGCGCCCCCTGGCGGTGATGGTGCAGGTCCCGCGGCCGGCAGGGGGCGCGGCGGCGCGCGCCGGCGGCCATGTCGGAGCTGGCGCGGGAGGAGCTGTCGGCGCTCGCCGCCATCTACTGCGAGCCCGGCGCCTGCGAGGTGCTGGCGGCCTCAGGTGAGGCGGCCGCGCTCTCTGCCCGCAGCCCGGGCTCTCTCCCCCGGCCCCGCGCGGCGGCCCGGCCCGGCAGAGCCCCGGGAGGAAGCGCTCCAGGGCCGCTCACGGCGGGGCTCAGTCCCCGGGGCAGCACGGGCTCAGTCGCTCGATGCTGTCGCTTGTCGTGTGGCCCTGCCCCGCCGGGTGTCTGTGCTGCCGGCCTCGCCTGCTCGGTTCTAGTTAGGGACCTTCTCAGTGCCCTGCAGGCCCTGGGGGCGAGCGAGAGGCAGCGCTGGGAACGGGCTGGCTGTTCTCTAGGTAGACAAGCAGGTGAATTTTGTACGCGTTAATAAGACCAGGTGTTTATCCGGAAATACTGAATAGGGGCACAGCTGTTGCAGTGCATGAGAAACGCTGGGTCATCTCTGTTTTTCTGGGGTAAGCTGACAACCTGGGCACCGTGACGTGTCAGATGTTCTCCTGCTTCAGCAAGATGTGTACGGCTGTAGGTTTTACACGGTACTGAGGCTGATGTGTCGTGTCTGCCTGGGTGGAATGATCAGGTTTGTAGTATTTGCTCCCATCAGCTGCTGGATGCTGTAGGCAAGGAGAGCGGGGAGTGTAGGGAGTGCAGATGCCTTCATGGTTTCTGCACCAGCCATGGTGGCCGCTGATCAGAACATAGTGTTAAGAGATGGCTTTTATCAGTCTGTGCTGTACCCTGCTGTGAAGATGCCCCTTCAGCAAGGGAGAATAAATCTCAGTAGTTCCAGTGTACAGTAGCAGCGCTGTCTGGCTTAAATGTCAGGTAGGGTATGCAAGTGTGGGTATCTGTTCAGATCCAGACCAGGAGTAAATTTTGCTTAGTGCCTACCACAGATGTGACAACTCTTAGATATTTGTTAGCAAGAGATACAGATGCACATATACACACAGAGTATGCTGTATTGTGTACCGCAGGTCCCCGGTGTCTGGGAGCTATGGAAGAGTTCTGCCCAGCTCCCCAGCGAGTGGTGGACAGGGAGCAGCTTCCTGCTGCTTGGATTGCAGTGAAGTCCTGGGGAATGCTGCTGAAGATGGATGTAGAGGCCTGTGTCAGATTTTGTCTGCACATGTAATGTATTTAGCCCTAAAGAACTGGGATTGATAAGGATTTTTTTTTTTTTTACTGTGAGAGTGACTGAGTGCTGGAGGCTGCCAGGAGAGCTTGTGGAGTGTCCCTCACTGGAGATACTCAGAATATCTGGATGTTGTCCTGTTGTAGGTGACTGTGCTTGAGGGGAGAGGTTGGATGAAGGCATTAGTGTCTGCAGGGAGCACAATTAACCACAGTAATCTAAAATCAGGATTTTGTATCTAGCACACCTCCTGTTCCAGTGCAGGCATGTAATCCTGCCATTTTATTTTTTTAATTGGTATTTAGAGTTATATTTTAAAAATATGATTGAGGAAATGTTTCAACTGAACTTTATTTTTAAGTGAAAATTTTCAAGACTGTTATTTTGGGCATAGTTTGAAAAAGCAGTATTCAGGCTTATCAGATGTTAATTTTAAAAAAAGTGAGCATATCTGAACATTGCATATATATACACGTCTGTTCTTCCAAATCTGTTGAGAAATATAGGCACGTTCTTCTCTTTGCTTCATAAATGGAAAAATGATTCTGTGTTCGTAAGTTACCAGGATCCAAAAGGTTTAGAAACCTTCCTGGACATAAAGTGAGGTGCCACAAGTGCACAATGGGAGTAGGCTATTTTATTGATATTGATGTTATGTGATCTTGGAGGGCCTTTAACCACGCTGTGTTCATGATGTAGTAGGATGAGGTATATTTGATTGGTTTACATAGTTTTCTGCTGGAATTGAAAAGATTATTTTACAACAATGATTATTGGTATTTTTCTTACTCTTGGAATTTACTTGCAGAATCTCTAGTTAGTGTACAATTAACTTTTGCTCCAGTCATTAGCTTACATTTGCTTTATCTCTTCAAACCATGTCAATTTTCATTGACACATGGTACACAGACATAACTTCCAGGAAAACTGTTATGTTATGCAATCTCTAAGACATTATGAGTAATTTGTGTGTAGATCCATGGGATCAAAAAGGAGGCCATTGGGGATTCATGGTTTTGAGGGGAATGCAAGAGAATGCTTTCATAGGTCTCCTGGTATGGTAAAAACTTTGGCTTTTTGGAATATAACAATGAAGTATTCAGAATGTAAAATGTGTTTTTATCAAAATCAATGTGTGGATGAATTTAAATAAACTAATTACAGCATATCTTTTTTACCTTACATATCTATTTGCAAAGATTAGTGTTACAGATAGAAATCCATAATTTAATTGTTAATCTGTTCTCTTTTGGTGTGTTCACCAAGCTTGCTATAAAAATATGTTTAGATATTCTAAGCTTGTACGTTAGTAGGTGCCATTTTCCGAATTTAAAAATAGACTGCATGTGTTGCATAAAATGCCTTTGGGCAGGAGAGTAGGGGGATATCTGTCTGGTTGACATGGAACATAAGAAAAAATCTGAAGTATGCTAGAGCTAAAAATACTGATAAGCGTGCAGCTATGGGGAAAAATGAGTTAAAATGTATTGAGTTTAGTCTGATTAGCACATTAAATGCCAGCAGAACAGTCATAACCAACCTTTTATTTCAGAAATAATCACCGTGTTGCTGTGAAGACAACTCGGCCCTTGTAGCATGTGCAAACAAAGGAAATATTTCTTTGGAGCCAGGTTGCGCAGGGTGCCGGTGGTTTGCTCTTTGTTCTGCCAGTGTCTGCAGCGCTGGTGCAGAAAATGGACGCTGCAAGGTTTAAAGAAACTTTAGCTGCTGTAGCCCTGCAAAGGTTTTGAACTGATTCTTCTTTTTAAAAGTAAGTCTGCTGCAGATGTAAATGAGCACGGCGGGGCTTTTCTTGATGGCGCAGGGTGATGCACCTTGGGATGTGAGGCTGTTCTGCGTCCTTCAGATTAGTTCATCACAAGGAAAGGTGTGAGATTTTTGCAAGTTTAAGAATAAGATCACTGCAGAAGGAAGCCCTTGTCGAAGGGGCAGGGTTGGCCTGTCTGTCCCTCTGTTACTTCTGAGTTGGTGAGATCTGTTGTGACGAGCTAGTGAAAAAATCCTAGGAAGATTATCAGAAAGGTAACATGTTTTTCTGCCACTGTAATTAAGCTGGTGATAGAGTAGTCAATTTTTCAATTTATATAGGCTGTGCATTTCAAAATCTCTTGGCAACATAGTTTAAAACAAAGTGATTCACGGGCAGGAGGACATGAATGCTCGCCCTGTTCAGCCAGATGCCAGCTGGTGGGGCTGCCCTGAGTGGGGGCAGCTGAGGGACATGGGGCAGCAGCACTGCCTGCTGTGATGGTTGTGTGCACAGACACCTCCGTGGTGGCCAGGAGGGTGCTGGGGGCCCCAGGACGTGCAGGGCAGGTTTTGTGTCTGTGATTATGTGTGCTGAGCCTGGCGTAATGGCAGAGGAGCTGCTGCTGCTGGGGCCCGGGAAGAAACTTTTGTCAGGGTAGCAGAAGACAGAGATTAGGCATGAGAAGGCTTGAGGTTCTCCTCTGTAGCTACTGGCAGTGTGCAAGGGTCTCTTCCAAGGCTGGTGTTTTTCTGAGGAATGCATTTGTCTTGAAAGTAGTCTGGAACCTTTGATAGGGTCTTGGAGGATCGAAGACAAACTCCTCTTGGTGGGAAGCGACTCTTTTGACGTGTGGTGCCTATAAATACAGGCATGGCTGGGTGTGATTCCATTGAATTCACTGGAATTGCATCTACTCCTTTCACCACTGGATTTGATTCTTAGGTAGTGATGGTCTGTAGATGTTTGGAGACTTATTTAAGGTACTGCTAGAATTTGATTACTGGGTTTGGAGGGTTTGTTGATTTTATTTTGTGACTTCTCTGACCTTGAGAGTTCTTTGTATGACCCAGGAAGGAGGTTTTGAAACAAGCCCTATAAAGCTCTATAAAATACTTCTGTCTGTCCAAGTAATTTTTAGATTCTTCCACTTTTTTTAGTAGGTTTCAAATATAAAATCATACATTTTATGTGAGAGGCACTGTGAGAGGTTGGTTACTGGCATCAGCAATACTAATCAAACATAATTCATCTGACTGTCATGTAAAGGAAGGTAAGGTAAGGTAGAGGGGGAAGAGTGCAAGTCACTTCAAAAGACCTGCTCTGAAACTCAGCTCTCCTCTAATCTGCCTTTCAAATCTGGCTTCTCCTGCCCTCATAGAGTGAATCAACCTGACATTTTAGCAAATTTTGAAAGAAAAGAGTTGAAGTGTTTAGAATGCATCAAAGGGGTGAAGCAGAGAACATCTGAAGAAGATCATCTTTTGTCTGATTGATACCCTTTTACTTCATGGCAGAGGAGTGAAAGTAGGTTAGGTCTTTGTCCGTGTTCTTCACTTTGTCAAGTTTTGTATTGTTTTTCTATGAAACTTCTAGTTAAGAAGGTTTTATTTCATGAGATACTATACATAACTTTAATATAAGCATCTTTGATTATATGATGTAGTCTTTAGCCTTTCCTGCTGCATACTGAGTGTATCCTTTTCACTCTGAAAATAATTCTATTCTTAAGTATACCTACAACAGATTTTGAGCAGATATGAAGATATATAAACATAGATTAATATGAGTACATGTATATTTTTGTATGTAGTATCTAGGGTCAGGTGTCCAAGAGAGATGTTTTCCTTATGTCAGTCCAACTGTTGTAGAGGAGTTGGCAGAAAAAATTTAAGTGTATCTTTTCTCTAAGTTGTAGGGCACAAAGAATCTGACTTCTTTCTTTCTGAGTCTCTGCTTAGTGTGGAACTGCTTTTGAATGATTGTCTTAAAAAATACATGCTGCAAGTCTGTTTGCCTTGCATTGGTATTGATGTTAGAAGTCTTACAGATTTCTTTAGGAGCAAACTTAGGGCAGTGCTGAATCCATCCAGAAAAGTCTCTATTTTCAGTTGTCCCTGTTTTGCCTTGCTTCTGCTATTGAGCTGTGGAAGCTGAGTTATGTGTTTGAGAGAGACAATTCTTTATTACTAGCTTGTCTAGACTTTGAAGGAGCCAAAAGATGTGAATGCTTTTTAGAATGTGTTAATAACTTTCCTTCTGCAATGTTATAGAAGTGTTTCATTTCAGGATTCCCTGCAGGTATAGCTTGAACCATTAGTTGCAAGCCCTCACTCTGCAGAAAAAAAAATCACTCCCTCATATTTTAGGAAATGTCAGTTATTTGAGTTGAATTATTTGAGTTAAAGCAAATAACATGATTTAATAATATGTACGTATTTCAACTTCAAACAATTAATGTGTTGGTTTTTTTTTTATATTTTCCAGAGACACATGGAATCTCATTTAGAATTCAAATCAGTGTGAAAGATCTGCTGGATAAGGATATAGTTTTAAAGCTGTTATTTCATTTACCAGTCAGTTACCCATCAACTCCACCGGATATTTCTGTTAACTCAGACCAGCTTACAAGGGCCCAGTGTATGGATGTGAAAGAGAAATTACTTGAACAAGCAAAGAAGCATCTTTCTGAGCCCATGGTACACGATCTGATTCTTTGGGTACAGCAGCATCTTAAAGGTGTCATTAAGCAATCAGCAACAGTTTGCAATGAAAAAACTACTTTGTCAAAAGGAACAGAAGATGATATCTGGATGCTCCTTTTGCATTTAGATCACATGAGAGCAAAGGCAAAATATGTGAAAACTGTGGAAAAATGGGCTTCAAATCTAAGGCTGACTGGAAGACTGATGTTCGTGGGCAAGATAATATTGATTCTTCTTCAGGGTGACAGGAGCAGCATTAAGGTGCAGGAACAATGAATGTTGACTAGTTCTATCGATTTACCACTGAAACCTCCCTGTCTGAATATTTTATGTGTGTTTTTCTAAGATTAACAATTTTGGAAGCAAATTGAACATTATGAGCATAGGAAGACCCAGCAACTTTATTCGGTATTTAAGAAAAAGAGGGTGTTCTATTCTGTCTACAGTGATACCTGTAGACCTGTGCCCTGTATTGCTTTGCTTCTCATTGGCATTATACCCCCATATCCCTTTGTTTCCTGACCTTAATATGCCTAGATTCAGTTTCCTGTATTTCCCAAATGCCCTAGAGAGTGGAAAATTTTTTGATGAGGAATTTATAACAGATATATTTCTAACTCATTGCTGTCTCTTTCCTTGACGTAAAACCACATGGTGCTCGTAGTGCATGCCTGGGCTTTGAAATTCTTGTTTGTGCACACGAATTCCCACTGCCTTAGGTGGGTTTTTGTGGTGATGTTGCAGAAGAATGTTTTGGCTTTTCTAACTCATGTTCTCTTAATCAGTTAGGTCTACTTAATTTAAAACCGATGAATAGAAGCAGTCGTGCACTTTTTGGGATGGGCACTTTCAAAGTTTGATTGCTTTGTTCTGAAAAAAAGATGACATTTTGAGTGAGCTTTTGCATTTTACTAAACGTTTGAAATACTAGGTGACATTTAATATTTTGGGATTTTTTTGTCATTTAGGAATACTTGATTCTTCAGAAAACTTCTAAGGTAGATGTGGACTCAAGTGGAAAGAAGTGCAAAGAGAAAATGATGAGAGTACTGTGTGAGACAGAAGTACAGTCACAGCATAAAAGGTATAATTTAATACTGTTGTGGATAGAAAAGTAACAGAATTGATAATTACATTCTGACAAATGCAGGCATATTCATGAGTTTCCCTTTTACAATGTAGGTTTCAGACGTTTGAAGTCAAAGAATATTCAACACCGGAGGAGCTACAAAAGGAATTTGAAACTGCAGGACTTACAACTCTTTTCTCTGAGTTTGTGCCTCCTCTCTTAAAATAAAATTAAAAGAAAGCACTGGACCTTTGACCAAAGCAGTAGTTGACTGCAGATGCTGATGGAAGATGAAAGGACTAATGTGGCAAAACAATGTTGAAACTTTTCTGCAAAAAATACCAGTAATAATTGTCCTTTTGCAAGAAGAAGGCAATTAATACATTAAAAACTGATATATTTTTGACATTTGTGTATCAATAATTTTTCCAAGCAATGTGATGTTGACTGTGATAATTGCATGGCAAGCATGAGCGATTGGGAAGAAATAATGTTAAAAAAATAGTCTCCTAGTCAGACTCTGTTTTATAATCCCTGTTTTTCATGTTCTGTCTCTTCTCTCTCATGGTAGAATTTGTCGATAATGACCTGTTAGAAGGCATCATTAATTTTGCTTTGGAAGACTGTATGAAGATATTTCCATTAAAAAAAAAAATAGCAAACTCCCATTTGAATATGTGAGGACAGCATATACTTAATATCCCTTAGGAGTTAACCTGATAATTTTGCATTCTCCCTTTAATTGACTATAAATGCTAGATGGTTGATTTGAAGAAAAAGCTCATATCACTTGGGGCCTGAAAAAACTTAGAAGCGTCTTTTTGAATATTAGTTTTTATTCTAAAATTTATAAAAACACCCATGTGGAGGGTTTAAATTGATAAAAAAGCTGAGGTAAAGCCGATGGTAATATTTTTTTTTGATAGTTTACAGATGTCTTTTGTACTTTTTCTGGTTTTACTGTCTGTGCAGCTTTAGATCTCTTGATTCAGTTGAACTCTTGGAGCAGTTCAATATATACAGACTTCAGTCTTCCATCTTTCAAGGCTTCTTCCAAGTTGTTTTGTTTATCTAGGTTTTTTTGGATTGGTCACTGGCCTTGGCCAACCTATATTTTTTTTTTTAATGAGTAGTCTGTGTATTACATCTGTATAGCATTACAAATTATATGCATAATTTTATGAATTATGCAAGTTCTGTTTATCTAGGGAGGATTGGATACTTATTTATTATGATTATTAATGTGTGTCCTTTGGTTTTACCTGAAGCCATTCTCTAACAAGACTAGATAAATTGTCCAGTAATAAAAATTTTGCAATCGTGGGTTTCTTAGTAACTAGCACTGCCATTTGCCATTTCAATTGGCTTTAGCATGTAGCTAAACATGTGCTTTACTGCTCTCTAGAATTCAGTCTCAGAAGCCAAATGTCTCATGTATTCTGTAATTAGACAGATTTGATCAATTCAGTATAAACTAATTTATTTCCATTGTACTGGAGGAAGACCAGTACAATTTGTTTAGTTCTGAAAGTGTCGTTTGGCAAATCATTTCCTGTTTCATGCTCAGACCATGAGATCATACCTCTTTTATTATATATTCTAGAAAAGCGACTAAAGCAGACTAGCAAGATTTTAATGTTTTATTGTTTGAGATATCAGATGCATAAAAGGTTGTAGATTGAAAGTTTTTGAAGTTTTTCAGGAGTTTGGTGATTTTCCTAATATAGAATGTCTCAAATATGTATGTTGCATGTTATTTTATGCACTGATGCTAATTTACTGAGATAGTGGCAAAGTTCTTTTTAATGAGTCTTTCATGTTTACCACATACAGTACGTCAGGCGCAGCAGAAAAGAGACTGGGTTGAACAGGTTTTACAAATCTGTTCTATGTTATTTTGAAATGGCTTCCTGAGAGACAGGAAATCTAATTTTCTATCATTTTAAGTGCATGTGAAGATGAACTCCTACTTTTACAAAGAAGAATAAAACAGAAGTATCTTTAAAATATTAAAATAACATGTGTTTTAACTTACAGTTTCCAGAATTCAAGCTGTTCTCAGCTAAAATATCTGTTGAAAAAATGTGTGTCAGTGCAGTATAAAGTTTTGAAAAGCTGCAGAGGGTCTCTCCTTATATTGTGTGACGGATCTGACAAGTATCAAACTCAGGAAAAGGCCTATACATGTACAGAATAAGAAAACACAATCAGGATCTCTCTGCAAAACTAGATGTCATAAGATTTTGCCAGATGCATTGTAAGTTTGCTGATTTTAGGAATCAGGTTGAATGGCACACCTACTTGTGTGATCTCAAAATGCTTGTGACTCAATTGAGGCAGAGGTTGTTGTGGTCATCTTTCTTGCAAGATTAGATGCAGACTCACTAAACTTTTCCTCCCTACTAGAAAAGCCATTTGTGGTGTCAGTGGCTGCCAGTTGCCCTTGAATACAAGCCCATGTATTTTTTTTGAATTTCCTTTCCTGATGCCTTCTTGGTCAACTATTTGGCCAGAGCTGGCATTCTGCAACAGCCAATTAAAAAGTAACAGTTGGGTAAGTTGCAGCTCTCTCCTGATCTGTGCTCATGTCTCTGCCAAATGAAGTTGTTGTAAGCAGCTGTGTTTCAGGAGATGGAAAATGCAGTTTATACAATGGATTTTTACCATAGTTGAGTTTGTTATTCACTAGCTCACACTGCACAAATCCACACATTCACTGTAGGAAAGGACTACAGTTGATAGCTTGGTTTGATGTGCTTCAGGAGAATTACAAATCTGATCAGCTTGATGCAGTTCAGACAGCAGAGAACATGAAAACTGATGTCAGTCTGATTCTGTTAAAGCAGAAGGCTTTTGCCTACCTATCAATCAGTAACTTACTTTGAAGAGTAGGAGGATATCTTCTGTTCAGACAAGTAAACAAAAATTTTAAAGGCTGTTCTTTTGGAAGGATGTTGCAGCTGTCTGTTAACTGATGTTTTGTTTGCATTCATTGTGAAAAGAGATGAGCTAGGCTGTGAGCCTCTGGGGCACAAGAGTCATCAGAATGGGTCCTGTGGTGCATGTTCTGCCTTCCAAGGGAGCTAAGCAGACACAGAAGAACAAAATGCACAGAAACAGAAGAACAAGAAGCAGGGGAAAAAAATGCATCAGTGTAAAAAAGTTAGTGAAATGTATGTAACTATTGGAATCTGACAATTCAGTTGCAAGGAAGAAGAAATCCACAAATTAAAGGCGATTTAACAAATTAGAAGCTACCTTTCTTGTGGGTATGGTGTTAGAAACAGTTCTTCAAACAGCATGGTCAGAAAAGCCTTGTTTCCTGTGGCCCTGGTAGTTTCTAAGCTATAGCACACATGAAGCCTTCCCTGCAGGAGATACATTCCTGATGGTGTTCTCCCAGGTGAGTTCCCCTGTGCCTGGTATTGATTGTGCACAAACTGATTATTGTTTGCATAAATCTTTAAAGTATGAATAGCATTTTTTCACCTGTTACCTTTTTCATCGAAGTTGTAGGTACTTGATTTCTTTCAGGTTATTAACCTCTCATTTTAGTTGAAATGACTTAAATTCAGAAGTTCTAGGAAAACTTTATAGTATAAATATGCTTGCTTCTGTATGAACAGCACAGATGTATAACCATAGTTTCCTTTAAAAATCAGGCTAAAATGAAAGATGTTGCAATAGGATTGACAACTTGAAGAATCAAGTTTTTTAGGGCAAAACTGAGGTTTGATTGGTCTTTTTGAATACCTTGGTTTATTAAGTATCAAGAAAACAAAAACAGTTGAGGAAATAAGAACGATCAAGAGGAGGGAAGTAAATGGGGGACATCATCAGTATTGGGAATTCATCTGGCTTTCATACTTACTCAGTCTCATTAATTGCTCCCTCCATCACCCCTGAATTTGTCATTGGATGTTACAGGGAGGTCAGGACACTGTAAGAACTCATACATGAAAATCCTTGACACAATCAATTAAAAAAACCTGAAAGTAGATTTGATTGTTTTGTGAATAAGGCTGACTTTTGTGGTTTTGTAGTTACATCTCATTTTCCTATAATAAGAGCATTTGTCTCTTATTTCTGGTGTGAATGACCCACAAAACCCACTGAGAATAGTATAAATTATATGCAGAGGTACTGTAATGAGCCTTAAGAAACTTCATAGTGGAAAAAATATTTTGTTTATGTTGTTTCTTTTAAAAATAGTTTAATAAACCCTACATATGCATGATTTAAAGCCTAGTGTCCCTTGATTTGTTCAGCTTTATCTGTGAAAATACAGACATAATCATGCTATAGTACATTTGAAATAAGATGATGAAATGTTGCACTCACTGTATTTCTGCCAGAGTTTGAGACTGAAATTGCTTATATTATGAAATAGGGCAATTGCTGGAATCAACTTTAATATATCTTACAGTAGTACTGAGCATTATCTTCCTGTCTTTTTGTATATAACACATGCAACACTGGCAGCACTCTGCTATGGTTTTATATTTTGTATGTATAGTTAATTTTTTGTTATCATATGCAAGAGTTATGATTGTTTCTATTCTTAATCATAGACATAAATGGAACCTGGAATATAAATATGCTGACAGCATTTTGTAGCTATTGTTCTGTGCTGTGTTCATGCATTGGCTTTTATATTAGTTTGTGTTGTCTGACTTCAAAGTATTAACCTGCAGTGAAGAGAACTCTTCAGGGTGACAGAAAAATTTGCCTAAAAGACGTTAATTTAAGGAATTCTTTGGACTCTAAAGATGAATCCCTTAATGTTTTGAGTTAATTATGCACTCAGATGCTTTAATTTTATGCTAATAAGGTAGCAACTGCTGCACTTTTGAATTTTGTGTTTCTTAATGTGATACTAGTAATCTGTTTGTATCCTGTGTTAGAACATAGCTGATCATAGAATTTGGGTCAATATTTTATTACCATTTTCCATTGTAAATATCTATCTTTATATGTATACATTATTATCCATTATATC
This sequence comes from Brachypodius melanocephalos, assembly GCA_013398615.1. Taxonomy (NCBI): domain Eukaryota; kingdom Metazoa; phylum Chordata; class Aves; order Passeriformes; family Pycnonotidae; genus Brachypodius; species Brachypodius melanocephalos. The sequence continues at coordinate 2,341,412 of VZSR01000245.1, read as the reverse complement.
TGGAAGGCAAAGCATTATTTTAGGATGAGACTTGTTACAAAAGGTCTCTGCATAAGAACAATAACTCTGCTTGGTGCTGCTTTTCCTACTGTCAGCTTTTACATTCCTGCAGGTATGGGAGGCAGTCCAATGACCAGAGTTTTCTGGAGCTGAGCTTAACAGTGTGTTACACTAGATCTCAGTGCCAGCTGCGTGGAGGCAGGGTGCTCTCTGCACCTTTGTGGGACCACTTTGGACAACATCCAACTGCCCCTGAAGGGATGAGCTGGATATTCCTTCAGCTTTGTGTGTGGAATTGTTGGAGTGAATTCCAGCAATGCAGAAGGTGAATGGTTGGCTGCTGCTTGATCTGAGCTTTACATCAGGAAAGCTCTCTGGTGCTCATGTTAGTGCCATGGAGGGTAATAAACTGAAATTTACACATGTGCTAGTCCCAGGAAACACTGCACAGCAAAACCAGTGCCACGATTTTAAGACTGGAGGTGGTAAACTTGGACTGTTTTTCAGTTGTACTTAGAAAAAAGATGAATGGAAAATGATTTTGTTGATCTCTGATCAGTCACTCATCTGTATACAGAGGCAGGGTACATTTTTCATGGGAGATGGTGCTATGACTACCTTTCAGTCAAGATAAAATAAAAAGCAGTTCTTTTTTTAAGTAAAATAACTGAGTTGTTTGTGAGAACACTGTCCATGTGAGATGCTGAGCAGAAGCTGAGCTGCATGGCTTGAGCTGTGCCAGAGGCTGATTTTTATTTGGTGGAAGTGGAGGTGTTAGAAAGGAACAGACGGCAATAAAAACACTGGTGATGTGGCTCTCAGAGAAGCCAAAAGGAAGGGGTTTTTTGCATTGATTTCTCTCTGGAAAGAAATTTGGGAGTATGAGCAGAGAAGTTGCTACTGTATCCAAGCTTCAAATAGAAATGTCGGAAATAAATATGCATCTTCATTGTCATTTTCTCTTTTTAGCAGAAACGGCGTGTAGAACTGAGACCAAGTAGTGGAAGTTTTCACGAGTATAGAAATGACAAACCTCACTCAAGAGCTGCAGGCTGTCCATAAAGGAATTAGTGCAGTTCTTACAAATTGTCCTCAATTGACTCAGAAATGATAGAGACTTTGTAGAAGCAACAAACTCCAAAAGTCTCATGGTTTGAAAACCAGGCTGTTGTGGCTCCGAGTGGTTGGGAAGATTGATGGAAGAGGTGACCAGCAGCTCCCAGGAGCAGATTTTCTACAAAATTTGGGCATTCTGGAAAGCAAGGGCTGAGGGGGTTGACAAATCACTTTGGGGGAAAAAATATTCTGCTTATTTGTGGAATCAGAGAATACAGGTAAGTGTTTAATTTTTACAAGACTTTTTCTGCATTGATACTATAGACACCTGGTATGGAGATTTTAGATGGTCCCTGCTCAAATAGTGCTAATGTCTTGGGAACCTGATGTATTTCAGTTCCACATCAATTAAGATGATTTTTGGGTGATATTGGTGGTCAGTGGCATGACAAGATTTAACTACTGCAAACCTATTCTGCATCAAGGATTTGCTATAGAATTAAGGAACAGCTTTTAACTATGAATTAGACAGAGGACATCTAATAAGAGCAAAAACAGGAGGGAAAGAAAACACTCCACTTGGATAGCTACAAGAAATCCAGAAAGTCATCTTTATGAGGTACTGGTGTGCCAAAGGAGAACTTCAGGGTTACCCTTGCATTGACAAGGAGCCAAATGCTGTGCACTCAGCTGGGTGTGAGGGTGTCAATCAGAGTTTTTGGGCTGCACAGTCCTTGGCACAGCATGTGTGTCTTCTCTGCCAGCATTGCACCAGATTTCTTCTTCCCCCCCCCCCTCCATTTTTTAATTTATTTGAAGGCAGCTGCAAGAAGGGAGATGGCAGTTGTTTGCTGTGAATTCTGTTCTTATGATACTAAAAGATGCTACAGGTTTCCTTCAAACTAATTTTGAAGAAAGGGGAATGCTTCTTAAAACAAATAAAGGAACAGAGAGAAAATCTCAGGAGAAGCTGTTAATTTGCATATTGGAGCTGTGGAAAAAAAGATTTATCACAAGAAGATGAGTCCTAAAGCAGAGTGGGAATAAAGATGTCCCCCCTCTGGTCCAGAGTGGCCATTTCTCCGAGCTTTGGCAGAAGCTGATGTTAGTGCTTAGCAGAGGAGAACAGGTATTTCTACTCAGTAGTGCCTGATGCTGGCACTAAAGAGCTTTTTGTGCTGGAAGGCTGGGGACAGCTAAAGGCAAAGCTTGGAAGCACAAGCAGCATGCTGACAATTTTTAGGATCTCAGCTTTTGAACAGTCATGAAAACTGGGCTCCTCACTGTGTAACACTGTCAGTAATATCCACAGGGGCTCTGGTACTGGCTCTTATTTAATTGATCAAATCTATTAGAAAAGGTAACAAAATTGAAATTGTGTAATCATTCCCAAAGGAAGGTGGTGATTATAGAGGGCGAAGCTGTTCAATACTGGAGAACACTGGTTTTTGAAAGCTGGATAGTTTTCAGCAGCTGAGACAATGAAAAGCTGTGAAAAAAGGGGGAAAACATTGATTCTTGCTTATATAATTATGGATTTTTTTCTAGAAATTCATTGCTAAGTTGAAACAAATGAGTCGTGGATAATTATTTATCAGCAAAAGTTTTCCTACTTTAGGTAGAATGTGAGAGAGTTCTAAGAGAAATTTTAATTGTTAGGTTTCTTATGGATCTGAGGTAGGAATGGGCTATAGGTCCCTAAAAATATCTTATTAACAGCAAATCAATAAAGCACCGCAACAAGCATTAGAAAACTTCAACTGCTGTGGAATAAACTACAGCAGAAAGTTGTGAGTATAGCTCTTGTTATTCAGTGTTTTGCAGGGACCCTCGGGATTAGCAGCAAGGGAGGTCAGAATTTTCTGAATAATAATAAGAATTAAATTTATTTTTTCTTAGCCAGCAGCAAGAGTTTCCATTTATGCCAATTTAACTGTCAAGAAGAAAGAAAAGGGATATACTTCTGGAATACCATGAAGGCTAACAGAACTTTTAACAAATCTGTAGGTCTCATTCATATAGGTTTCAAAACCAAACACAAGCAAACCCCAGAACAGTCTGTGAAAAGATTACTTTCATGGTAAAATACAGCTTGTGGCAATCTGAAGCGATAGCTTTTGGGTTGTGCACGTGTATTTGAGAGATTATTGTCTGCACAGGTAAGGGGTGCTTTATGGTTTGGTTTTGTTCTTTTTTTTCCTGTTAAAGCCAGAAGGGATGCTGGAATGTGCTGAAACATTTGAGCAAGAACTAGTATGTGAACAAATAACCTGCAGTAAACCTCAGGTTGCCACTCAAGGTCAAACGTGGTGTAAGTTGTTCCAAAGTTATGTTGAGGAACACAGTCGGTGCAGGGAGCTCTGGGTGAGCCCCAGCCCCAGGAAAAGGGCCTGAACTGCTGACACTTGGCAGCACAAAGGGCCCCTGACCTGTGCCACAGCTGGAGACTGGGCACTCAGGGCCATGGTGGGAACCCATAGCCCCTAGACTTTCCTGCCCTTAGGATAAGAGGATAAAAGGATAAAAGCCCTGGCACTCCTTTGTTCGGGGTCCCTCCTTGGAGGCACCAGCTCCAGCTGTTACTTAGTTATTTAGTTATTGCACGATGATCAAATTGTTTTCAGGAGCAGGACTGAGGCTGTGCCATGGGCCAGCTGGGGCTGAGCTGGGAAGGGAGCATGGTGTGACTGAGGATGGGATGGGATGTGCAGCTGGGAAGGGGCTTCGGTCCCAGCTCCGGGGGTGCCACAGGGACTGCTGGATGGGCTCCTGGATGGTCAGACAGGGAAGCTTCCTTAACAGGTACTAATTACACAGGATACAAAATAAGAAGGGTGGATGTTGCACTGATAAACCGAAGACTGAGGTTCTTCAGAGAATAGGAAGCTTTGGCAGTTCTGGAGGATCATTACACAATATGCTAAAAATCAGAAATGTGCAGTGGTTAACGCTGTTCTTTGGTCCATTTGGTTTCACAACACCTTGTGTAGTGAATGCAGACAGGAGGGTAATTAAAGGACTAGTGATTATTAATTATATAATTCAATTGTTAATAATAATTAAAGGTGTAGAGATTGGTTTATGATGCCAGCATCCTAAGGTTTTTAGTGATGAAGTGTCATTTCCCTGGAAAGCTATAGCTGGCATGGTAAAGCCACTGCTTATCATGGAGAGTGCTTGTGGTCAGAACAGGCTGGGTGTTACTTCAGTGTCTCCATTTGCTAATAATGACTTAGAGAAGAGAGCAAAGATTTGTTTAATTCCGGAGCTTTGTGGTACAAAACACCATCCTTTTGTCTTTTTACCATGAAATGTCTTTCCATTTGTAAGCAGTAAGAAAATAACTGAATGGTGAAAGTCAACTAGACAGCAAACTACTGACAGCATGGGATGTAACTGTCAATCTGTCTGTGATAGAAATGGAAAAATAATTGTTGCTCCTCTTCAGAAATGTGGTTTATGCAGTCTCTATAAAGGCATATTATTTAGTGCAGTGCAAGGAAAATTCTTTTTTCCTATCTGAAACCAATTTAATGTTAACTGTTGAAACCATTAGAAGATACTGAGCCCAGTATGAATCCCTTTGGTGGAACACACGATGTGGAGGAGTGGCTTATCTCACAAAATGCCTGCCTCCATTTTGGAGGTAATGAGTTTTTTATTTTTTCACTTTCTTAATAATAGAGGAAGAGAGAGGGATAGATCTGCTAGAATACTCTCCTTATCATCTTTGCAGCCTATGGTCTCATGGAGAGGAATAGCTGGGAGTTGAAAGGGGAAAAATCCTGACTATTGTGCTTTCCCTGAGATAAGGAATATTTTAGAATCCCTTGTCTCGTGCATGAAGCCTGGTAAAAGGGTTCCATATTAACATATGGAAGGATTTTTGGGGAAAAACAGATCTTAGCCTCAGGAGTCTGCTTTTGACTCTTGGTTTGTCTGGGTGTTTTATATGTCTTTGAAAATGAATGTTAAAAGGCAGACTATGAGCCACACAAGCTGAGATTGCTGCATTGACCTCAAGAGGTGAAAGCACAATTGAAAAGGTCTGTTTTAAATGTTTAAGGAATTAATAATTGCTGAAAAGTGCAGATACTAGAAGAACAAGCATCTTATATGCCGTGTACAGACAGATCTGGCACTCATGGGAGACATTTGTGACAACAGTCTTCCAGTGGGTGACATTTATGTACATGATAAAGAGACAAGACCTCTTTATGTAAAATTTACAATGAGCTTTCTAATGTCATCAGTTTTTTTAGGCTTACAAAATTGCCTCTCTTATAAAATTAACTCCTCATGTTCGGCCATTAGCCTTTGGGAGTTGTGGAGAACAGCCCCAGGGGTGTGTGTGGCAGTGGGTGCAGCGGGTGGCTGTGGAGATGGGCACCCACAGAGACACAGGACAGGAGGATGCTGCTGGCCATGGGCTCGTGGCAGTCAAAATGGCTCTGGGCAGCAGCTGCTGCTGTTAGACCGAGTGCAGCAACACGGATGTTCAGCCTGGAGGAGACTGAGGTGGGACCTCATTGCAGTCTACAACCTCCCCAGGAAGAGGAGGGGCAGATCCCTTCTCTGTGGAGACCAATGACAGGAAAGTTGTGTCAGGGAAGGTTTAGGTTGGATATCAGGAAAAGGTTCTTCACCCAGAGGGTGGTCAGACACTGGAATGGGCTTCTCAAGGAAGTGGTCACAGCCCCAGCCTGACAGAGGTCACGAAGCATTTGGACAATGCTCTCAGGCACAGGGTGTGACTCTGGGGGATGGTCCCGTGCAGGGCCAGGTGTTAGACTCGATCCTGTGGGACCCTTCCAACTCAGGATATTCTATGGTTCTATGAAAGTGCACCATTACCCTTGTTTTTTCCTGGTTTTTTATCTGAGAGTTGGGAAGACACTTTTTATTAATAAGGAACCAGCAAAGAATTACAAAATAGAGAAGAAATAGAGTCAAAATACTAAATGAGGGAGAAGGAAAAAGACATTGGACTAGAAACTGATCCTAAAACCAGTGTGAGGGAAGGGAGCAGAGAGTGCCAGACAGAGCACTGTGTTAGAGCAGAAAGTGTGAGTGGAGATGACAAGCTGCAGCAAGGCTTCTCTGTGTCTCCCTGCAGCCTCCTCCAAGCACTGTCACTCATGTCCCTTGGTCTCCCAACCTCTGTAAACTCCCAAGTGTAGCCACTGACTGCTTGCATCCCTTGTTGGAGCAGGTGGCTTCTACATGATGGAGATCAAGAGAAAACAGTGTGTACTGACTTTAATTAAACTGGGAATTGCCTCTTGTGGTGAGAACCCTGGTGAGAGGTTTGTGGCATTGTTCACCCAGAATGCTTTCTCATTTTCAATGTATGAATTGATAATCACTTCCAGTAGAAAGCCATAAGCACTGTGTCTCTTGAAAGCAACAAGATTCTTTCATCTCCCAAACCCTTTCAACAAATGAAACCCAGTGATAGCTAGACCTGTCCAATCTGAATTAATTTTCTCAAAGTGAACTCTGTATACTAGATTTTTTTTGGGGGGGTGATAGATGGACAAAGCTTTGAATTCAGCCATCACTTGACATTGGTACCTTCAAAAGTATTTTGTTTTAGGATGTTGTACGTCACACCTTTGTGGGGGTTTGAAGGACACACTCTCTCTGTAGGATGCATGCTTTCGTCCAACCTTTCTGTATGGAAAAGATGATACGTACAGGGAGGCTGCATTTTCCTGAGCAACACTGTGAAAGGACATTTTCAGCTTGAGAAATCCAAGGAGGTGAATGGGTGGCTCTGGGGAAGTGGTCCAGAGGGAGGCTCTGACTATATGCTTTAGCTGGCTGTGATCTCTCTTTACTAGTTTTATCCTGTTTAATATGGCAGTAGTATGTACAGGAGAAGGTTTATGGTGTGGGTGTGTGCTCCCCCGTCTCAAAAAACTTTGCCTTCTTGCTGAGTCTGCTGCACCCCTGGTTTAAAGCAGAATAAGCTGCATTTTGCTAAGACATTCACTAAACCATTCAGATACTGTCTTAGATCTGGCAGCCTGCAGTGCATCAGAGTATTTTGATAAGCATCATGTCTCCTTGGAAACTACTACTTAGCAGTAACTTGACGCCACATTTGGAGTGTTATGATTAATATAAGCCTTGCTTCTGCAAAGACACATGGTATGGGCCTCCTCCTACAGAAGTGCAGAGTCTTGTTGAGCTTATCAGAGCAGCTCGCATGTTCCAAAGTGTCCCTGTGGGGTTTCGGAGTCCTTCTCTGAATCTCTACAGGCTCTGCTTTAAGCTCCTTGGTTATAAATCTCACTTGTTATTCTTAGGTATATTTTCAGGAGTCTGTTGTCTAATTTGATATTTTAAAAACATTTCTAAAAAGTCTACATCCACAGTTATGAATAAATATAAAGCTCCTTCTGAGGCCATTAAATAGTATTTTAATTAGGCTGGCAAAATTGCTTTTGGCTTGTCTTTAAAGTCTTTAGTATCTTATTTCTATTAACAAAATGGTAATCAAGATTAAATTCTAAAATGTAACCAAAGTAGGTCATATTTTTATTAACTGGAGATAGATAATGAATGTGCCCTATATAAAGATTTGGATTAAATCTTCTGAGATGCTGAGGATAGTGTTTTAATTAAGGTAATCCTTATTGCATCTAGCCAACACTATTGCTGCTTAGGAATTTAAGATCTCAGTCATGCATATTAGTGCATTACCTCAACGATTCTAATAGAGATTTAATACTTGTATTTGAAGTAGCAATCTGTTATAAATTAAAAGCATTTGAATAATAAATTTAAATCGTGTTATTCTTTGCAGAGTTTTATGTAATTAAGGAACGCATTCCGCACATTCATTAACGTTTTGTAATTTCTATAGTGCTGAGAAGGTGTGCTTTGTTGTTGCTCTTAAACCAGCTGTTTTCCCCTGCTTGTAATATAGAGAAGCCCAGCTATTGCAGGAGTGTTATATATATGTGTTAAGTGTCTCCCTAATCCCCTGGGTATTTGGGACACTTGGCATAAAGGATGGGACTATGTGAACTATCCCATTGGATGCTAGTGGGATTTGCAAAATAATGTTTTAAAATTAAAATAATAATAAAAATAATAAATTACTATGGAATAAAAATTTTAAAAAGCTTTAAAATGCTTTAAAAAATTGACAGAAGGGTTGCTGATTTGTACTGTACGTTGCAGTGTTTGAAGATTTGTGGTACTGGCAGAAGGACTGTACTTGATGCAGTACATTGTAGTCTCCCAGTGCAGAGGTGCATGCAAAGGCAATACTCATCTGATTTCAGTGGAATTAGCCTGGAAGTCTAGGCAATCTTTATGTATTAAATAACATAACTGGAGGCTTTTACACTGCATACATTCTGAGCATCTTTTTTCCATGAAGACATTACTGTTCCTGTGATTTCTGGGTTGCATTTCTGAACCCTGCTCTGTATTAATCCGTAGCAGTAACAGCTCCAAGCGAGGCGGGCAGACACTTTCTCACACAGTGCTTTGCTCTCGTGATGCCAGGGTTAGCTGGAGGTTGAGGAAGAGCTCCTGTAATACCCTGCTCTGAGTTAGGAGAAATGCTAATTTCTGAACTCAGCTGAGCCTGAGAAATACCGGTTGGAGTGTACTGAGGTCCTGTCTGGCTCAGCACTTGTTCCCTGTAAGCAGCTGATGGGATGTTTGTAGAACAAGGAAAAGGAATGGGCAGTATCTGCAGAAAATGCTCCTCCCTGGTCCATGTTGTTTCAGTGTTTTGCTTGCACTGCCTTCTCCTGAGGAGACCATCTATCACTTCAAAAAGGTGATGTACAGGGACTTTCTGGCCATGGGAGAGAAGAATGTGACAGCAAATCTACCCTCGTCTTCCATTAAAGAAGAGATACTATGCTGATGTTACTACCACTGTGCCAGATCTTTCCATTTCCCACGGTGGGATGCACAGAGGAGTGCATGGATATGCTTTTTCGAGTTCCTGTAAGGGTAGGGATTTCCTTACCTCCTTTAATTCTGCTATTCCTCATGGAGGAAAACCATACTGATATTCAAACTTTAATTTTTGTTTGCATAAATGTAACCCTGCTGCTCCTTTGGGAAGCATGCTGCACAATTCTCATCTCTTGGCATTTATGGCCATCAGAAACAGTATCTTTCTTGCTCACAAACAAAAAGCAAATCAATGGGAAGATCATAAAGATTATCTTTATTAGCTTCCTCCCTGCATAACTACACAACCATAAAACAGTGTCCTATAAATTAACATTGTTCTATAAATTATTGTAAAAGAATGTTCCTGTTAGGAGTTTCCTGTTATGTGCAGTCAAGTAATATTAAACATTTTATTTATGTCAAAGTCATGGAATATAACATATTCTTGCTCTCTGTAGATGACAACTACTAGAGTAGCCACAGATTAATATCTCTCTTTTGGGATGGATAATTTTGCTATCCTTGGTCTGATGTTCTGTTTTGTTGTTTAGTGAAGAATATAAAGAGAAGCCAGGACTATGTAATGTAACAGGACAAGCTTGTTTAGGCTCTTCACTAACTGTTAATGTTCACTATTTGTTACAGATATTGTCCTTTAAATTGTTAATTGATATATAAACTTTACACTAATTTACACTGTTTGTTTTTGGCATCATTAGTCGGAAAATTACAACCTTTCCTATGTTTATTATACTTTGGATTCTGGTTGCAGTGATTCTGCCTCTCTCCTCTATTTTAGCATTCCCTAGATCGATGCTGAAAATTACATGTTATTTTTTCCTCCTTCATAAAGCCGTGTCACAGAAGTAGAAAGACCTCAGCTATTGAGATCAAAGGTTGCTCAACTTTGCTGGATTGCATGGCATAAAGTTCGGCCGTGATGAATGGTGCCAGGACTTGAAATAAGAGTAGCAAGTCTAAGAGCATGAGTCACTGTACTAGGTCTTCATGTCTGCAGAAAATTTGTGTGTGCTGGCTGAAAGCATTGACAATTTTCCATTAGTAATGAATTACAGTAGTAATTTCATTAATTTCCTCACCTCAGTCAGGATATGTTAGTGTAAGTTGCTTAACCAAGCATCAGAGGAGCCATTGCTGTTAACCTTTAGTCCTTTGCTGTGTAACCAGGACCAGTTAAGAAGTAAATTAGCGTAGCATCCCTTTTAAAAAAAAATTACTTTAGATAAGCAGTGGACATAATTTTTGCCTGTTTTTAATTTAATAGCAGGTTTATGGTTTTATGCAAAACCATTCACATTACAGCTGACCCTCTGGGAACTGGGCTTTTTCGTCTGTGTAATTTGGTGTCTTTAATAATCTGCTGTCTGTTAAATCCAGCACAGACTTGATTAATGAATTGTGATGAACCAATGCATTAATTTACAGGTTTGATCTAATACCCTAAAAGGCTACATCAGTGCTTCCAGTTATTAATGTTAATAAACTTAAAAGAAAAAGCAATGTGAGGAGAGAGGTAAGGGAAGGTAGTATGTGGCAAGTTTTGTCTTTATTCAAGCATTTTATGTCTGCAGCTACTTTTCTTACAAGAGAACTGCAAAAGCTCTTGACAACAGACAACATCAAATGGAGAACAGCTTAGCAGTGTTTGAAAAGACTGTAAAATTTCTGAAGCTGTCTGTGTTCCATAGTCAAATCTTTTTTTCTGTGCTGAAAGTCCATATTCAACATCGGTTTTTCATGCTGTTTTTCTAAATACTGTGTAATAGTTTTGAAACCCATTGCTGTTAAATCTGTGTCTGAAACACAATCTTGAATATGAATTTCTCTGAAAAGTCACTCCAGAAGCCTGGCAGATGATAGGTAGATGTGCATATAAGGAGGCATATGCATGAGAATGGGGGGTATTTGACATTGACAAAATTGGCTATGATGAGCAACTCATTTCTAAGATGATAGTGAAGCTTTTAAGAGGATCTTTTTGAAGACTTTAAATAAATCTACAAGCTAAATTGCAAAATTTTATTCTATTTCATTTTTTAAAAAATCCTTCATGTATCTATTGCATGTAATGATTCCAAAGAGTAGAGTGTATTCTGTTCAGTCTCAAAAGAGCTGGTACATTGAGGAAAGGGAATAGTAATTGAATTTATTTATTTTTTATTGAGAAGGTAGGGTTTGGGAATGGGACAGTAATATGGTGATAAGATTTTAGGGTGGTGTAAAAAAAGTATGAAATTTTGTCTTTGATGCTGCGGCTTTAGATCTTGAAAAACATCTTAAAACAGCATAGAAGTTCAAAGAAGGAGCTGTGTGTCCTCTCTCCTTGGATATTAGCTCACAGTGCTGGAGCTCAGACTTCTCCAAATTACAATTCAAGCCTTGCCTTGTTCTGATAAATATAATCTAAGAATTATTATTTTAGACATTGATGTATCCATCTTTCTGCCTATTAAAATACAGCATGACGTTTAAAGCCCATTTTAGCAATCCTGCCTCAGGCATTGTCTTTCTAGTGGGGCACAGGAATTTTCACTTGTCCTTGAGATAAATGACACTGGTATAGAATTGGCATCTCTTAAGTCTTTCTTCAGCATCCATGGCACCAAAGTATTGCTGGAAACATTGGAATGAGACAGAGAATAACACTGTTAAGACTGAACAAAAAAAAAAAATCTTCCTGTTTCTGTTGCTTCTTTCACTTCCTTACTGAGAGGGAGAGAATAATTTCTGCTACATCTTGGCTATTTTAATAGGATTCAGAATGCACGATCACATTAGATACTGTACCTGAGGCAATCTGTGTTTAGACTGGTGATAATTACATGCAAAAGTCATTCAACAATGAGGCAATTAATGCTGATGAACTTTAATAAAGTCAGCTGTCAGCAATAGATATTGCTGGCAAGTTTCCTAATCCTATATTTATAATACTTTATAATTCCCTTCTGTTCTATTCTATAATGCATTTCTGTTTAATGTGTTAAAAAAACCCACCAGAAAATATTGCCAGCAACATATTTATATATGGCACAAATATGAACAAAGAGGTCAGAAGTCAGCCTGCTTACCAAATTTACTGCAGTGATTGGTATTTACCAAAGAAGATGATAGACAGAACAAGGCAAATCCTCCAACTCTCTCAGCAGAGGAAAGGGAAAGCTTTAGATAAGGAACACAGGGCTTACATTTCCCCTCATTGTTGATTAACAAGCATTAAATTATGCTTAATGTCAGATGTAGGCAGGTAATTGTAATGTGGTGTCAGCGTAAATTAGAAGATCAAGCCAGTTAGTGTCTGGGATTTGTAGAATTCTGGAATCTTTGTCTTTTGCTGCAGAGACACATTTTTATGAATTTCTTAGTTATCCTAATCAATTATATGAGCAGATGAATTTTGTCATTGTAAAATTCCATTTTAAACCCATTATTCTTTGGAACAGATAGAGTGACCACCAAGCTTTTTTGCCTTTCCAGCACAGGCAACTATGAAGCTGCAAGGAATGAATGGTTGATGGAGGAATGAAGTATCCTCTTCATTAAACTTTATTGAACATTACAAAGGTAATGCAGACCTGGTTGCCTTTTCCTGGAGATCAGCTGCTTTGATGGGCTGCAGTTCAGGAACCATTGCTCTGACATGAGGAAGATGGAAAATATGGAAAAACCTGCTACAGGGTAGAGATGAGATAGCTAACACAAGGGTATGGAGCCTTCTGTGAAATGATATAAAAAGTCTAAATATGGGAGTAGTTTTAAAATGGCAGAAATTTAATCTGTCTCTTTCATAATCCAGTAGAATGCATATAAATCATGTGCCACTGTAGAGCTGTTATGTGTTAGGTTTAGGGCATGAGCTTGCTGTGGGTCTCCTGGAAGAGCTGTTCTAACAGCAGCACTGCAAACTGTCAGTCTGGGGAAGGACTGCTTTTGTCAGAAGCTTTCTCCCCCATTTTTAGGAATGCAGTGGGAAAGAACAGCGAGGTGTTCTTCTTCCTTGTATATAAAGGCATTACCTGTAAGGCCAGAGATGGCCAGAGGGAATATCCCTGCAGGTGTAGGTGTTCTCCTCCTTTTCCCTGGTGGCTGTGATGAGAGCCCTTGCCTGGATGCACTGGTGGTCTAAGCCAATGTGACTCTTCTCACACTCTTCCTTTATCTGCCTGGAGCAAAAGCAGTGTTGGCCATCCCCAGGGCAGTGAGCAGCTGTTAAACACAGGTTCAGTAGCTGAAACTACAGAGCATTTTCTATTTTAGCTGCTGTACTATGTTAATCAGTAAAAAACATACACAGCTGAGGAAAATCTGTTTATGGTGGCTGAAAGTGTGTTGGGTGAATGCTAAGGTTACAGATGATGGTTCATGTGTATAAGCCTTTGGTTTCAGTTAGAAAAAACTCTGGTATTTAGGATGAGGTTAAGTTTCTAGGGTGATGTTGGAGATGAATCACAGCTGGATTTTGGCTTTTGGCTTTAACATCTACAATCTCTTTTCAGCAGCTGACAGAAAGATCATATTGTACTAGATAAGCTGTACAAAATTCCTGCTGTTTTAACCTGAAATGATATGATAGTAAGGTTGAGAGTGGGAAATGGAAAATGTAATGGAAAATGTTTGTCATGAAATGTTGGAAGCAACCTGCAGCAAAGCCCCAGCAGGAGACAGCTGAGAGTCAGGAGAGGCTCACCTGGGTCTCTCTGACCATGGAAATTGTGTTTGGCCTGTCTGGCTTAGCTGCTTGTGTCCTTCAGGAGTGAAAGTACAAGGGGGAGAGGAAAGTGAGTCTAGGGACAGTGGGGAGATGGGGGCCTTGGCACAGGCAGACAGAAAGGCACAGGCAGTGGGGACTCAAGAAGTTAATGATGTAAAAAAAATGGGGTTGAGGGTTCACATCTTTCCCTGCTTGCACTGAAGCAGGTGACAGCAGCGTGGAGTGGCTTTTACTTGCTAGTTAGATCTGTAAAGTATTGAAACATCTGTTACACTGTGTAATGACTCCTTGAATTGCTCAGGCACTTATGGCATAAGGCAATGCTGCATAAACAAGCTTGTCTCTAAAGTCAAGTGTAGGACATTCCTGTGGTTTTCTTACTTCTCCACTCTTTGTTAGGAGTAATGGTCTTTTCCAGTGATTGGATGCCTATGGAGGAAGTCTGTACAGCGCCATTTCTTTTTGTGTTACATCAGTACAAGAGAAAACCCTTTTAAATAGGAGGAAGCTGTCAAGCATCCAGATTAGGATGCTAAGACCTGGATGTGTGGAAAGCTGTGGGGAAAGCTCAGCCAGAGGAGGGCATGGATGGATGGATTTGGTCACCTACCAGCAGCCTGCTGGAGGCACTTTCCCCACTGGAGGGGCCCTTTCCCCATCTTTGGTGGGAGGTCCAGCAGGGCAGCAGGAGCCCAGGGAGGCTGTGCAGCCTCCACCCTTGGAGGTTTTCAAGAACCTGACAAAGCCCAGAGTCACCTGGTCTGGTCTCCTGGCTGACCCTGTCCTGAGCACAGGATGGATAGGATGGACTCCCACGCTCCCTTCCACTCTGAATTGTCTGACAAATCAGACAATTGAATATAAAAAGGGGGAGGAAGTGGTGGTGGAGGGGTGGGGTGTGAAGTGGGAAGAAAGAAGAGTCGATCAAAATATATTGCTCAAAAATTCAGTGGTAGACACCCTAATGTTGTGGCTCTTAAACACTTCGGTTTCTGTGGATTCCCTAGTCCAGAATCTGTTTGCAGCCTCTTGAGATGAAATTTAACCATTTGTTCTAGTTGGATAATTGCTTGAAAATAATGTTGTGGGCTAATTTACCTGCTTTTATGTGCTTGAATGACCCTGGAGATATTTGTAACTTCAGATGGGGCTCTTAAAGGTTTTTTTTTTTTCTTTCCATTTTTCCCCCTTTTTTCCTTTTTGAGATTTTGTTTTGTGATTTAGTTTTTAAGAGATTGACTTTGCCCACTTATTTTTGAAAAATTGGTAGTCTATGATGGGGTGTGTTTTAAGTACTATGCAGGCACAGTGAAATAGGCAACTCTTAAGAATAGTCTGAAAAATGCAGGGCCCCACTTTTTCATATGGGAGGAAGCAAACAAAGCTGGAAAAATGGTTGTAAAATTCAGCTGCTGGTGCCACCTGAGAGAAAGCAATTCCTTTTCTAGGTGCGAGAATGAGTCATGCATTGTGCTAGAGCTTGTGATTTAGGCAGATGTGCTTCATCTCTCACTTCCAGTTCCTGCAGTCAGTTCCCACAGCTCAGTGGCAGCACGCAAGCTGCTGGTGCTGTCCAAACCCTTGGATGGGTCTGTGCTTGCACAGCTCTGCCTGTAAAAAAGAGGCAGGATTAGGAGAAGAAATGGTGTGTAGTGGTTTGGTTTGTCCTCATGAAGAGGCCATTGCGAGATATGTTGGTCCAAGGTGTCATGGTGAAGCGGCCTGAGCTCCTGCAGGCACCCAGCACTGAGCTCCTGTACTTTCTGCTCAGTGTCCAGACCGCTGTGTTTTAGTGGATTACAAGGATGTAGAAGAGATTGTGTAGAGACTCCACATGTAGGAGCCTGATGCCCCCGTGCCTGGGGTTTAACATGAACCCCTTGAGTCTCTGCACAGCCCCATCAGAGCCTCTGTCCCCACGGCTCTCGAGGGGCCTTCGGATGTCAGGTAAGTAGCAATTATTAATCGTTAGGGCTGAGAGTATTCACACTGTTTGCTTTCCTCACATTCATTCCTCCCTTTCTTGTTCAAATAAGGTGACATTTAGTAGAAACTTACAGTGGAGCTTTTTATCCCCCTTTCAGTGGTTTATTTGATTTCATTGATCTTTTAAACTCATAATCAAACTGATTTTTGTAACCAGAAACTGTCTGATCTCACCCTTTTTATTTTCCTGTGTAGTGAAGGAACAGTCAGCCTTGCAGAGCTCAGCAGTCTTTGTTAAACCAAGTTTGAGCAGTCCGAGCTTTCCGCATGTCCTGGTGCGGGACAGAGCGGAGCCGGCGGGGCCTGGCAGCCGCGCCTCCCCTGGAGCCGGGGGGAGAGGCCGCCGGGGGTGACCCCGCTCCTCCGGGGCTCCTCCCGGGCTCTTCCTTAAACGAGGGCTCGTTGCCTAAAATCAAGATCCGTGTGGCGACGCCTAATACCATACGTGCCCTTTTAAACCCAGCAAGGGCCGCGATCGGAGGAAGCTCTAGAGATGAAATTGTAGTCGAACCGCCAGCTTGTCTGGTAAATCACCTGTCTGAAGATAACGGCGTTTTAACGAGACGAACAGACATTTTTGAACATTCCCCACTGGTTTTTCGCTCTCTGAGTGCCAAGAGGAGGCAGGCGGTGTGGAAGCACCCGGCGGAGGGAGCGGTACGTGTCTGGGGGCGCAGGCCCGGCGGGCCGGTGCGGGCGGTGTGGCGGCCGGGGCTGCCCCTTCGGCGGGCGGAGCGGCGGCAGCGCCTCGGCGGCTCCGCCAGGGGCTGCTCGAGCACCGCGGCCGGGCCGGGCCGGGTCCCGCGGCCCCCGCTCCGCACCCAGCGCTCCGCTCCGCTCCGCTCCCCCTGGCCCACTCCCCGCGGCCTGCGGGGCTTCCCCTGCCGCCCCCCCGCCAGCCCCTGCATGCCGCCTGTAATTAATTAATTCCCCGAGCCGCACGGGATATTTTTCCTTTTCTTTTAAATTTTCAAAATATTTTTTTAAAAATAAAACCAAAAATTTCCCGCAAGGCGTGAGCGCGGTGACTGGAGCTGTGTGTGCCGGCCCGCCGGTGGCTGTGAGGAGCCGCGGGCCCTCAGGCGCGGCGATAACCACAGGAACGTGTGCGCAGGGGATGGGAACTCACCCGTCTCCCTTCCGTCAGGCGGTATCAGCGCGGGTTTCATCTCGGCTCTATGCCAAACTCGGTGTCGTGGTGCCTGCTTATTCCTCTTCCCATGCTCTGGCTTCTTTCCGCTTGGTTTCTGTAAAATAATGATTTGAAAAGGCGTTGTTTTAACATTGGAATTAATCTAAAATGCCCCAAAAATGTTTTTTTAGCAATAGTACCGTTCAAAAGGTTGATCTGTGATGGAGATCACCACACTAGGCTTTCCTTCAATGCAGAAATATGTAAGGTATTATGGCATTGAGTAAGGCAGTTTTTGTTTTTCCAAGGCTAATATTCCACTTGTAATAGTTAATGAATTAACACCAGAGATACAATAGATTGAAATAAGCAAAGGCAAGGCTTTACAGATTTCATTGGAATTTATGGAGAAAATCTGGTGTCAAGCAAAAACTCCATTATGTGTTTTCTGAAACTGAAGTCGTGGTAATTAAAATGCTTTGATAAAATGTTTCACCTACATAATTGCTGTTCTTGGTCTGTTGCTCCTCAAGTGTTTTTTTTTCTTTTGGTTTAATTTTGTTTTGTTTTAATCTCCCAAACTTTTACAACAGCTGCAGTAGAAGGACCACAGTCACAGAATTTTGGGAGGAGTTTGTTCTGGTTTTGTTTTACTTTTGAGTAGGTTTCAGCGTATTTGTGACTGTAATAATTGTGTGCTCTGTTGTCAAAAACCTTAACAAACCTTTAAGTGAGTCTAATTAAAGCAGCCTTTGATAATGGCAATAATAAAAGATTGCTTTAATTTACACTGTAATGAAAGGATTGTGCCATTAAATGTTGCAGGAAATAGCAGAACTGCTTTTTCAGACTAGGTAGAAATTGCATGCTGTGCTTTTATGATCTCAGTGAAGTCCCAGTGATTGTCTTTCCGGCCACCAGCCAGAACTTCAGAGATGAGGTAGTTCCTCCCTCTTCTGAAAGAGAGGTATGTGTAGTCCAGTTATCCTATTTGGTGTTTCCAGTGTGTTTCTTCTCTAAATCTTGCAAATCTCCCCCAAAGCCTATCATTTTAATGGAGCCTGGCAGGTTTTGTGGTGTCTGAACACCAAGCTTTGGGCTGGAAACATAAGGTTTTTTTGGTTGCTCGGTTGATATTTTTTTTTCCCTTGGAGTTTCTTTTGCATTATATTGTTTCTTGGTGTCTTGTCCTTTAAGCCAGGATAGTTCCAGAGACGTGAAATGACAACTTCTTTTTTGGACCATGATTCTAGACACCAGCTGGAGTGCCCTTCTCCAGGAAGCAGGTTGCTAGCCCGTGAGGAATGGTGTGGTGCCATAGACATGTCAGCAGGACATACGGCTCTACACTGCAGGTTAATCACCACAGAGCCTCGTGTCACTTCTCCACTTTTCTGCTGCAGGTTCTGGTTTCATTTTTATTGTGTACTGAATCTTATATTTATTTTCATGGGACCCTGGATGAAGCCTGAATGTTTATGTTTTTGAGAGAAGAATCCAAAAAAGAAAAGTAAGCAACTTACCCCAGATTATTTCCTAAGGTAAATTAGAACATTGAAGTTAAGTTCTATTTCATTTTCTGAAGTTTGTGTTGCAGTGAACGAGCAAATGAGGTTGCCAAAATATGACTAATTCACACATTGTAATAGTCTTCTTTACAGGATAAGCCATTGAAGGACTAAAGCCATATACTTTTAAATATTGAGAAAAGAGAATAAGATGAGACTCAGGAACCTCACAGCAGAATGTAGAATACTGCTGCTGCAGCTGGAGCTCCTGCTGATTCTGTGTATTGTACAGAAAACACCATCATAACAATAACAAAAAGAAGATAAGCAGCTGAACTGTGAATTCCAGGTTCATTTTTCAGTTCTACCTAACTATTCGTAACTTTACAATGAAAGATTCAGAAATTGGAGCCAATTACCATAATATGTGGTGGTTTGGTGGGAGCATGTTCTACATCAGACAGTTAAAAGGTTTTATTGCTATTAGGAGCTTGTTAATGCCCTTGATAATGTCTCTAGTTGCTTTGTAATGTCTCTTGTTGAAGTATAGAATTCTTTTATCTTCTTATTACATTATGCAGAAACTTGAATTGAAACGATATTTGCAGGAACATTTAAAGTAGTGCATCAATCAGTTTCAAAGAAGAGAAAATGTTCTCAGAATAGGTTATAAAAGGATAACTGTCAGTTTTATTTTGGATGAACAAAGAAACCAACGTAAAAAGCACTTTATTGTAAAAGCACACTGTGCAATTCAATAAATATTCCATATAAATATAAAGGAAAAGAAAGTTCATAATTACCTGATGGCTTGAATATAATTTAAGTAATACTTTCAGAATGCAGCAAGCAGTGAAGCTGCTTCATCTTTCTTGTGTATTCTACCCCCAGATCAAGTCCTCGGTAGGAGATAGTTTAAATCGACTTGTTAATGATTTGAATGGATAAAATATGGTTATAATTTAACATTATCTTGCGGGGATGTAAACCTCCTCTCAAACCACCTCGCTGCATGAGAAAAATAGCAGTAGCACCTTCCCTCACTCTCCTTGTATTTTGTGTGTTTGTTTGGTTTTCTTCCTCAAATTCCTCGAATGTGATCTCTTCTTGTTTGTTTTCCCTCTGGCATTTTTTTACCTGCTTTAACACAAAGTTATTTGAATATTTATACATTTAGATTACAAACCTTCTATATGATTTGGTTAGAAAACACTTGCACGTGGTGTTATTATCCAGGAAAACAGTTGCAAATGCTCTGCTCCCTGAACCAGTAGTAGCTTGCTAGACCACACAAAATATGGCATGTTGCAAATCTCATCTCGTAGCCTGTAAACCAGAAGCAGCTCTCTCCCCTTCCCCCTTGCTTTATCTTCTAAAAAAAGAAAAAAGAAAAAAAAAAAGAAAAAAAAAAGAAGATACCAAAGACTGCACATAGAGAGTTGTAAAGGCTCTGCTCCCATGGCAAATGTTTCCCAAAGAAATTGGAATGTCTTGTCCTTTGGATCCATTGTCTTTTCAGAATCCAGCATTCACCCTCTGACTTCAACAGAATAGAGTATTTCTGGTTTAGGAAATGTGTGTTTATTTCTGAAGAGTTTATTAAGGCAGAGAAGTAATTGGCTGTGAATGCACAGGTTTTGGTTTATTTATTTATTTCAGTCTATTTTGGTAACTAAATTTTATGCCCAAGGGGTTTCTAAGCCTTTTTGTTGGTCATTCTGAAAGGTTATGTGGCATGCATCTGCATTCTTCCAACTGTTTATTTTTCACTTCTGAAACTTTGAAAAGATAATTTATTTTTATTTAATAATCATACCACAATAAAATCGCCTTGTTCATGCCTCATTCTCAATTCTAAACTTTAGCCTAGGTATGTTTTTAAACTTGCAGGTGGTTTTAAAAGTTGTAGGCTATTAAAAAAAAACTCCTGTGGGTTTTAGGGACTTACAATAGTGATTTTGTTGAAGTCTGCTATAATTGATCAATCAATTCACAATATTCACAATGTATTTAATATCAAATTTTATTTCCATGACACATTTTTCTATGCAGGACTTCCCTCCTTTAACTGCTTCCCCGTGTTTCCATGGCTGTGTAGCAGTTCTAAAGGCAGGGCTGCCAGGTGGCCTTTGCCCCACCAGCACCTCCACCTCCCTGCCCTTCTCTCTCTGGCCAACACCTGCCTTTTGTGGCACAGGTGTCATTACAGTGCCCCAAAAAGAGTTTATTCCATAACACTTCAAGCAACTTCTGAAGGAGTGCCTCCATAAGTTACTGAGCCCTTGATAAAACAGTAATTTACTGTGAGCCACCTGCTGGGTTGCATGCATGTGTGTGCTCTGCCTGGGAAAATAAGTTTCCTGTGGGAGCTCCTGCATGCTGTGATGGGTGTGACATCCTGTACGGGTGAGGCTGGGCTTGGTGTGAGGGGAGCCCTCCTTGGCCCTGCACCGTGGGCTCTGTGCCTGCTGCATGGGCAGCCTGGTGTGCAGCTCCATCCCTGCCTTGCTCCCACACTGCCCTTCCCAATGGGCAAGCTCCTTCCCATGAAACTTGGGAACATCAGCCCTGGGTTAGAAACCCCAAACACCCAAGGTAAACAAACATGACGCTTTAAAAACTTACTGCGTAGAAATCACAGTTGAGCCCATGATCATCCTGGGGTATTACCAGAAGACACTGGTCAGATATCAGATGATCAGCTCTTTCTTTGTTTGGGGAGGAATGTTTACTTGCCTTAAATTTATTTGGCTTTTAAATTCAGTTATTAATAAAGCAGCCTTTGCTGACCTGAGGTGAGAGCAAGGGAACAGCAGCACTTACTCCAGGAGCACAGATGAGAAACCTGACTTGAGTAAGACATTTAAACTAGGCAGTAAGACCAGTTTGCACTTTATCTGTTCCAAAATGTAGGTTACTGTGCCAAGTGTGATGACGAAGGCTCTCTTTTTGTAGGAGTTCCTAGTAACTAGACCTGATGCCATTTCAAAGCAGGACTTTGGTTTGGGAGGTGGCCAAGCTCTGCTTTCACCTGAAGGTGCAAATGAGGTAAAACACAGGGCATCCTTGGGGGGATGGGGGTCAAGGCTTTCTAATGCGGTAGGGTTAAACGTGAGAGACTTGTGGTATATATGGAATTACACAAACATATGTAAAATTGTTTCTAGTTGAGCTGGAAAGCCTCTTGTAACATGTAATACTTTAAATATCTCTGAAGATAGGAGGAGGAATCTGGCTTTCCTAGATAGAAGCGTTTTTGGAGGAGGAGTAGATGATGTTATGAATAAATGTGATAAAGGCAATGACAAGACAGACTTCTGCATGAAGCACAGAAAGCTGATCTATAGGAGGAGATGTAGTGGCTTGGGTGATAGTAGTGTGGGCCACAAAGAACCTTAAAACTGATGGGTGTTTCTTGTTTTACTATAGTATGACAAAAAACCAAAACGAAGGGGCTAGCAGAAGCATCCACAACACCCAGCCAAGAGCAAGAGACATGAGAGACTCTTCCTTAGTTTACGACTTTCTAAATCCAAATGGAGGGAGGCTTTAGAAGGCAAAACCCCACAGAGTGAGTAGCCTTGCACAGTGTTTCTTCTGGCTGCTTTTACAGGTGTGACCTGACTTCCAGAATGAAACCTCTGGCCCAGGTAGTGAGCATCACATCACTGTGACAGAACAGGGCTCAGTTCAGATTGCAGCAGAGGAGAAGTGATGTCTTGGCAGAAGAATTGAGTGGGAAGTGACAGCTCTTGCTGTAAAAAAGCAGAGAGTGTCTAAGAGTTAAAATAGATTCTTCTCTGAAATGCCCATGTAGCTTCAATAGCTCCACAGGAGTTTTAGGATTACAAATGACAGCAAAATTTGTGCCATTCTGCATAATTGTATTCTCTACAAAGAAAGTTTCCTACATCTCCTAGCAAAGACGGTACTTTCATTAGAAGGAAAATAATTTCAAAATGACATCCCTTTGTGCCAAGGATTAGAACGATCTAACAAGGAGTTCTAAAAAAAAAAAAAAAAAAGAAGCATTTACATTGAATCCTTTGGTTTTACAGGTAGAATAATGACATGAAAATAAAAGAAAATTTTAATTGGTGAAGGGAAGGGGAAACATCTTAGTTCCTGACTCATCACTATGTTCAGCCTCTCTTGTAGCTCCCACAATTTTCAGTGACAATATACAGAGCTATATTTGTCTTTACTGAGGTTCAGCTCTGTTAAAAACAATCCAGTTCTATCTCTCTGCTAGTGTAAGATTTCAGCCTTCCTTAACACGAGTCTGTGACAGACAAGGAACCCAGAATGTCTTGGTTTGGTAATGGTTCAATCCCCCGTAATTTTGTTAATTTCAGTGTAGTCACAGGCTGCACGCTCAGGAAATGCCATCTCTTTTTGCCCCATCGCAGCCTAGAAACTCTCCGTGATCGCTCTGTTGTCATAGCTGGAGAGCACGAACCCTCTGTGCTCAGCTTGCAGTTCCGACTGCCATGTATGGACATTTCTAATTACTTTGGAGGCGCTCCATTTTGTACTGCATGCATAATTAGTTAGTTATTTACATTTTATTTCAGCATTTTTTTCTAGCCGGTACACTAATGAAACCCGGCGTGACATCAGAACCTTCCTGTTGAAGTGGGTCCTCCCTTCAGGGATCAGCCACCCTTTTAAATTAATGAGCCGCTTACAGAAACAGCTTCATGATTTTATGTGCAGTGTTTGCAAGGAAATTTATAAATGGTCTGACTCCTTTGAAATCCAAAATCTGTTGAAATTAACAGAAAATCTCCCAATAGTATTGCATGCTTTGGGTCATCTCTTATGTGGATTTTTTTTCTCATGTATTTACCATAACTCAGTTAGGGAAAAGGGTCCTCCATCTTTCATACAGAGGAGCTGATGTACAGGTGGGACGGCAAAATGGATGTAAAAAAGCTGATTAGCACTGGAGCCCCCAAAAGTATAAAATGGCCTGTAGATAAAAATCAGTAACATCGTATTATTAAGAAACTTGTTTTTCATTTAAAGTCTTCATTTGAAGAATAGAGGAAATACAATTAGTCTCCACGAAAGTGAGCTGCTTTTTGATTTGAGGCACTGTTTTCATAAAGAAATTGAGATTGTTAATCTTATGTTGCTTTTCTTTTAAGTTCAATTGAACAGAGAAAACCAAACCAAAACAAAAAACCCTCCCAAACAAACCAAACCAACCCTAAAGAAACAAACTAAAAGAGAAAGGAAAAAGGTGTTGCTTAGCAACAGCCTCATTCAAATGGTC
Organism: Brachypodius melanocephalos; assembly: GCA_013398615.1. Taxonomy (NCBI): domain Eukaryota; kingdom Metazoa; phylum Chordata; class Aves; order Passeriformes; family Pycnonotidae; genus Brachypodius; species Brachypodius melanocephalos. Next base: position 2,317,797 of record VZSR01000245.1, on the reverse strand, counting down.
AGAAATTGGTGTATTTGCTGGAATTTGGGAGATATCTCACGGAGCTTGCCAGGTACATGGGATAAGGAAAGAAAAGAATTAATGTCCGAAGTGGAGAAGGGAGCCACTACTGCCATCAGATTAAGCATGTGCATTTGGCTCAGTGTGGTTTGCAACACACTTCTGACTGCCTGGGTTAGGCACATTTGCACCTCCTCACGTGCCTGTGTTGTTTCAGTGGTGAAGAACTGTTCTCGTGCCGTGTTATCATCGCTTTGTGACTTGGATTTTTTTTCTTCAGCCTTTTGTGTTCTCTCCCTTTCTTTCTGTGGTGTTTGAGGAAGGAGAGAGAAGCGAGTCAGTACAATTCCATGTGCTCTTGATTTGCCCATTCATCAGCCTGGAGAGGGATTTCCAGCCTCTACATATCCTTAGGTCAGGCAGGATGAAGGGAATGTGGCACTCCGGATACCTGGACTTGAGGAAAAGCACCCTGGAGGGTGTGCACTATTCTGCATCCCTATTGAGAGCTAATTAGCCTTTTGCTTTCCCCAGTATTGCTAGGGATTTCTTTAATATCACTGTAAAAAGTATTTGTAAGTCTGCTTGTGCTCTCTTGTGCCTGTAGCTCCTCAGACCCTGTAGCTGGAGCATGTTGACTTTGTGGCAGCCAAGTATTTACAGTCTTTGTACAACAGAGGGAAGGAACTGCAGGGGGGTGGCTGAATCGTCAGCTCTGTTTTTGGAATTGACCATTGCTTTATTCCTGCCATTTCTGTTGCTTTTTGGGAATGGCAGCCTTTCCCACATAGCCCCAAGTAAGAAGGTGTGCAAAAGAAAAGCAAGTAACTTTCCTCTTGCACAAGATGAGGAAAGAGGTCTGAAAGGGAGAAAGTGACCAGATCTCACAGGCAGTTAAAATTTTGTGGCTCATTCCCTTTATAGGGGAGGAATCTCATTCCTATATGGACTGACTTACCAACTCATTTGCAGAAAGAATTATAAAATGCAAATATTTTCGAATCACTGTATATGTTGTAATCTTATTTCCAAAACAAACATTGCTTTGTACTGTGGCTCCTGTGTGTTGTGAGATGAAAGATTTTCCAGCTTTTATCCCATTTTGAGCAATAAGCTGCAGGGAATAAATGCTTCTAGTCAGACTGAGATGCAGTGTCTCCTGGAGCGTTTGTGCTCCTGGCAAGTTGTCATCCCCTTTCAACATGTGTTAGTAAAAATATTCAAATTAGCATTATAACTGGGTATTTTCTGGTATTTAACTTATGTTTAGGCAAATATCATAGCCAAACAGGTGACAGAATTCTTGTTAAATGTGGCTTGTAAGGTCTGGCTGGGGTTTCTGTTTTGCAGGTAGGACCTTCCTTCCGTGTGGCCTCTGGGGTGGCTTTTCTGCTGTGGCTGGATGTGGAGGGCAGGCTGTGGGGGACACGAGTGTCTGCTGTGTACTGAGGTGGCCTTAGGAAGAGACAGCTGGGAGGGGAAGGGAGAAAGGGCAAAAGACCAAGGGGACCGTGGAGGTTTAGGATTCTGGTTCCTGTGCAGTGAGCCTCACGGACAGGAGGAGGAAGGCTTGGTCTTGTGGTCAGGATGGACGGGATCCCTGTTGGGTGGGTGTTTGTGCCTGAGTGAGATGGTACCTGGCTGGGATGGTGGCAGGGCAAGCCCTGTGCCTTCACTGCTGCCCCTTGCAGCCCTCCTGGCAAACCATCCTGCTGTGCAGCACTGGGCAGGGGACACTCCTCTTCTTGGGTGTATTGGAAAACCTTCTGAGAAAAAAATCAGTGGTATTGATTTTGAGAGAAAGCAACTTGTGATCCAATATATTGGCAACTGGTGGGAAGTAAGGCTGCTGCTGTAAAATTACACAATTAATATATCTTTGCAGGATGAATTCTGGCACCTTTTCTTGATTATATTTCTTCTTATAAGAGGCTAAATAAATATTGAGGCTAAATAAAAGAGTAGCCTGGCTGCAAGGAGCTGCTTTATGTCTGGAGCAATTGGTAATATGGTTGTATACAAATGGTAATGGTTTGCATGAAGCCTGAGGACTTAAGGAACTGGGTTAGTTACAAAGATTAAGACCAGTCCTGATGGGTGGGTACAATGTCCTTTATCAAAATATAACACAAAAATAAAAGAGAGTAAATCAAAAGGTATGGAGGAAGCAGATTCTTTCATTGTGGAAAATGTCTTGAGAATTAATCACTTATTTTGCTAGATAGATGCAAACATGAGAAAGGAGATTATTTCCTTCCAAATTACAGTACACAGTGGTTTTTAAGTAAGATATTAATCCCTGTGCAGAACAGTGGGTGCTGGTCTCCAAGCTGAAAATTATTATGCACTTCTTAATTTGTCCCTATTTATGATTAAGCTCATATAAATCAGGATATAAATGCATTATTAGAATGAAGTTATATAATATGCATGTGCCTCTAATACTAATATGTTATATATGTCTGCTATATACAGCTGCATGACACAGTGTGTTTATTAAAAATCTTGCAATTGTACATTCCTGAAATTGCAGATTTTTGCTCAACTGCTTGTGAGCCTGGGGGTATGCAACAGCTGTTTATCATTGTACTCTGATGAAACCCTGATAAAAATGAAACTGTTGCAAAGAAATGTGGACTTAGAGTGGGAAACTAAAATTTCACGTGCTAATATATGTCTGTATCTCAAAAATTGACTTATGCCTTTGCTTATTTTCAAAGAGCTCATTTATAAAATAGCAAAGAATGTGTAGCTTCTGTATGCTCAGTAATGCAGAGATAGTAGAAACAGAATTTTTTTAAAAAAGGCAATATAATATATAATGAATATAATGTTATTTATTTAGGATGCTTATCAGCCTGGTTTTGATTGCTCTCATATGTTTCCCCAATACATCAGACTGCTTAAAGAATAAATGAAATAGAAGTTTAAATTACAAGATCCAGCCATGTTTAGAGATGATGATGAGGAGCAATAAATTGGTAACAACTTTTCAACTATTTTTTTTTTTCCTGTGACAGGTCATAAATACTGCTTTTGGAAAAAAAAAGGAAAATTTTACTAAAAAGTTTAAACCTTTGCTGAAAGGTTATGAAATGGACTGCAAAGACATTTTATTTGATTACATTTCTAACCATTTAGCTTTTGGGGAAGAGACTAAACACAATAAAATTGTCACTCTTTTGAGCAGTCTTACAGGTAATAAGTAAACAGAAGAAGGCAACTGCCTTCCCTCATTACAGTGTTCAGGGTTTTTCTTGGAATATAGACAATGCAATAAAGAGTTTCTTTGTGAGTTGGAGAGAATAATCCAGAAGAAAAACAACATACACATGCGTTCTGAAACAGGATGGTTGTTACAGCTTGCTGAGAGCGTGGTTTATTGTTAAATACTGTAGTACCCCTTCACTTTTACCAGGCCTGACAACCTCACAGGTGTGGGTATGAAGAAAGACCTAAAACAGGTCAGTTGTGAAATACAGAAAATGGAGCAATTTTTGTGACAGAATCCAAAATCTTTTTCTTCAGCCATCATGTGGTGTCTTTTTTTCCTTAAGCCAGACTGCTGAATGATGAGACCTGGGTTCGTGCTTCATCATTTTTTCTCACAGGAGCAGGGAAGCACAATGTGTTTTATTTCATGTTATTAGCTGGGCCATCACTGGGTTGCTTCATGATTGCAGGCCTCTTCTTCTTGCCTCGTTTTCTGTCACAGTGGTAAAAGCATGGTGGTGATGAAGGAAGCAACCAGACATCAGGAAGGGATGTAAAGGCTGTAAATTGCAGTCAGGCAGGAGGATCTGTAAACATCTCTTGTTCCCCTTTGCAGATATCTCTATAATTCTGCTGGCCCTTGGAGCTGATATGAGAAGGCAGTAAAATTTTAAATGGAAAGGACTGTTGGCAATTGCTGCACATTACTGCACATGCATGCGTGAGTGAGAATTCTCCTCTCTGCACAGCAGTATTCAATGCCACATATCCTCCTGAATTGCAATCTCTTACGTACCTGTGTGGGAGTGCTGGAGTAGAGTGAACCTTCTGCAAGGAATGAAGGTTTCCAAGAACTGCTCTGGTGATCCATGTGCTGCCAAAGGCACAGCTTGGAGTGAGCTTTGTTTGAAAAGCATATTCCTAGAAAAATATCTAGAAAGAATTAAAGTCAGGATTGTAGTAATGAGTGAAATGGGAGAGTCACCTGCTTTGTATGTTTGGGATGTGAAAGACATTGCACAGCTGGAACCAGAAGCAGCTAAAGTCCTCCTATCAGCATTTGCCCTCATCACTCCACAATTGCAATGTTTTGTAAGGGCTGCTGAGCTTGTGTTCTGCATTTGAAAACCAAATGGCAAAAGTACAGATTATCCAAGCCTTCAGTAGGCTGTCGATTTCTAAATATGGCCCCAAATATTGGCTACATTCAGGATAGCATCTCAGCAAGTGCCTGTTTTGAACTTGTCCATGACTGTTTTCATGAACAGAGATGCTTCCACTGTGAAGGCAGTGCAGAACTGTCACAAATGCAGCTATTCAATGGTTTATTCTTTGTACTCTTTTTTTTTCAGGTTAAAATACTTTATACAGCTAAAGCTTTTCTGAATTTCCCATTTAAAACAGCCAGTATGTATCTTTTCAGGACTTTGACTGCTTGTGTATATTACAGTTTTAAAAGCTAATTTCCCTTGCAGAATGGGAATAATAGACTCAAAGTTATTGTGCTGTGTACCTGAAATAAATCACAGTTCCTGGCCTGTGCTGTTGTCTGTCCAGAGATGGGCATAGTGGGTTATGGTGGAAGAGAAATCCTAACCCACAGTAGAGAAATACAGCTGTTCTGGTCCAGAGGAATACGTACGTAAACAAATATTTCCTAATGGGGTTCGTAAAACAATTGGTTCTGAACTGGTGAAGGGTAAAATTGAGCCTTTATGCTTAGCTTTCCTGGGAGTAACTTGACACAGCATTTTAAGAATTGAAAACAGCACAGTTTGTAAAGCCCCTCACTGGATAAACTCCTGTAGTTTGCACTGGAGTGTTGCTGTGCTGTATGTACCTGCATATGTTGGCCTATGGCACCACCAGTGAAAGGTGATGCTCTCTTGACTTTTGGGAAGTTACCAACCTTTGGACACAAAACTCAGGGATGGAAAAGTATTTCAAGAGAAACAGCTCAGCCTGTCTTTGGTGACTACCTGTTGACCCAAAGCAAGAGAGTGGAAGGTCAATCCCTCTGACAGGGCTTCAGAAATAATACAAGGACAATACCAAAAAGGAGTACTGCTGTATTGTGTTTAATGTGACAATTAAAAGATAGGTTGCTAAAGGATTGAGGACCCAAGAAACATCAAATCAAAAATGAAAGAATTGGTCCAGAAAAGCAACACAGGATGAGCCATGGTACAAAAGAGACAAGAACCAGTTTTCAATGAGCACCAAAAGCAAAAGCTGCCATTACAAAAGTATATTATTGAAGCTGTTTGCTGGCAGCACACCATACAGTTTTGCAGCATTGTGTAAGCTTTTAAAGAACAATGCTTTTACCTTGGATCATAGACTGAACTACTTTTTTATTGTATCCTCTGGTGCTAACCTCTTTTGCACTTGGCTTTTTGAAACTCCTTGCAAGTTTGAACTCCTCCTAGCTTCTCAAGTTAATCTTTTGTCCTCTGAATTGCTGAAATGGACATCCCAGCCACCGAAAATATTATTTAATTCTTCCCTATGTTTTCCATTAATTCCCTAAAGAATGCCAGAAGAAACTTGGATGTAATCTCTGTATTTCTCTGTACTCAGTAGGCTTTAGAAAAGAGCTGGCTGTTGCAAACAAACCCCAGTCTGTAGGTGGATGGGCAGCATTTAGCTCATTTTTTAATTTTTGGATTTTATATTTTTCCTGCACTGGCTAGAGCATCTTCTGCGGGAGTTTATGGATTTTCTCCCATTAAACCAGTCCATAGCCTGCATGTCTCTCTGTATCCTAATTTTCATTAAAATCTAAGCAGTGTCCCTCTTCTAGAATGACATATTGTGTTTTTTAATTTTCCTGCCTTCTTTCAAATAGAAATGACTATATTTACATGTAATGTAGAAACATGGACTCAGTTATTTAAGAGGTTGGGATTGGGCTGAAGAAGGAAGTGGGACACTGGTGCTTTAGGAGTGGTGAAAAACCAAGTAATGATTTTGACTTTATAGTAAAAGTGTCTTCTTACCTGTAAGTAGACCATGATTCTGACAGAGGATGGAGTGGTATCCATCAGCTTTGCAACAGATTTATACTTGGCTTCTTAGAAAGGGAAAGAAGAAATATGTCTGAAAAAAATGTAACCGAGCATGACTAAAATAATGAATCACATATGTATAAGAGCTAAAATTCCCATTTAAGTATGATTCTCTCCTGAAAAGCAGATGTCATTGTCTAACAGCTTTCTAACAGTTGACCAGAACATAATAACCATTCAATGTTAATATACATTATGCTCAGCTACTCAAATTTGATTTTTATTTATTTTTTCTGAATGATGCAAAATCTACCGGTCATCATTCAGTGGGCTATTTTGTCAGAGGGCTGGAGGAGAGTTATTCCCCATGCTAGTGGACCACTAACACAAATCTCTTGCAAAAAATGCTTTTAGAAAATGCCAAAGGTTTGAGTCTTAATTTTGTAAATGCCATTTCAGTCACATTTGTGCTTTTCCTACTGTCATTCAGGAGCTCTTTTGTGCTAGTTTGTTGAGCATTCTATGCCTGTGATTAGAGATTGAAGGATTTTAATGTTTGAGTTCTCTACTTTTTTTTTTTTTTTGATGGTCAAAGGCAAATGCACTCCTAGATTAAAAAAAAGGAAGAAGAAAGGAGAAAACCTGGGCCAGTGAGCAGCTGTGGAAACAGGAGATAGAAGGGTACTATAGCACTACATATTTTTTAGCTTCCAAATGGAGATGCAATTCCTAATGCAACAAGCATGGTGGTTTCCTGGTTTGGGTGAGCAACCACCTTGCTGTGGGCCATGTCCCAGGGTGGGGTGTGATGGTCAGTGGGTGGCAGGGGTGGCAGTGCCACATCAGCCCTGGCCAGCAGCCAAGGGCAGCCCCACCCTCCTCCTCACCCAGGTTTAACCTCAGCATTTTTCCCTGCTGTTTCTGCCTAACTGTGCTCAGCCAGGCAATAAAACTGGGACAGCAAGTGGAGCATTTGCAGTGGATGCCGCCGCATACATGAAGTGTTTCCTTGTGGGATGAGAGCCCGTGTGTCTGCAAGAACGGCGCTTCTTGTGCTGAACGGCAAGTGCAGACACTTCTTGTGTCTGCAAGAACGGCACACTCACACCACAGAAGAAGCAAAGTAGTCTCAGACTGATATATGCCTTTACATGTTGAAGTCATGTCATAAGTACAACTCCAAAGAAGCTTTTGATGGCCTTAGGAAAGGCAGACTAAGAAAGAAGACTAACAGAGTTATAAACTACCCACAGTTGTAAATCTTGTTTTTAGTTTTGTTTCTGTTTTTCTGATCAGTACTACCCACATACTGTAATGTCTGGCAGACCTAATCTTTTCATGTAGCTGCCCAATAGAAATGTGTCACTATAAGCCATTTAGATTGAAAGGAGAAAAAAATTCCTTTTGTGTTAAAATCATTCTTCAAAGTACAATCTTAAGAATTATGTTTAGCCTCAAGCAAGTCTCATTGCTTGATCAGACTCTGCAAAGAGTGGCTGGGGCAGTTTTCCTGGCCCAGAAATGGAAAAATGATGCTGTGAGTGTTTAGAGATTCTATCTCCGGCAAAAGGAGGACATAATTCTGAAGGCATGGCATTTTCCTACCTCCATAAATACTTGTGCTTTTTCTGAGGGTGCGAATTCCCAAAGTTGGTGTTATCCCTTTCTTCTCTCTAAAGGATGAGGAGGCTGTTTTGAGAAGCAGAGACTTCAGGTGTGACAGTACAGTCAGTTATGCTAGGAATACTGAGGATTGATTTTATGAAAGTTAATTCTTCTTCCTTTCAAGGACTGAAGGTTGTATACAAGGGCATGAGAATATATTGACTGGCTGGGAATGAATGTAGGGTTTAAGGAGTCTGAGCTGCTTTGTGACACATGTCATTTCTGGAAAAATGAGCCATCCAGAGAAACAGTTTGTCTGCCCTGATGTGCCAAGGAACTTTATGTATTGGCAACAATGATGGAGTGAGAGTGCAGCAAAAGCTAAGCATTGTGAAAGACTTGAATTTTCATGAGGTACATAAGCAAAAGACAGAGCTGTCTGAAACACAGACCATAGAAACTGCTAATTTAGTGAGTCTAAGCAGCATGCTTGAGTAGGTACTGTACTGCAGGTGTGCCAGTAACCAAATCAAGAACAGTTGCAGCCACTCAGTTACAGAAATGACCATAAAGGAAGTTCTGGTAGCTTAGGAAGATACAGAGGGGTTTTTTTGTTGTTGTTTGGGGAGGGGGTTTCTTGATTTGTTTTTAATTTCTATTCCTTTTGTTTATTTTTTTGGTAACTGTTAATTTCCTACCAAAAGATGTTTTCCGCTAGGAAAAAAAAAGAATTTTAGCAGCCTGAGGTTCTATTTCTTAGAAGGAGTCTTTTGAAAATAATTTTTTAATTCTGTTACCCACAAGTTTGAGAACTATTTCCACCTGATGGTGGCTTGGGCTGCCCTCCTTCTTAAGGTTGTAAATCTTGCCCATCTTCTCAGCACTTTTAACATATAAGGAGAAAGTGACTTACACTGGTCTCTACTTGGCCTGCAGACTTATCTTCAATATGCTTAGACTGTGTTTGATCTCATGTCCTGGAATGAGTCTTTCTTTCCTGTTCAGGAGTCAAACACCATACATTTACACTCAGATTGGAAGATGGCCAATGGCTCTGTCTGTTTGGACAGCTTTAAAAATACCTGCTTGCAAAGGATTGCCTTTCTTCTGGCAGCGTGGAGGAATGGAGGTGGGTGTAGCAGAATGGAAAGGTATGTGTTCATTGAAGCAGGGGTTAGAAAAAAGCTCAGGAAAAACTTAAATAGCAAACAAGAAATTCCAAATCCAGCAGTTAGCATGGTCAGTGGTTTTCAGGGTTTTGGTTGGACTCCTGTCCTTTGTGCCTGCTAGTGCAGTTTTTTGCACCTGACTTAAACAATAGGGAATCTGGGTTTTTGTTTTGTTTTGTTTTGTTTTGTTTTTCTTCTCTGTTGAGCAAAGCCTTCTGCTGTTGATTCATGCTTTAATGTAAAACAGGTTAAAATTAAAAAAAAAAAAGAAAAAAGAAAAAAGATAGGTGCACATTTCCTCTGTACTGGTACTGTAGGACTGTTGAGATGTGGGAAATTTGGGAACCACAACAGATGAAAGCCTGATATGAGAAGTTTAATCCTAAATGTTTCTCCTTCATTTCATACTACACTAGATAAAACATCCATCTCTACTCAGGAAACAAAACATGCATGCAAACTTGGAATCTCAAAGTTAATGTTTTTGGCATTATTTTCCTAATACAGGAGCCAAGAGTCCTTTTATTAAAAATGCACAGTGGCTATGCTTCTTTATTTTTTGAAGAGCAGCACATTACTTGACTGAATACAGAGGTAATCAAAATTCAGTCAAGTGGGATGACTCTGTGAGTTCTGACATCAAAGGGCAATGTGTTTGATTGATATCAGTCAGATGGCAATATTGTTTGAAGAAATGTAGTCAGAAGACTGGCAATTTAAAGGCTGTAAAAAGTTAGGGGAGATGCGAGTGCAGTGTTCCATACTGATTTCCAGTGTACAAGACTGTGTATTAGAGAATTGGAAGTAGCATGGCAATCTTGTCTCTCAGACACAGGCATCGTTTGAAAGGACAGAGAGGAAGAAAATCAAGCTCCTACTTTTCAGGCAAGACAATCAGTGAGGCATTAAAGATACAGTAGTAAATAATTGTTTTGTCATTGTGTTCCTTGCTGCATGAGACCACGGTTTGCATTTTGCTTGAAATATATACAGCACATGATATAACTGGGCATTAATAAGCAATGAGCAACTCTTTTTCTTTTCTTTGTCATATATTTATTTGTAGAATAGTATTGACTTCACTGTCTGCATACAGAGGACACCAACTCTGTTATGTCTTTCTGACAAATATCAAACATTAGCTGTACAGATACAGTTGTTTTTACTCTGTTTCCCTGTCTTGTTTTTTTTTTTTTTTTTTGTCTTTTTTCTTACTGTAAGTAATGGAACAATGTCCTCTTACAGTAAATGGTTCCTTTGCTGAATATGTCACACAGTCATTACTCCCTGCAGGGTTAAAAACAATGCAGAAAACTACCTACAGGATTAGAACATTGCCAGCAAAGCAACGTGAAAAGGAATTATTACAATTACTAGAAAACCTTTTCCACTGCAGGCAAAAGTACCAAAATTGCATCAAAATGATTATGAAAAATAAATTAGTTGCACAATAAAGCTTCACGATACAGAATTGTCAAAATAGTCACAGAATATCAGAAGAACTCAATGTTGGGATAAATGGGCTAAAGGCTAGCAAATAAAAGCTTGATACCATTTGATGTATAAATGCCAAACTAGACATAAACAATAACTTGAATTACACTAGTCTGGGAAGAAGAAGCAAAGATATTATTGAAGAAATTAATATATCAAAGTTTTTCTTAGAATAAATTAATTCCTATTGCTAATAGAGCTATGCCTAGAAATCCTGGCTTACAGTGTGGATCTCACTATGCCAGGTGTTGCTCAAACATGATGTAAAGCAATGACCTAATTCCAAAACAAAATTTGGAGTACAGGTGATAGGTGTAGTTGAGCCAGCATCAGTATAGTAGAGTCTCAGTGTGGGTGGTTTCTTTCCTTTTTCTCTTTGAAGAAAGTAAATCAAAGCAGTTTTAAGGAAACTAGAGATATTTATGGGACACTACCACTGGAGCATGAGGAAGTAGTATATCTTTGCAAATGTAACTAGTGGGAGACAGGTTAAAAATACCTCCATTCCATATTTTTACTTATCAGCTTTCTCTATAATTATTTTTTCTTTTTTGATTTGTATCATGAAAGGTGAGATTTGGCACACTGTTAAAGTGATGTTAATTTACAGAATGACCAAATCAGAGCGGTTGAGATGGGATGTCTGTGGCCCATCCAGCCCAGCCTCCTGCTAGGACAGAAACAGCCACAGGAGGTTGCTTCAGACTGTAGCCAGCTGGATTTTAAAGATATTCGGGAATGGAGACTCCACAACTTCTCTGGGCAACCTCTTCCTATGTTTGATCACTCTCACTGTAAAAAAACCCAACCCAACCAACCAAATGATTTGTTTATGATTAAGTGAAATTCGTTGTATTTCAGCTTGTGTGTGTTGGTGCTCATCCTCCCCTGGGTACTACTAAGAGTTTGGCTTGGTGGTTTTGTTCCTTCCCATCGGGTATTTATAGGTCTTTGGGTCTAGTTGTGTGAAAACTAAGGGGTTTTGAAGGGACAGTCATCTTTATTTTCAGAGAATTTAGTTAATATTGAAAACTGAAAAACTCAGGAGTTTTGTTGCTGTCTTCCTTGCTGTGGAAAGCTGCAAACCAATGAGTGGTTTCTGTTTCTCTTCCTGTGTCACTTTAACCCCTTTCCTCACCTGAGGTCTGCAGAGGGGGGCTGTTACAAATATCAGCATTTGCCACTGAGGACAGTGGCACTTTGGGAGCTCAGGCTTGACAGGGTTTGAGCCTGGACAGCCGAGGAGGGTCTGGAGGCAGCCTGGTGGCTGCAGTGTTCCTGAAGCTGGCTGGAGGGGGCTTGGCAAGTGGCTGTTGCTGGGTTTCTTCTGGGTGGTATTGCCACTTGGGGTGAGATTTTGCAGCATGGAGGGAGCAGAAGCCAGCCAGGCATGGATGTTTGTAGCACCCCACAGCTGCTGGCTCACTCCAAGCCCAAAATGGATGGGAATAACTCTCAGTAGCTCCTTGCTGCCCAGGCTGGCTGCTAATCCACTCCCACTGAGCAATTCAGGTCTTTATGCTCTGAGTACACATCACTTTGGATAAAAGACTCCTTGCCCCAAAGCTGTCAGTGGAACAAGAATAACCATCACACAATGAGTAACTTCTGAGACACATTAGGGGTCACACAGTATTCTGTTGTTGTTACGGAAAGAGAATCATTCTTGGAGGTAACTTTACCATTTCCAGCTCTTGCATTGTAAGCTGTGCAGTCTTGCCACTTGTGTAGTTTGGGGATATTTCTTCATACGTGAATGGAAATACCAGCTTGGATTTTCAGCCAGGCAAAATGACTGGTGTTGCTGTGAAGAGATTCGTAGCATGTAAAAACAGGAACGGGTAACACTGTACACCTGATTAGTGTTCCATCTTTCAATTCCAATTAAGTGTTAGTAAACCTGTTAACCTAAAGTTTTTGTTGTCTCATTTGTTTGTTTGTTTGTTTTTTAATCAAAAAAGAAAAAAGGAAAAGAAAAAGAGAAAAAGGCAAAAAAAAAAAAGGGAGTTTGGAAACTCCTTTGGATCTCTAAGCATAGTTTTGTTGCCAACAAGCTGGGGGATGTAGGCTGACATGCATCCTGTTTCTAATAGCACACACACTGTTTCTTTATTTAGAGCCTCTTTACCAGTATCAATTAAACCCCAGTTAAATTTGACACATCTTAACCTTGCGTTGGATCCAATTCATTGCTACAGCAGAACCCATATGGCACTGAGACAGTTGCAGGCATCAATTCATTGCTTATGTAGAGTTACTGGCTAAATGCCAAGCAGTAATCACTGCTTTTTGTTAATAGACATGTTTGCTTTTGCAGTCGTTTCTATACACAGTGCTCTAGATTAATTAGAACAAAATCTGTCATCCATCTAAGAAACAACCAGAACTCTTGGGATTTTTTTGCCTCAGATTTAAAGAGAAATGCGTTCTGTCTACCAAAGGTGGTACTGGAGGAGAGTTGTTTATTTTATATACTTTTAAAATTGTAGAATAACCTTTGTCTATTCAACACATAGATATCTGCTGTTTTCTCGCATTACTGGTGTTGCATTTTAGAGAAATTTTAACTTGTGATTATAGTTTTGGCCTCCCAACCCCAGCTTGATGCCTGAATAATTAACTTAGGTGAACTACTGGATATCGAAATCTTCTGGTTAAGTCATTAGCAATTTAAGATCAAATTACTTTGTATCCAGATCTGTTCTGGTGAATACCTATGTGATGCCCTATGCTAAGCCTGAAATACACTTGAGAGTACTTTACTGTGCTGAAATAGGGCAACACTTTTAAGCTAATTCATTATATGATAGAAATATCATAAATTCTTTCACTGGAAATTCTTATGTTTGTGCCTACTATCCTTGAAGTAGTTTAAGAAATCATTTTGGGGCATGTTGTTTTATCAATTGTGTAATTTTTTATCTCCATAAGGATATTTTTGTGTGTTTTCTTTAGGTCAACTATTTTTGTCTGCATGCATTCACAGTAAATCATTTTGGTTACTCTGATTTGAAAGTAAAGCTTTCTGATGTCCAGTTTTTCTGTTCATAAATGTGTCACATAGGACCAGATTAAAAATCTACTGAGACTTTCCACTGGATTTGTTAGGATTGGATGTTGTCCACCTTCCTGAGTGAAGACCTCAGACTACTGATTGTCCAACTACTTCTTGACTGGCTGTTTCTTGCTAAGGGTTTGAAATGTTCAAAGAGACCAGATTGTGTTCAGGGACTAATGGCAATTCCAGCTTTCATTTAAAGTAGCAATGCTGCTTATAAACTTTGAAGTATTTTGGTTTATGTAAGTGTTTTAATGTGATTTATACCTTAGCAGAGGATCCCATTAACTGACTCCCTTACCTCTTCTTTAGTATTCCTGACTTATGCCCCATACGTGTTACGTAAGAAAATGTGTGTATATACAGATCTGTCTATCTATCTATCATAAATATTTTCTCTTTGCATGAAGGGGCAGTAAAAACACCTCTATTTTATGGAAGTTATAATCTCTTTCAAAACTTTTTCCTAATGTTGAGTTAATGTTTTAGTATTCCAGTGCTGTTGGTCCATTGTTCGGAAGTACAGCTTTATCAGCAGAATGTGTGGCAGATGGTTTACATTTGCATTAGCCTTCTGGAAAAGGAATCAGCTCCCACCAACATAAGCTTCATCTTTTCTTTTCAAAATTTACAACAAATTCGTCAGAATGGCATTTTTAGAGGAAAAAACCCAATCTGACTGTCTTTGAGTTTCCTTTTTGAAGAGGAAAAATGAGTCCTGTTCTAATGCCCTCATCTGCATATATATCTTCCATCCCCTCCCCCAGTGTTTGTTAAAATGATTTAAGTATTTCATTATGCAAAATGACTTTTATAAAAAGACCTTCCTTTTTGCCCCACAGTCATTCTTAATTTCGTTTGTCACTTGTTATAGAGTGGAGTTATGTGAAGCTAGGATATATTATTTGTTCTAGTCTGTATTGGATAATTTATTACATTAAGAAACCAATAATTTTCAAATATAATCAGATTTAAGTTTTTAATAAGATTCATCCTCCCATTCATACTTGCTTAATTTAAGGATATTAAATCTGCTCAGGAATGAGCTGCCTCTCAAAGCCTCATGTGCCTATTAAAGGATTTTATTCCTGATGTGTTAATAGGATTTAATTACATTAGCCCTATAGTCCAGAGACACACCACAATTGTTAAACTTGATAAACCGGGCAAATACATGCTAAAAGAGTCATGGCCAGCTCCTCAAAAATAGAAAAATTACAAGGTGTTAATATTTTAATATCTTTGCTATGTAACTACAGGTTTGCATAATGCTGAAGTTTTAAATATTGAATGTTTAACACATTGTTAATACTCTTTTTCTCACAAAAATCTAAAATCAAGGCTAATGCAGAAATTAACAAAGCTTTCTATTGAGTGTTTGTATTTGTTTCTTATTTCTGATTCCAAGAGATTAATTTAGATAAACTTTCAGCTTTTCTCTTATTATGACATCCTCTTGTGGTGTACAGACAAAAGCTGCAGCAAATCATTCTGGAAATTCAGCATACTAAACACTGTCTTGATTTCTTGTTTCCTATTGCTAATTAGGTTAATGGCACAGTGACAGGAACAGTCAACAACGGCTTGGGACATTTTGCAGAGATGTAGCTGGGGAGAGGGAGAGAGAAGAAAACACAAAGTCCTGTGTGTGTAAATCTCATGGAGACCTCCTTTGGCAGCACGGGCATTGCTCAGGAGGGCTGGCTGCTGTCAGAGTACAGGAGGCATCAGAGGATGGCTGTGGACACACAGAGATGGAGGGAGGGATGGGGCCTGCAGGGAATCCCAGGGATGGAGAAAGGAATTAGCAATGTGACATCCGGCTGGACATCTTGCTTCCAAAATTAGATTGATGCGTGTTGTGGCACGTTTCCATTGGTAATCACAGACACTCAACGTGTATTTTGAGAAGATTTAGGCCCTGAGTTTTTCTCTCACTTGCACAGAGCTAGACTTCGGGCCTCTCAAAACACAGTGTAGGCTGCATTTGTTTGGAGGAGCTAAACATGTAAAGTAGGCTTTCATTTAAAAAAGAGGAACTTTCTGGCACTTTTCCTTGCCATGATAGCCTTGGAAATGTAAACTGATATATAAACTGTCTTTTGGGTTAGAAAGGAAGTAGAAGCAGTAGAAGCAGTAGAAGTTGTGCCTTGCCTGGTGAGTGGTTGGTGTGAAAGCCGTGTGGCTTTGTGCTGGCTTTCTGCCCTGAGCCCTGGGCTGGAGAGCTGCTGCCCTGCCCGCAGCATGGCAAGGACAGGAGCAGGCTGGTCCTGGGATGGACCTGCAGGAAGAGGCATAAGAGACTGAGCGTAGGCTCTACACATCAAGAACTCCATCCTCACCAGTCTTGTCGCTCTAAATAAAGCAGGCTTTCTGAAAATCCTGTTACTCTGGGCACTCCAGCTTGTGGTTGAAAACACCCAGACCAATACCAAGGTGGGAGACAGATGAGCTGAGGTCAGTCTTGTTAAGGCTTAGGCTAGGCTGCCTTTGGACCACCTACCCCAGACTTAGGAGCTGTTGGATGTAGGAACTGACGGGGAGGAACTGAGACAAGCTGTATGACCCCTAGCTGCCACACCTTGGTTTCCTGCAGAGAGTGCAGACCAATAAGCATCTATAAGAGACAACCTGAATAACAGGCAAATAATTATGGTGGTCTTCTTATAGTTAAGGTGGCTTCTGCTTTTTTGTACACTTGAAATTCCTTGTCTGTGTCATTTCTGATTCATGAATAGCTTTTAAAGACAGCATTATGGCTTTCACATTTATAGTTTGATAAACCCCTGAAAAAAATTTTCGGGCTTGGTATCTACTGTTTGAGTAGGATTATTGATTGCTTTGTCTGCATTGGCATATATAAAAAGCTGTGTCTGTTTATTAAAGACAAAAGATATCTTGCTTAAAGATGAGTGCCTGTAAACATGCAGCTCGTCACCAGTTATGCGTATATTCACTTTTTTTTTTTTGCCTGCAACACTGTGCTAGGTCTTTCCTAATTTAGCTTGGGATTTATGGCTGTGTAGTGGTTTTTTTTTCCAGTTAGGTGCCCATATTTCTTTTCACATGAATCTCTCAGGCACTTAAAGGGATATTAGCTGTCTCGTGTTGCCACTAGAAGCAGAAGCTGAAATGGTAGCTGCCAGCAGGGATTAGCTGAGTGTGCCTTTGTTGTATCAGATACCAGGAGCATGAACACAGCCGTCTGCCAGGTCTGTCAAGGTAGTCACCCTGCTCTGCCTCCCCACTGCTCCTGGCTTTTGTTGCTTGGTTTATAAATGATGAAAATTGAAATGACATAGGAATTGTGTTCCTGTGAAAAATACTGAGATTTTGAAATTCACCTTTGTTCTTCCCCAAAGTTTCAGGACTTTTCACTGAGGCAGGAAGGATGGTCGCTCAGTGAGATTGGTGATCCCAGGGGTTATGGGGCTTGTCCTGGGACACTGGGGCCATGCCTTGTCAAGTGCCAGAGAAATGCTCACGTGGAAAAATGGTCTGAAATCACATCTCAGGCTGTAAGCAATGCCAAGGAACTAAACCATAAAAGTTTAATTGCAAAGGAAAAAACAGTAGACCTGAGAGTAGGAGGATGCATTTCACAGGGACTCCCAAAGGAGAACTGATATACATTTGGAAAAATAAGAGCAGGGCTGAAAAAATCAATGTTCTTGAGCAGATATAATGATAAAAATTAGGAGGTGCTTTCAGTAGAGACTAGGATTAGACTTACTGCATGAGCAGAAAAATGGTGCACACTGAAATACAAGTTTCATAGCACTAAGTGTTAAGTCCTCTGGTGCAGGTGTGATAGGGGGAAGAGCGAAACCTTTGTGGGGACATTTGTGATGAGACATTATAACCCCAAAGGAAAGATTCTTCTAGGCTGAGGCAGGTGGAAGAGATCCAAGCTTCCTCACTCCCTCCAGACATATGTCCCGTCCCTGCAAAGTGTAGCCTGGCTTGGGAAAAACCAGCAACCCGATATGCCCTGCTGGTAGAGTCTGTTGGCAAGCACTGCAGTCCTTAACACAGTTTTGAATTTACTCTGCACATCCTTTTTATATCCACTGATGCTTCCCTCTAATGCCTCCTATGTTGGTGGGGAGGAGTATCTATTTGCACTTGAGATGCTATTGTTATTCTCATGGTCTGTATCACTCACACTTTTCCTCTCATATTATACTGACAAGATCGTTTTACCTGTCTCTCATCCTTTCAGTGCTTCTTTTTAATTGGCTTGCCAGGCTCCTGCCTGCATGTCCTGCATGTCTGGCTCTTTCCAAGTCTCTTTGTTCAGGCTTCTAGTAGGACCTTACTGGAGTACAATAGGAAATTCACATTTCAACTGCTTTTCTCGACATCTCTCCTTGCCATTCCCTGCACCCATCCAGCCTGTCTGGCATGTTTTCTAGCTGATGTCCTCCTTCGTAATGCACTCTTTTTTTTTTTTTTTTTCTTTTTCCCTGAATAGATTCAGCTGCTGTTTGGAATCCTTTCCACCTTTTTCTTCAAAGTGAGAACCATCTGGTGCTCTGTTTGGCACGTCTCCCACAGGATTTGGGTGAGAGCAGGCTCAAGGGAAGCTCCCTGCATCCTGTGCCATTGGGTGCCAGGTCAGGGTCGAGCAGCAGTTGCTGCTTCTGCCTCTTCCTCCCACCATGTTTGTCACTGACAAGCCTTGACTTCTCTTGCAGTTGCTCCTGAATTCTCATCCTTCTCCTTTTCTTGCAGACTTAAATTGGGGCTGAGGAAAAGGTCACATTAATAACAAAAGTATTAATTTCGAGGCGTCCAGAATAGTTCACTTCAGTGCTACCAGGCATTGTGTCGTCTTGCTTGTGTGGTTCATGAACTACATGCTAATTTTCTTTATATTTAATTACCGTCGAATGCCTCCTGTGCTTCAGGGTACAAGCCATCTTCTGAACTAATTAGGGCTTTTTCTCTGAACAGGCTATTCCCTACAAGTCTACAAAGGGTTTCTTGTGCTTTCCTTTGAAGCATGTGGTAACCGGCCTCTGCCAGCAGTAAATGGATTGCTGGACACTGCTCCCAAAGTTCCTCTGTTATTAAATCCACAAATTTACACAAAGCAAACTTAATAAGTGTAGAGCAGGCTTGGATCAAATCTTTGGCACGCAGATGTAATGGAGTGCATATTGGGCAAGCTACTATGCTTAAAAGAGAAGATATATATTTTATCTTAAGGCAATTACACATTCTTTCATGATAAGAGTGCACTCTGTGTTAACTCCTTCTAGTCCAGGCTTTATCAGACAAGTCTCCCTTGTCATTGTGTAAAAGCTGTCCAGACATCAGAATTTCATCTTCTGTACTGCTTGGTCAGTGATTAAGTCAGTGCATACTGCATGCAAAAAGTGCTACCGTAATGTTAAGAATTATTATTGATTATGCATATAGCAGTCAATACCAACATATTGTGTTTCGACTGCAAAAATGATCGTCTTAATTAGCTAATGATTTTTAGTCTGATTTCTCCACAAAATGAGAATGTGGTCGCTTTTTCTATCTGACTGTTCTCCCTCTCACCTGTCCCTATCAGTTCTGGGCCTGTTGGGTTCAGACAATGTCAGTCTGGTTTGGCTGAAGGTGGAGATTTCAAGGGCATCAGGTGCTTGTGTGTTTAAGTAGGGCATCTGGAAAGCTTCCCGGTACACCAGTGAGGGCAGCGCTGTGTTAAACCAGATCAGACGCAAGAGCCGCCTGCAGGCACTCACCTTGGGAAGAGAGAGATGTGTGCAGGAGTGAGGCTTCACTCGTGCTGCTACTCAACAATTTAGAGGATTTTATCAAAACTTCAGCTTTTCATTTAAGAAGAGATGATGGGTTCTCTGCTCTCTCTTAAGTGGCTGAAACGCTGAGGTGATGTGAAGAGCCAAGACATGGTTACCACCTGCTCAAAAGCAAAACTTTATATTGTTTTTCTTTGTAGATCAGGTTATCCATTTCAATAAATGAACTAAACATGCTAGGCTGCTGTAGTCAGTCTTTCAGAAAGAATAAGAGCAATTTAATGTGCCAAACAGTTTGTAATGTAAATGACAAAAAGCTGCCTCCATGTGCAGGACTCCCCTTCGGGATGGGTCATACCAGGCTTCTTCACACAGCAGTCACTTTCTACTAGGAACTACATCTCCAAAGCCTTTTTACAGACATAAAACCATCTCATTTTCTGGAGTTGGGTCATGTCCAAGCATATGAGCTTCTTGAAGCATGAAATTCCACTTGACCCCATTAAGGTTTCCTTGGCATCAGATATGTACACCACAGAGTGGATAATGTTCATAACTCATTTCACATTACCCCCGGGTAGTGCCAGTGGAGAAATCCTGTCTAGTCTAATGCAATCAAAGCTGTGAATATGAGGAAATTGAAACATCTGGCCAGGTTCCTCTGCTGTGCCCCAGGAGGTGTGACATGAGAGATTCAGGTCAGAAAGAGGGGGGACAAAGGCGTCTCTCTAGGGATGCACGTGCTGCAGAGGACAGATGTCCCAGCAGTGTCACCAGCAGCACCAAGGGGTGCCTTGGCTGTGCCTGTCACCTCAGCTGTAATTTCTTACACTTACACTGAGGTTCAAAGGTACAACTACAGTTCAAGTAAACTTGTCTAAGCTAACCTGAGATTAGGGATCTGTACACAAACAAGGAGATGCTGTGGGCACAGGAGCTTTTCTGGAATAGCTGCATGGATACTGGAGTCCACTCAAACACTCCAGGGCTGTGGAGGGCTGTGGCTCATGGACTGGGCTGAGTACTGCATGAGGTAGCCCAAGGGTAGGGGCTCATGCCATGAAGCCATGTTTAAATCCTTACGGAAAGTATTTTCATTACACTTGAAAATTAAACATCTTTTTATTTAGTGCCCAAATTCTAGGCTTGGTCTTGGCCCCTCAGTTTTGCAGTGCTGGATATGAGGCTCTCCAGGCTGGTTCCTCACTAGAGGAACAGATATTTTGCTGGAAGTCCCCAGGACACACTGCTCATGCCTCTTAGGGATGTTTTTTGCCTATACTGAGAATTTTTCCCAATGCTCTTGTGGATTTCGTCCTTATATTCATAAATATTTTTTGATTCTTCAGTTAGAATTTCCCTATACAATATGTAGAGCATTACTCTTTCATTGCTTATTTTTAAAGGATGAGGCATTGTTCTTTGCCTGCAAGCACTGAAACCTAGAGCACTGCCATTTCCTTCTCCATAATTAGATACCCTTGCCAGAATTTCAGCTATTGTGAGAGACACAGTTCCTTCTGAAACTGCTGAAACGTACTGTATGCCTTGAAAAGGAGAGGAGGGAGAGGGGAAAACGGTGATATCAGACTTCAGCTTTTAAAACCAGGACTTTTTTTACTAGATATCTCCTGAAGTGATGCTTTAACAGGGATTGATGAATAGATATTTCCAGTCTTTACATTTTCTAGCTCAGTGGGTTTCAGTACAGAGGACACTACAAACTTGTTCTTGCACAAGAGTGATGATGGGCAGACTAGAAAGAAAAATAGTTAGTAAAATTGTCCCTTATCCAAGTTTCAGGGAATAATACTTCTGCCATTATTGTTCAGCAGAAGTCACATTAGCTTGGCTGGATGTGATAGCTTAGCTGTATTGCCTTAATTAAAGCAGTTAAACTGTTTATTCACAAAGTGCCAGTGTGTCTAGGATATGTGTTTGGAAAGAATGGAAATCAGCTTTCCACAGAGGATGCTTTCTTTTTGAAGGATATTTATAGCCTGGTCCCCAGGTATTCTTCCTTTCTGAACACATCCTATTTTTTCAGTTATCACTGGCCGTTCACCACGATGATTGATATCAGCACAAAAACAAATAGTTATTTAACCATTATAAAAAAAAAAGCCTTTCAAAACAAGCCTTGAAGAATGGCTCACTTTGTACGAGTAGGATTTTGCTGGGCTGTCTGAATCAAAATTAACCTGCTTTCCTCTGTGTCAGGGAGGATGTAATGGATGGCTCTCGGGGCTGGCAGGTTACTCCCGCCTGTCTGCCTAAAGTTACTCCTTCGAATGTGGGCCAAGTTGACACAACTCGAAATTTACCCTCAGGCAACATTCAGGACCATATTTGATGATTTTTGGGCTCAGTTCTACTCTCTCTGGGCATATGTTCTCACAATAAAAATATGCTCCCCTTCCCTGACTTGACACTAATTGCTCAGCCAAGAAGTGAAGGATTCTGACACTGATTTAAGCACGTACTCAAAGACATCATTCTTCAGCACAAAAATCAGAGGCAGGTAACATATACTTAGCTACACTTCAAGTGTAGCAGTGTACTTTAAACACATACTGAGGTGCTGTCCTGAGGAAGGATACTTTCTGGGTCCACTCTGTGACCTGTCAGTTCTTACCTAGGGCTCACTTGTCAAAAATGAGGAGGCAACATGCAGGGATGCTCATGGCATCTATGACTTTTCCACAGCATCAGGAACAAGAAGTCTACAGTCATCAGTGGGGTGCTTTCTGGAACAAGTAACATTCCCTTTTATCCTCTCTGCATCCCCTGGGGGGTTTCTCTTCTTTCACTTCTCCTCGTGTTAGCTAGCTGGAGCCTTGGGACTGCCACAAAATGTCTGGAACCTTTTCTTTGGTGTTTTTATTTAAAGCCTCCAAAATTTACAAACAGAAAACTAACTCTGCATAGACAACTAGCCAGCCCCATGCTGCATGGTTACTAGCTGCACCACAAGGAGGAGGCAATGTGGGAGCCAATGCCTGGAGAAATGTTTTTTAGATATCTTTAATTTATTTACTTTTTTTTTTTTTTACTTTGGCTTTCACTCTTTGTTTTTAGACTGTTTGTGATTTTTGACATGTACATTTGGCTGTCCTGAAATGTGTGTGATTCCTTGAATGCTCTGTAGCAAAGATGTGGTTTTGTTTTTGACCACCTCCCTTATCTTCAGCTCTACTACCTTTCTCAGTGGGGAGGCTCTATTTTCTCTTGTGTCCTGAGGAGAAGTGTCAGCACTGTATGTCCAAGAGGCAAATCTTTGGGGTCCTCCTTATAAGTACCTGCTTTGTGATGACTTCTCAACTATAACTAGTTACTCCAAATTACTAAGATGGAATCCAACTGCCTGTTTTTAACCCATTAAGTGCTAACTCTGTTAACCCCATATTATTTGGTCTCCTCTGTCAGGACTAGCAAGTCAAATACCCTACAGAAGGCTAAGTATATTGCCCTTCTCACTGAAACTTGTATTTTTCTTAAGAAAGATAACAACTGCTTGAAAAGTTCTATTCTTCTCCATAAATCCACATTGTTTGATATCCTTTCATCACTTTTTTAAGCTGCATTCTGTATCAAATGCCTCATTATTTTTCTCTGGTTTCAGATAGGGCTGAGAAGTCTACAGTTACTCAGAGCTTCTCATTTACCCCTGTCAAATATTGATGCTAATTATTTCATATTAAGTATTGATAGTAATAGGTAAAATGTCAAATTGATGACTGTACCAGATTGCTGGCCCTAATGCAGGCCAGGCAGGCTCTCAGCCCTCACTGTGGCATCCTGGCAAAGAGCTGAGGCCCTGAGCACCTGAAGGAGACACAGCTTGAAAGACATCCCTCCGGTGTGTAACCCTCTGTCACTGTTAGCCATTCCCAGCACAGACTCACTTTTCCTTTTGACAGTGCCTGAAAACTATTTAGGAAGCGTAACAACGGCATCATCCCTCCCAGGTGAGCCCTTGGTTGTCTGTGGTGTTTCATGGTTTTAGGCACTTTTACTGAAATCTGGAGCACAAAGCAGATTCCCTTCTGATCAGCGTCCCTGGGAGATGAATGTAGGGCTATTCATCAACAGTGCTAGGAGACACCTCGCGAGTGAAGCAGCTGTAGTTACATCTGTTTGGAAAGTGAAATCAGATCCCACAGGTACTGTGTGTGGATGAAAAACAGTCAAGAGTTTTGTTCTAAGGTCTCCTCCTTTTGTATTTCGCAGGATGTGTGTGTGACGCATCCAGCATCACCAAACAGGTGCTCGTTGCATCCTTTCCAGGTTCCTATTCATGCATTTTTACTATGATTGCTCATTCAGGGGCTATCCTACTTGATAGCTGAACAAATTAAGGCAGTCCTGAATTGGAAGGTCTGCAATCACCAGGTTGACCTGGTGATATCAACCAGTTGTATTACTTTAATTTCTCTGCATGACCTCTGCCTCTTGCATGACAGCCTTCTAGTATATGGATGTTTTGTAGTGGAAAGTTGCTGAACGAGAAGGAAAAAACTGGCCACTCACCTTGAATATGAATCATGAAGAGCTTTCTCAGAGCTGTCTATTCTTAATTTCCTGTGGTCAGTCTGTTAGTGACATTGCTGGTGGAAAGCCAATATGATCTGTGTTGCTATTTCAAAACAAATGCTTCTTTATCTGGTAAGATTATGTGTTCTTTCAGCTTTCCAAGCAATTCCAACAGGAAATAAAAGAAAATCAAATGGCATTCTTCTCTCTTTTTTTTTTCTTTCATATTATTTTCCTCACTGTTGGAAGTTGAAATGCTTAAAAAAATACTTAACACATACAAAATAATAGTAGTAATAATATTATATGGGGATTTCTTGTCTGTAAATCACTGGTGACAGTCAACCTGCAGTCCAAGCAAAAAAAAAAAGTTCAAATGGCTTTATTGAAAATCAATGTGTATTTGTAACTGAGGATTGTTTTTTAAATTCTTTGTGTTCATTGCTGGCTTTGTAGTGATGATACTTGCAGGGAATGCTACAGCTTTGTTTCCAAGAGTTAGTCTTAAATTGCTGGAGCATGTATCTGAATTTCCTCCCTGTTTTCTTTTTCCGCCTGTTCTAACTGCCATCATTCTTCAGTAAAAGGAAGCTGGGTGGCAAATGCTTTTGTAGTTACAGTATTGCCTATGGCACAGGCAGGTCAGCAAATGCAAGTAGGACATAATTCCCTGTGAATGGCTGGCAGTCACCTCCCCATCCACAGAAGAGGACATGACATAAAGCAGGAGGCTGAGCAGGACCCTGGTGCTTGGCTGTGCTCCTCAGACACTTGCTCTATTGCCGTGGATGTAACACTTCTGACATTCTGGTGGTGGCAAGTTTTCCAGGAACAGTGTAAGAAATGTGTGTACCTGGTATTTTTCTCTCTTCACAAATGAAAAAAAACCCCACTTGTACCTTAGCCAGTCCAGGGAATGTAGCTGAATCTGATGTCAAAGGCAGGTTTCTGTTGAAACACTGAGTTTGTGGTGGAGCAGCTGAGGTGTTGGTGTGTGAACTTTCCTCCATCCCTTGCAGAACCCTCCTGCAGAGGGCTGGGGCCCCTGTGAGCTACGGGGGCTGGTCTGGGGCACCAAATGGCTGAAGGTCCAACTGGATCCTGGTGTGAAAAGGAGTCCCTCAGCTAAGTGGGTCTCTAAAGGTCACAGGTGTACTTGGGGCTGCAGCTCCTCAAGGTGGATTGTCCAAGAAAAAGTAGATTTTTTTAAAAAAAATTTCAGTTTTATATTTGTGTATGTCAGCTGTTTGTTGGAGAATTGTTTTTCAGCAATTTCTACTTCTGTCTGTGTTGGCTTCTGGCAACATTTTTAGTTTATGCAATCTGGTGGGTTTTCAAAGTTGTTTTTCCTCACTAGAGATCTCTCCTGTATTGTTATTCTGTCCATGTGCACGCTATAAACTTAGATGACCTTTTCTATGCACAGATATCAGGTACATGTGGATCTCTGGAAATGCTAAATCACTAAGCTGCTGTGCTCAGGTCTGTGTGCTCTGCACAATCTCCAGTGACTGGGCCAAGCTAAGGTGCCATTCTAGACACTGAGTCATAGAAATGGAGTAAAAAGTGTTTCATTTAGGGAGTGTGGTAATTGTCAAGAAAAAGGGCTGTTCTAGCCTTTGTAAAAAATGCAAGAAGACCGTCCGTCTTAAGGACTGAAGATTGAAACAGGGAATGCTGCTTTCATTTGACTTTTGCCTGATCATCTAAGCAGTTCCACACGTATGCCATATGCTTGCATTATTTATACTTTCACATTTCGTTATGTATATATTACTCCATCTGTGTTTTTTTCCTTTTAGTCTTTACCACTCTACATTAGGGTTGTATTTGAATAGAAATGTGTAAAAAAAGTTAAAACACCTGTTTCACTACTTGAAGTGCAGCACGATATATTTTTGAGACAGGAGTCCTAATTAATGTTTTTTCTGGTTTTCTTACAAGATGCAAAATTATGTATTGGGCATAGAAATGCTATCTTAAGTTGTGGCCTACTGACTCGTTAAAACAAGACTGAGTTAAAAAGAGAAGCCTGCTATAGGCAAATCAACTTGTGTTATCGTTGGTTGCTTTATTTGAATAATTTTGCATATAAAGTGGTAGCATTTTGGGCATAGTAAAGGCTTTTTGTAGAGTTTCTGAGAATGGTAAAAACCATTACTTTTCACCTAGTATGTGAAGCAAATACTTTCTCAGAGCAGACTGTTGTTAATTACGTTCTGTGCGCAGCGTGTTGACTGAATGTCCCTCTCACCTCTGCTGTTCCATAAAGAAAGGATTCTGTAAGATTCATCCTTTAGCTTCAGAAACCAGTCTATCAGTAAAGGCAGTCTCTTTGAAAAGACAAGGGAATGAGAGAGAGAAAAAAACCAGGTACTACTTGATATGTGTGAATCCTATTCTAGCTGCTTACAAAATATCAGTTTTCCAAAAGGAAAAAAGTTAGAAAAAGCTTTAGTGCTCTGGTATTAGAGATGCCACAGCTCATTGCCACCTCTTCTCAAAGAGGAATGAATTAAGGACAGCTGACTTGGATACTACAAGCATGAATATGGCACAGAAAACCAGGAAAGAAGAAACCTAAAATATGGTGAATTTGATCTAAGGAGCTTTTCAGGAAATATACAAAATGAGAGAAAAAATGTCACATAATATGTGTTTTTTTCAGTGTGGAGGGAGGTAAAAAATGTTTCTTGATTAATGTACTGGATGAAGCAGTGGTAAGGGTTCAACTGAGTGTTCATAGCTGCTGCTTCACCAAACTATGAACCTTCTGAAAGTTCCTTTGTGGCTAAAATATTGAGCCCATCAGATAAATCAACAGGATTTTACATGTATCTGTTGTACATGATGCAATTACTTGAGGTAGCTGTAAATGGGGTAGATAAAATACCAGAAATAGTTGAACTGCTAAAATGTGGCATATGTGGAGAGCTGCTTAATCCCACTGGGCAAACAAAATAATACTGCTGCTTTTATGCAAGTTAGCTGCTGTCTAGACATACCTGTAGTCTCCTAAATCTCTTAGTACTTTTGAAAGTTTTACCACTACACTCATCACTCATTTTATATGCTTTAGAAAGCCATGAAATGGCTGTTTAATTATGCAAAGTGAAGGTGTAATTAAATTTCACTGGAACTGTGGGGATTTGAATATGATGAAATAAAATGGGTTTAGTTTTACAGGCTCAGTGTGCCACAGAGTAATCACAAAGCCTTCTGATTTTCTTTTTTTTTTTTTTTTCATATCTGTATGCCTCTGGGGGAAGGGAGAGTTTGAGGC
The DNA here is from genome assembly GCA_013398615.1 of Brachypodius melanocephalos. Lineage (NCBI taxonomy): Eukaryota > Metazoa > Chordata > Aves > Passeriformes > Pycnonotidae > Brachypodius > Brachypodius melanocephalos. The sequence goes on along the minus strand of VZSR01000245.1, from coordinate 2,290,678 downwards.
CAAGGTGGCTCTCTACCTTTCTGCAATATGGATGTACACTTAACAAAAGTTAGATGTTGCCAGTGCTGTGTGGTTCCTTCACCTTTTCAAAAATGTGATGCTATGAGATAACTTGAGGTAGCATATACAGTAAATGGGTGATATCTTTCTGTCATATGATTAAACTTTGAACAAAATTCTTTGGGGCTTGAGTGTGCATGAGCTGTAATTCCTGCAGGGAGCTTATGGCCAGGCTTGCAGATGACTAAATTGATTTGTTTGCAGAAGTGCTGAATGGGTAGATAGCAAGACTTCCCACTTGGCTTTGCTTGTCTGATTTTTTTTTTCCTTCCTTTCAAATGTTATTTTTCTCTAGAATACAGAGCAGGCCCTTGTTATTGTTTTCATCTCTATTTGGGCAGGCTCTCCGAGGGTGACCTTATAAAAAATCATCTTTCATTTCTATGAAAAGATCTTGTCTACTAAAGAAATCAGTTGGCTTGAAGACTTGTGATTATATGTAACTGAGATCTACGAGAGAATGAAAAAAAAATTAAAAGAAGTACAAGCTATTCAGACTTAAAACTGTAATAAAAATAGTTTTTCAGCAACAGGTGTTCTTTTCGTGCTGCCAACTTTCTGTTTATTAAATTGTTGTCCATCTGTGTAGGTCTGTTGCTCTTGGAGTTTCCTAGTAAAATGAACAGGATATTTTTCTCCCTGAAATCAGTATTCTGATGAAATCTGCAGAGCAGCATAGATGAGGGGGTTGATCTTACCTTGTCCCTTTTCCCACAGGCATTGTTCCAGGGTCTGTGTTTTGCTCGCAGTGTGTGTGGGTTGTGTTAAAACACGAGAAAGGGGAAAGAGGGGTTGAGGTAACGCTAGCTGTGGGGAGAGATGAGAGGAACTCTTTAGTGCTGAAGAGTGGGCCAGAGGGGAAAAGAACATGAACATGTTTTCTGTTAGAAATGTCTTACGGGGAGGAAGCCAAAATAAGCAGTGAACAAGGTACCTCCCTTTTCTGAATTCTGAAGAAGGAGGAAAAATTAGTGATAAGCTCTAGTCTGTGGGCTAGCATGTTCACTGACATGAAGGCACATCTTTATAAAAAGTCAGAGTGCATTTCTGGTTTGGTCTGTGGTGACCACTAAAGGCTGTATACTAATGCTGTTACCAGGGGCAGCTGCACTGTAATACTGCTTATGTATTTATTCACTGTAGGGACAGTTACATTTCATGTAGCAGCTGCTGAAGCCACGACTGTTCATCAAGGAAGAAATGTGGTAAAACTTCAAAGAGGCTTTCTTCTGCAGTATTAATTCGTTATATAGGAACAAATAGCTTTCTATTACTATTTTTAGCTTTTCTCTTTAGTATTATCAAAGAAATTCATTAGCTACTAGTTAGGAGTGTCACATTCACTTTATAGCATTTGATTTTCTTGTATGCATGTCTGTTCTAGATTTGCAAAACCTAAATTCAGGAAAGCCATTCCTATGACAGAAACAGCCCACCTCGTGTTATGAACACTTTCAGATTTCCTTGATTCCTCTTAATGTAATGAGGACACAGCCTCTGGGCACAGGGAGGAGAAAACCCAAATGAGGTATACAAATGATTTAAGAAACTCTTGACAGATGCAGAAAATGATATCTGTTTTGGAAGAGTTATTGATTGCTTCTGCTTTTTAGCTAAGCTTTGATGAGGAAAGGGCAAACTCCATCGTGGAGGATACCAATGAGATTCTCAGGTTAGTGAGCAAATATGACTAGAAGGTCTGTGCCTTAAGGATCTTTATTCTGCTGTAATTTTTCAGTGTAGGAGTTTTTATTGTGCTGGAAAATAGATCAGATGTATCTGTGTGGGTTTTTTTATTTGTTTGTTTGTTTGGGGTTTTTTTTGGAGTGTTTTTTTATTTTTGGTTGGTTGGTTGTTCTTTTTTTGTGGGTGCATTTTATTGGTGGGTTTTTGTTGTTGCTTGTGAGTTTTTACTCTGGGGCTGGAGGTAGTAACTTGTATGGCTGTAACTGAAGGTTCTGGGTTTGGTTCCTGCTGTCAGCCCTGCTCTTATGAGTGGATCCAATGCATTTGGTCACCAGTGTGAAAATACATCTTTGCCTGGGCTGCCTCCATCCTGGCTGGGGAGTTTGTAATGTGATGGGCAGACGTGTGCTCGCAGGGTCTTGTGGTGGCTGACTCCAGACAGACCTGCTCCCTACCTCCAAAGCTATTGGTGTGATGGGCCAGGCTGCTTTTGGGAACTGACTCCAGAGAGGAGAACAGACAATTTGTCATCTTTTCTCCATCTTCCTGAGGAGTTTGGCTACAGCCCGGCAAAGAATGATACTTAGAGGAAAAGGTTGTTTGCCCCGTTTCTGTTAATGAGGTGCCAAATCCTTCACTTAATACTGATATTATTCTCTCTTAACTTTGAAGGAAAGTGTCTTTAACTTCTGGTGAAGTACCAGTACTAGACTCTGGACAGTAAACACACATTTCAAGGTAATAGATGCTGTATGTATAATCAAATCTTGACACAGGTTGCTACCAAAGACATCTCAGGCTTTCTCACAGTTGGGTAATGGCAGCTCTGAGAAAATACCTTTGATTCAGGACTTGCTGCCTATGATAAAGAAGGCAAAATTGCTACTTGCATTTTACATGCTGAAGGTCCCTGAAAAGCAGTGATGTTTTGTCTTTAGTACATGGGACACCAATAAAGTGACCAAAATGAACATTCATGTGCTATCTCAAGATATTGCCCTTGAATTTCTCATTTTTTTGTGAGCTATTACATAGCTGTAGTGATAGAAAACAAGCTGCTATATTTAACAGTATTTTTAATATATATCAGTAACTGACATATGTTTCATATGTTTAGCTCTAATTAACAGGTTTCCAAATTTATATTATCTAGCTTTCTGTAAGTGTTTATTTTTGCGCAGCACATGTAATGTTATATTCGCAGAACCGGTCAGAAGTTTTTCAACAAAACAAATGTCAGAAAGTGGCAATTTGTTGAAACTTTCTTAGGGAATGTGGAATTTTTAATGAAAAACTTCTTTTTTCCTGAGGAGCTTTGACATGCCTTCAGTATGGGCTCTGATCTGAGGAAGGAAGGCACTGCTAGGCTGGGGTGTAGGAAACTGAAGGAGCTGATATGAGATGTGCTGGATTTGGGAGAACAGGGAGTTGATCCTGGTCAATCTTCTCTCTTTGGCTCATTTACATCCCGAGAAGCAATGCAGAAATGCTAAGTCTCAAACAGTTCCCATGTGGATCTAACCACAGCAAAAATTAATAAGCTTCTACAAGTAGTAAAGCCCCTGTTAGAGCTGTTTGTAGGACAGCTGACCCTGATCACTGCACACAGAGCTCATGGGCAGCACTGGGCACTTGGAGCCTGCCTCTGACTCCATGGGGCAGTCCTGGCTCCTCCTGCAGCTCAGGCACGCTCTGGAAACCAGACCCAGCCTCCACAGAGACCTGCTCCCTGCCAGGATGCTACAGGGATAACTCTGTGTGAGAGGGCTTCCTCCAGGCCACGAGTCAGGGCTGGAATAAACAGTGCAGTCTTTTGACAGTCTCTTTGAAGGTATCTGGGGAAAAAGCCATGCCCCAACTCCTCCCTGCTCCCTCCTGCCCCAAACCTCATGTTCATTTAATTCCTTTTGAACATTGGATATCAAACATAAAATGCTGGACCTGGTTGTCCTCATTCACACTGGTCTCAAAGAACATGAATTCACAGGAGCTGGTGAGAAGTTTGCCAAGCCCATTTATCTACCTAAAAGTTTATAGGATAAAGGGCCACAGAAAAATCTTCCTTTGCCTTTCAGGTCATGATCTGTAAAAGGCAGCTGCCTCTGCTGATTGCTGTCAGGCCCCAAGGAAGGGCTGCATTCAAGGGAGGGTGGGACAAACTCACAAGGATGTGTGTGAGCCACGATGCAAGTCTCCATCAAATAAAGCAATCTTGTTCTTGCAGGGAGTTTGTGACAGAAATGGTGTAATTTGCCTTGAGTACAAATTTTTGCCCTCTTTAATTCCTAACAGAAATAGCTGACATTCTTTCCCTATAGAGAAATTTCTTAGAAATTCCAAGTTTGTCTCCGCTAACACCAAGCATTTCTGCACTGGGCTCCAGTGGAGCTAGAACTTGATATGGTTGTGCTGTGTCAGGTGTTCAGAAAGGTATTTACTGCCTTCACTAGGTTATGGATGTGGCTTTGCTGCTTGTCATGCTTACTGAGCTTTCCTTTAGCACTGGAGCTGGTAGTTCTACTTTTCTGATAAACCCAGGCACGTAAAATAACTTTTTTGTGTGGTACCCCGTATCTTAGCTGTGCTCTGTGCAGCTGCTCTCTCCTACATGGTAAAGGTAAACAAAGCATCAGCATCTCACTTCTGGCTCTCCTACTTGTTGTAGAAGTTTCAGTAAATCATTGCCATATTCTCTGCCTATGTAGCATTTGGCTTATGTTTTTTTTTAAACTGAGCTCTGTATCTCTGAAATGTGATGCCACGGTTTCCATCATTACCTTCCCTACACAGGGTCTGATTTTGAAACACACATTTTCACTATGGTGAAACCATCTGCTGCGTGTGGGGAATTAGCAGTACTAGACATAATGTTTCTTTATACTATCTAGAAATGTGCCCAAATAGTGCAATATGATCGGGTATAATAAGATTTAAATGCCTGTTCAGCACATAGATCTCCAGGAAGGCCATTTTCATATCTCCTTGCATTGCCTTACATTATGCTGTATTGAATTTCATTTCAGGTTTTGTTTGCTGGTGTCATACAGGACCTGCTGTTGTTATTATCTCAGATACATGTGTTTTTAATAATAGTGTTCTGAGAATCAGATACAGTTGAATTTACATGAGCTGAACCATGAATATGTTATAAGCTGCCTTGTATTTACTGGACAGTAAAAGCATACATGTGGGAAGTTATTGTGGAGTAGTAAATGTGTTGTAAATTCACACTTAACCTCCCAGGTGGAACCTGTTTGTGGAGCCATATCTAAGGGTGGTCAGGAGTTACAATAATATTAATGTTCTTCTTTTCGTAAATCCATAGCATTTATAGGGCTCTGAGCAAGCTATATACTTCTTTTCACAATTGCTATTTATCTTTAAAGGCTTCTATTTTCTTCTTTCCTTGTATTTCAGCATGTCTCATATCCAAACCTGGGTGCATTCTTTTCATACAGTATTAAATTACACTTTCATGGGCATCATGCAAAATGTTTTTCCCCCCTGATAGCTGGTGGCAATTTTGTGCCTTTTCAAGCCTTAGATCCCTTTAAAATATTAACTAATCCCTAGCCTGTAATTATAATCTGTAATTTGCACGAGTTAAAACTGAGACAGAGAGGTTAACTTGCTGCAGATGTCGTGATACAGCAGTAAAGCATGAATTAATCATTGCAAGCATCCTTGTAGAACCACCAGTGCAGAATCTTGTCAGACATCTAAAGCACGTGTGGCTTCCCAGCTCCCAATCCCTAAATTGCATCACTAATCTTCAGAGCATCCCCTCTGTGATTTCCTGGTGTCCCTGATGATGACTGTTCATCGAGAATGATGTATGCTGTGCTATTAGTTACGTTTCCATGCTGTCAGAACATAAAAACTATTGATGGTGAAAGATGTGGGGACACCTTTTGCTCCCCCCTCCTTGCTGTTTCTGCACGCCTTTTGCAAATTAACAGTGTTGAAAGAAGTCATGAGGAAAGGAGGATGAACGCATGATTGAATAAAGCTTGAGATGCTAAAAACCTGATAAGCTTCTGATGTCCTTTAGCTTCCTGGCAGGCTGTAAGGAACCAGAAATCTGTTGTTACTATTTCTAATTTTATGAAATGCTGTTGGCTGAGAAAAAGAATGTTGAGGCCAAAATATTGGTTAGAAACACTTTATCTTTCCTTTTGTTCAGGCTGATAGTGTCCAGAAAAAGCAAATGTTTCACATGAATCCTTGGTGTTCTATACTGACATATAGGGAAATGTGACTCCATTCTCCACACCAGAGCAGAAGTTCTCTTGCACATTTGCCAGCACAGATCAGGCTCTCTCCATACCAGAAGATTGATGTTCTCTCCAATAATGTAATAGTAATAATTATTATCTAATAATATAAATAGTATCATTTTATGTTTGATTAAATTTAAAATATAAGCAATAATATAAAATAATAACCATCTAATAATCTAAAAATCTCTTTTGATTCCGACCCACTTCTATTCTGTGAAATTATGCTCACAAGAAAAATCATACCAGGTTTTACTTCCTTTTATAGAGGCATCTCCCTGCCTCTACTGCAAAATTCCACAACTTCTTGCAGGAGTAGGATTTAGGCTCTGGTTTGTTACAGTTACAAATATTCATCTTGGCACCATGCCAAGTAGCTGAGAACATTTCATCTCTACAAAGAGATGAGTGAAATACAAAACATCTAATTGGAATTGGTGTTGTTGAGAGGAGTGGGAGGATTTAAGGCTAATATCTAGTAACTACAAACTATGTTTATCTGCTATTTGTGGAAGTGAAGTACTTGGACAAAGCAAAATGGCTTCTGAAAGAGCCTTCACAGTATGTATAGAATACAGGTTGAGAACATTTTTATGTCCAGAAGAAAGGCTTGAATCTGCTTTTTGTTGTCTTTCATTTGAAATCAATAACAAAAATTGGATTTGCTTGGTAGATTTCCCCAAAAGAGGAGTACCGCCAGGTCTTGAAATGATAGATGTGGTGTTCCCGTTTCTCTTTCTCCAGACCCTTTAAATACGTTTGGGTCTGCATTGGACCTAAGCAGTGTGAAGCACTAAGCATTTTCAAGGGGCTTGTGACTTATGGGCGATGTTGGCTGGGCCACAGCATCATTCAGTCCTGCTTGTGTTGTGTCTCTCTCCTGTGTGCTGGTGTTGGAGCTGCTGAGGGCACTCCAGATGCAGTGCTCTCTGGGCTCCTAGGGGTAGCTTTGTGGGAAGGCAGTGCTGTCAGCTGGGTCATGGTTCCAAGCTGCTGAAATTTGTGCAAGCTGCCAAAGGTACACCATGATGCTTAGATGTTATCCCTCAGTGCCAGATTCAGATGAGTACCCTAGAGCCAGGAGGCTTTTATGCTGTTCTACCCTTCCCACCAGATTTCCCTGCCCTGTAAATATCCTCCTCTTTTGCATCCTTCTGCTGCTTCTGCAGACCTGTGCCCTGTGCCATGGGAAGAATGGTACACAGCTTCTGGCTATGCAGCACTTCCAAAGCTAAGTACCAGACTGTCTGGGAAGTGCTGAATTATGTGCACCCAACAATTCTGGCACTTTTCTTTAATGTTTTATGACAAGGTATAATATTGAGTTACCTTAAGTTTTGTGGCTCTCGGCTGTTTTCCTAGGTCGTTGGTTGTTTGGTTGTGGGTTTTTAAAAATTGTTTTTTAAACTTTTTATTTCTAATGAATTGCTCAGTCTGGTAAGGTGGTTGGCCACATACAGAGGAATATAAATGGTAATGGTACCCTGACTGACTGAGGTGTAACCCCGGTACACCCAGTAACTGGGGTGTGGATTGAAAAGAGTTGCTGCCAAACATCTGGCTTTCACAGCACGCACAGAACTCTTTTATTCCTGCGGCATCCTACAGCCTGAGGTAGGATGGACAGGGTGTGAGGGAAAGAAGAGAGGCAACATAATGTTATCCTTGTCAAACAAGATGGAACACGTCTGTTTATTCCTGGATACGCAGGATTACATTTAGGACTCTTAAGAGAAGCAACCACTGAAGTCAATCCCACTTTCACCTAGAAAATGGAAAGACTGTCTCTGGGTGACAAAGACCCTCAGACAGGCATCAGAGCAAGTGAAGCTTGCTGTGTCACATTTTGTGGAAAATAAGATTGGACTCATTCTATCAATCTCCTTCTCTAAACCTCTTTTTTTTTTTTTCCTTTTTTTTTTTTTCTGTTCTGCTGCACACCCCAGAGGACATGATGGTTATTGGATATATTTGTTTGCTGTGTCAGGTGAGTGAAAAGTTTTACTCTGGTGCTGTGGCTTGCTCTGAGCCCCTGGCAGTGTCATCTTCAGTTGAGGCTCCCATCCGAGCCTGCGGGTGTGTGCATGAGCACGTGCAGAACTGCCCGTGCTGGCCGGGCACAGTGAGAGCTTGCTGTTATTGCTGTCTCAGCTCCATGACAGATTTATTTTCTGCTGCATAGTTGCAGTGATTCTTGCTCATGTTCTGTCCTCATTGGTGTCACTAGCATCTCCCTTTGAGTCTGATCTGATGCAGGGAGGAAAATCTTCTTTGCTGATGGTGTTGGACTCTTTGGCTTTGTTCCCCAGCTGAATAGCAACTTGAATTTCTTGGCCTCTTGTCCAAGGTCCCACTGTGCTGTCAGTATGCCAGGCTGTCTGGATTTGCAGCATTCCCTGCAGCCATCAGTGCCCAGTGCATAGGTGGCTTGCAACTTGCTCTGCTGCTCTTCCAGTTCCTGCAGCTCCTTGGGGAGCTTGCAAAGCTTCCAGGAGGCTTACAAATTCAGCTTTCTATGTACCAAGTTTTTATGAGACAGTAAATAAACTTGCCATGAACTGCTGCTGTGTTCTCTAGCATCCTTAGTGGCTCCTCTGATGTTTTCCACCCTCCCTGGCATTGTGTGCAGAAACATTCTGTCCAGAACGTTTCCAGTCTCTTTCCAGAGTGGGTCCTTGGTGGTGGCAGGATGTGCACAGGTGAAACACACTTCTTGTATTGGTGAAATTTTCTGTCTGTGTGTCTTGCTAGGGGAGTTTTCCCAAGGTTATCACATGATGATGGAGGGAGCTCCATCACTCACTGTAAAAAATAAAATTGAAGCAGCAATGATGGCTTGTTAATTACTGTGTCTTACGGCCAGAGGCTTGGTTGTTTTTTGGTGGTTTTTTTTTTTTCTCAGTAAACCAGAAGATAAGCATTCAAAAGAGACTTAGTCCTGAGCAAGATCTGAAAATGGAGCCAAAATCCCTTCCAAATAGGGCTCCTTGGCTTTCAAGAGCATTTGAGCTCTGGGAGTCTGTCACAACCCACACCCAGGCTGGTTTCTGCAGTCTGATATCAAAACTCACTGAAGCTTTCTTAAAACGTAGCCCTTGGGATCCATCACAGCCACTTTTGGCCAAACTGAGTATAACCTGGTGGTCTGATAGCAGCACAGTCATTCATGGCAGGGGCTGTGAAGTGACCAGATACACAGTTTAAAGCAGTAAATTAAAATGCAACTGCCCAAGAAATATAGAAGGAAAAGTGGTTTGGCTCCTCATGTTCACTGACTCTTTGCAATAAACAAAACTCAGTTTTAGTCATTTAACTCTGTACTTAGTTATTTAATGCTTGCTAGTGCATTAAGTGAAGAATTAGAGTTACAAATGATTTTACTCTGGTAGCAAATATTAATTTAATTACTTTCCTAGAAAAGCTCTTCTCAAAAAATTTTTACCTTTAATTTGCTGTTTTCAGATCCTAGAAATTCCAGTAGAATCCAGATAGTACTTTAGGTTGTATTTAAATTGACCTGCTTGGTATTTTTCTGCCACTAAACACAAGTTTTCCCCAAAAAGTGCCACTTGCTCTTCCTGGAATGGGGTAGTGCTTCATGCTGCCAACATTAAATAACAGCCCAGGTAATGGAATTGGTTCCTGCTCAGGGAGGAGATGTGAAGGAGTTAAAATTTCTCAGAAGTGGACTGTAGATGGAACTGAACTGTGCTGGTGCCGAGCCTGTGAGATCTATTGGTTTTGACAACCTCAGTTATTCTGGTGCTTCCCATCATCTGTAAAGTTAACAAGGGCCGATAAGAGATGATGAGGCATCACACGGGTTTGTATTTCAGAACTCATAAATATCTCACAATACCATTTTTTTTTTTTTACAATCAGATATATTAATTTGTTGACTGTAAATGTTGCTGAATATTCACTTGGTGCAGAGCTTTAAGAAAGGCACCGCAAGGATAAACATTTTTAAATCAGCAGATAGAAGCCATGGGTTGTGCTGTGTGCTCAGCTGTTATGTGTTTTCAAATGCATGTTCTAATTTTACTGAAATTGTTGATTTCTTTGACCTGCTTTCTTCCTTGAAAGTATGATTCATAGGCAACCTTCTCCTCCAGCTGTATTTCCATCTCTTTTTGGTGTGACTTGGTAATTTCATACTGGCGAGTCAGATACCTGAGGGTGAATTTAATTTGAAATAAACCTTACTCTTGGAAGAACAATTTTTATGAAGGGATCAAACAATGTAACATACAATCTTCTCAGGCTGCATGTCACCTGGAGATGCCTGCAACTCAAATTAAGTAAAGATGCTCTTTCAAGCAAAAATTCTATGAAATATATTGTGGACAAACTCTCCAAAGTAGTAGTTATTCTTGCTCCTGCTATAATAAGATGAAGCACACAAATATCACTTGATTAACAGCTGCAGTATTAATTTCCCTTTTTGGTTGCTTGACTCACAGCAAGAATCGTGTCAATGCAGCAGAGAAGCAATTAAATTGATTTTAATCTTTGTCAGAGAAGATAACATGCCTTTTTCTCTTCTCATTTAAATAATTAAAGTTTCAGCAGGTATTATTTCTAGCTTTAAAGAAATTGGTATCTTAATGTAATAGAATCCTTGTAATTATACACTTAATGGATCTTAATAAGTTAATCATGGTTTTTCATTTAAAATGTTTTTTTACTTATTAAACTTTTATTTGCTTTGATGGTTATGCTTTTAAGAGGGTAGAAAATATTAAAAAAATAAAGTTCTAAAAAAAGCCTCACATCTTTTTTTTTTTTCCTCATTCCTACATGGCCTTTCATATTTATTCTCAGTAGTTGGATTTCAACATATGCTTTAAAAATTCTTATCCAGTGAAGCTTTCTGTTATGCTACAGTTAATTATTTTGTTGAAAAAGCTTCATGTAATGAGGACAAACAAATACTCTTTTATCTTCGTTGTAGTGCAGACTCCAATTCTGCAGGAGTATAGCAAATATTTCTTTGTCCTCTTTGATCCAAGCTGTTAGGCAGTATTTGGGGTCCTCCAGGTTATTCCCATTAGGCAGGAAAATGGCTGGTGGAGTCAGGTGTGCCTTTGATGTGATGCTCTGTTTACCTGGAGCGTGTGTGCAGCCTTTCCCTGCACCCAGTAAGGAAACACTGTCTTGCCTGGCAGTCCCAAGCTTCTGTGCTCAGGCAGCACTTTATCCCACAATCTTTCTCTTGGTAATGACTTGACATTGCAAACTGCATTTATTTCTTTTGCTTTGAGTTTTCCCCCACTCCCTTGGAGCAGGATTGCCACCAGTGTTACGTTATTTGTTCTGGTTTTCTGGATGACAGATCCTTAACCCTTCTTGCTGAGGAAAGAGACTGATCCAACAGCAGACAGCTTTTCTCTGGAGCATCCATGAATGCTCCCTGCTCCCTAATGACCCATTTCATACAGCAAAGGCTGTAGTAAAAATGTTGCTTGCCTTTTGAAGGGGACAGATGCCTCAGCCTAACTTGGGAGGACTGTCCCCGGGACAGGACTTGGTTCTTGGGCTCCCCTGGCTGTTGCAGGGGCTGCAGTGAGCCCTTGGAGCCCATGAGTACCCTGTACTTGCCAAGGGCAGGGACTCACTGATGCAGAGCCAACTTTTGCTTTGGAGTTGCAACCTGTGTCTCTTGTGGTTCTTCCTCTACTGGCAAAAAGGGGAACGGAAAAAATCTCAAAGATTTACTACTTTGCAAGGTTTACTACAAAGGGCTCTACAAATATTGGGAAAGTGAAGATGTGCCCATCTGGAAATCTTTACATTTTGAGAATAAAAATAATGCAAAATTACATAGTGATAGGTCATATGAAGTTTCGTTTAAAAATCATGAATGTACAACTAATGTATTCTGTATTCTATAAACAAAATTGAAAACTCACGTACCTACTGTATGAATTACTGGAAGTTAACAAATCATTGAAACTGATGTTTTTTCATATGGTCATGCTCTTTGAGAATTTTCAGTGACCTTGATAGAAAATATTTGTTTGTGAGTATCATCGTTTACATTCCTGAGTTTGCATTGAAATCAGTTGCACCCTAATTTTTTTTTAAATAAGAACTTTTTCCTATGTACAAATTGTGGTAGTGATGAGCAACGCCACACATAAGCAGCAGGGAGCATACCAGCATCTGATTTATCTCCATGCTCAACAGCAACTCTGCTTTTCTCTTTTTTTTAAACTTCATATTAAGGTTATTTTTATGAGTTTTTTTTCTCTTTGTCTAGAAAAAATGCTTCATATTTACTCTTTTCTTTGAATAGCTATAAAACCTTCTCTTCTTAAATGCCTCGTTATGTGTGATTTGGAATCTGTATTAAAGTGACAGATTTCCTTTTCCTCAGATTTCATCACAGGTGATGCAAAAAATTTTGGCAGGGGGCTAGACATAACAGATAGTAAAACTACATGAGAGATGCTTGTGGGGCTTGTGTGTATTCCTACATCCCCCAAAACAGCCGGAAAAGAAGAGAAAGTCACTTGTTTGCAGTCTCTCTCAGCCTGGGTCTAATTTCTCAGTGAGTAAAGCTACTGCAATGTGATTGCTGGACTCTCAGGATTTTCATTGGTTTGCTTGGTAAAGATCTTCACATATCTTTTGAGCTCTAGATATGGCTGTTCTTAGATTCTTCAGTTCTTAGGTATGTAGACTTTAGGGACACAAATACAGTTTCATAAAGCAAATATGCATAGAAAGACTGCTATTCCTTCATCTCCAGTTTAGGAAAGGAAGAATTCCTCTCTTCTGTGCACAAACAAGTTGTATGTGCAGGAGTGTGTTGCTCCATAGCTTGGGTGACACGTCTGTGTTCTGCATAGGTGAAAAAATGCTCTTCGTTGAACTTAAAATCTGTTTCATGGGGTCTAAGACAATCAATTAACTTAATCTCGTCTCCTTTATATCATTGTGCCATATGGTATGTGCAGGCAAAGATTTAGTCCAGCAGAAATTTTATGGAAGAGAATTTCAAATGGGGAAACAAGGGAGAAACAGGGTGGTTAATCAACAGAGATGGGTTCTTGGTAAATACATGCTGTTTACCCTAAATAGGGAAAAGATATGTAACAGATGCTGAATTCTGCAGCACACTTGGCACTGTAGCACGCTTGGTAGCAACAGCAGGATGAACAGTGTAAGTGGGGTGGCAAATAGGAAGGGATACCCTTTAACTAAGAACCAAGTTGGAAAAGATGCTGCTTGTTGCCTTGCCTACGAAGTCATTACTGGGAGTTTTACAGGCAGTCTGCAGATAAAAGATAATGCTGTCTGAATGGACTAACATTAGCAATTACTGCCTATATTGCTCTTTGTTTTTCCTCTTTCAAAATATCTGCTCAAAATGATTGCAACTGCTTCCTAGTATAAGTTTCTGTAGGGCAAATCTGCCCTGCCATGTATTCTCAATTGCATCCTAAGTTTTTTATCAGAAATATAGAAATACAAACCTTTATCTAAATGATTTTTGAGACATTATGTTAAGAATAATCACTCTTGGCCATCCAGGTTTCTTAAATGTCAGCCAGTGGATATTTACCACTAGTATTACAGAGCAGATTGTTTAAACTGTTTAGGTGAAGCTTTTGAACTCTGTTTTTTTTTGTGATGAACACAACTGAGAATGATTTTGCCTTTACTAATACATGTTTCAGGCTGATTTCCTTATTTGTATAGTTCTTCCAGTGCCACCTTACTTTTAGGACAAATCCAGAAACCTTAAAATAGGATCTGAATTTTTTCTTTCAGTCAAAATTTTCCTAAGTCTGACCTAAAATGGTTTGTGTAGTAAAAATCACATGGTAGCAGATGCCATTGTCCTGATAGATATTTTTGTTGTATTTGATTTGGTACGACTGGGAAATTATTTGGCAAATCTGTTTACCCTCCATACTAGTCATATAAAATATTATCATAAAAATCCATAGGAAATGCCTCAATGACTCTCCTATGAAAAAAATTACTAGTTTATATTTTACATAGAAAACCTTCCAATCTTCATCACTGTGTGTGTGTGTGTGTGTTAATAATGCCCTCAATAACCATGCATGACACACTGTTATCAGATGGCAAAAGACTCTCGATCTTCTTTGTCACTTCATTTGTTTGAATATTTTATCTAGGAGTCAGTGATTGAAATCACCTGGTGTTTGTGTTTAGAGTGAAGCTGTACTATACCTTACTGCTTATCTGTAGTTGAGCTGAACAGCTTCTCAAGAAAGTTTTTCATTGTTTTTTTCCAAAAGCAAATTCAGTTGTCCTGTTAGTAGCACAGGTTAAAAGCATTTCTCGATTTTAGATGCAATAATTTCAGTCTAATAGCAGTGCCTGATCTTGCCTTCTACTGACTCAAGTAGTTTTCAGGTGTGGTTTGATAGGAAAAGGTGTATGTGGAATGGCTGCCTGATGGTGGGAGAGCAGACCTGATGATCCAGGCAGTCCTTCCCCATCCTGCCTCCCCAGTGCACCGAGGTTTGGGCTGAATTGTGTCTGGCCAGGCCACGCAGCTCTCAGCAAGCTGGTTCTGCTGAAAGGGTGCCTGGGCTAGGAGGCAGCTCCACAGCTCTCTGTGCCTGTGCACCCTAGTGCCTGTGCTGCTTTCCATGTCAAATGTTGAAGCACATCTTCTGGCTTCCAAATGCTTTATGCCAGCCAGCTGAGATGGAGCATTCGAGAGCTTAAACCTAGAAAATAAATGGGTTGACATTTCAGGTGGATTTACCTTTTGTGACCTGCAGGATACTCACAGCCTGCACAGGAGGAAAAGGAAGCTGAAATTTCACATGTCAGGCTTGGTTTCCAGCCTTTCAGGTCGCTGGCGGTGCCAAACACTTTAAAGCAGTACCAACAGTATGAACATAGTTTACAGTCAGTAAATTTGTGTGCTCCAGGCTGAGCATGAGCATGCCCCCCTCGTGAAATCACCCATTGTCAGTACTGTGAATAGAAGGTGCTTAGGGTATCAGTGGGAGGATGTAATGTGGTAATAGGTGTGATGGAGGGCAGGAATCTGTTAAAAAGCCAGAACTGTAGTTGCAGCACAGAGGCCTTTAGGACACGGTAGTTATAGCAATGGTAAGATGTGACCTCTGGGGAAGGATTAGAGAATATGTGCTGACAGTTAGGCTTGCTTTTCTCTACTTTTACTTATTTGTGTGAAGTTTTACTGACAGTCACTGTTTTCTTTGCCTAATATGAAGGTCTTGTATTTTTTTCGTCCTGCAGAGCTTTGGTAGGGTGGTAGGCAGGGTAAAAGCGTGGGTGCTCCTTGGGAAAGGATTAGTTGCATAGGAGACTTTCTTGCTTGCAGGGCTGCATACGATGGCTGCTCACCATCCAGCAGCTACACACACAGTGTGCTCCATCAAAAGTTGTCTTGTGTGTTCTAGGGTTAGTGCCACGGTTCCATGACATTCTTGTTCCTAGGAAGTTCATCCTTACTTACATGTCTGGCTGCTGCCATGTGACCTCATTGGCTGAATCTGCCAAGTTCTACTCCTGCTTTCCCTTTGGAGCACTCAACTGTCCAGGCCCCTGTTTCCTCATCTCGTGTGTCCTTGGGCCTCAGTAGCCACTCAGTAGCCCTTTGGGGTCTGCCAAGCAGGACTCAACAGCAGCCACTGTTTTTGGATAGGACTCGGCAATTCTGTCACTTTGATCCCCAAAATAGTCACAGGATACCAGAATCAATTAGGTTGGAAAAGACCTCTGAGATCAAGTCCAACATATGACCCACCATCACCATGTTAACCAGACATCAGTGGCATGTCCAGTCTTGGTTAAACACATCCAGAGATGGTGACTGCACCATCTGAGCATCCCATTCTGATGTCTAATCACCCTTTCAGTGAGGAATTTTTTTCCTAATGTCCAACCTAAGCCTCCCCTGGTGCAACTAAAACCAATGTCCTCTTGTCCTATCACTAGTCCTGGACTCTCCCCAGGTTTGATGCTTGATCTGACAAAGAATGCTCCTCTAATGACTTTGGTTAGGCCTCTTCTGGGAGAACAGAGTAATAAAGAATAGAAACCCCCTTTCCAAATGAATTTCTCGTTCATAAAGCTTAAACAAGAATGTGGGACTTGCAGCATAGTGAAAGTGGGATGGAGAAAGTGGGCTCTGATTTTACCTTGTAAATCTGTGCTGCATTTTTTTCCTGCCTACCTGTTGTGATAATATTGGTAAAATAGCTTTTCTTTCACAGTATCTGTATGTAAAAGCTTTGATGCTTCATTTTTTGCTAGTTCACTTCTGCAGAGCAGTTTTAATGTGCACTCCCAATGTGTTTGTACTGTGACAATAACAGAGCCATAACTGGCTGATGGGTAATCAAGAACTGCTGTGAGTGACTCTCTGTGCCTCCACAGTGAAAGGTAAACCACAGCTGGTCATCCACAATTAAAATGAAATTCTGGATTTTTTGGGTCTAACTCCAATGCTATTGCAGTAACTTCTGCAGGCTCATTCTATATGTCACATTGCCCACTCTAAAACATATTGCTGCCTTGTGTCATTGAAAGCATTGTGTGATCTGAAATCTTTGAAAACACGGAAGAGTGGTACAGGTGCAGCTGGCTGACCTCTCATTCCATTCATTATATTTTATGTCATATTGTATCATCTTTTATTCATCTCTTTACTAGTTAACTTTCACTTCTTTTTAATTGCTCATTATAAAGTTTATTTTTTCAAAATTTCAGTACTTTTCATTTTACCTCTGTGAACTTATTTTGGTTTTGATTTGTGGGTTTTTTTTGTCTTCTTTAAATAATTGACCATGAAAAAATACGATATGCTGATTTGGGCTGGGGCATAGTTAATTTTCTTCACAGTAGCTGCTCTGGGGCTGTGTTTTGGATTTGTGCTGAAAACAGTGTTGATAAACACAGGGGTGTTTTGGCTATTGCTGAGCAGCTCTTGCACAGCATCAAGACCATTTCTGGGGGTGCACAAGGAGTTGGGAGGGGACACAGCCAGGACAGCTGACCCCAACTGACCCTAGGGATATCCCAGAGCATATGGAGTAATGCTTAGCACATGGAGCTGGGGGAAAGAGAAGGGAGCAGGGGTGTTTGGAGTGATTACACTCAGCTGTTTGGTTTCATGGGCATGGTGGTATTTGGTCAAAGGTTGTACTTGGTAGTATTGGAGATCTTTTCCAACCTCAAAGATTCTGTGATGGTGTTTGTCTTCCCAAGTCACCATTATGTGCAATGGAGTCCAGCTTTCCTGCTTTCCTGAGCACCTGCCTGCCTGAAGTACTGAATGAATTCCTTGCTTTGCTTTGCTTGTGTCTATAGCTTTCACTTTCCCTATTAAACTGTTTTTATCTCAACCCACAACTTTTCTCACTTTTACTTCTCTGATTCTCTCTGCCATCCTGCCTGGGGGAGTGAGCAAGTGAGTGGCTGTGTGGTACTTAGTTGCCAGCAGGCATTAAATCATAACTGGTATAAAGATGAAGAAAAATGGAATAATAGCTCCAGTTGTCTTCTCTCCTATATAACCTAATGATTATCACTAGTGTTGGGAAATGAATTTTCAGAATTTATGGTTCTCCGGGAAAAAGGTAAGAGGGGAACAGGAGTTGGGGCATGCAGATAATAATAGAAATAGCTTCAACAGAGATACTCTTTCTCACCTTGTGTCTTATCTAATTATGACATGATTGTTTGCTGTTCTCTAGTATTTTACTGTATGGGCAAGTGAGCCCATTTCTGAGATTTAACAGATCACGGATGAGAAAATATAGATTAGCCTGAGCTTTCTTCTCAGTCTTGCTGTCTCCAACGTTGCCTGCACCAGATGCTCCCTTTATTATCAAACTATTCCTGCTGTTGAGGGTGTTTGTTGAGGGGTGCTCACATGCAAGGAGGCAGAGGTCTCAGCTCTCACTGACTTCTGCTTGACAGATTCTTGAACAACAAACTGAATGAGTTATTGAGAAACAAAGGTGGCATGCAAGCAAAGTGCCCAGAATAAGGGCATTTTATCTTCCTTTAAGTATGACTTCAGCATTCTAGTTTTGGAAGTCTAATTTAAAAATAATTCAGTGCTTCACTGTTTAATTCTCTTGTGCTGTTGATGTGGGAGACTTCAGAGCGACAACAAAAATAAAGTAATAAAAGCAGACAATGACTTTGGTTATGTATTGTGTATCATAAATATTTGTGTCTCTGACTGGTTTCATTTTAGCTGGCTGAGGAAATATAACTTGCTGAAGGCGGTTACCTTTGTTCAAAGCCAACTGAGACAGCACCAGCACTCAGTAATTACAGCCATACAGTTTCCAGGAGACTCCTTCTTCACCAGACCTGTCGTCTCATGTCCCCATTTGTAACACTGTTCATTATATTCAACCTGCTGCCGTCACTCCAGAGCTTTCAAAAGGTATTCTGTGGGCTACCGTGCTGCAGGACGTGGATAATGAAATAGTCAGACGTGACTTGTATTATAATCACCTCACCTAACTTTCATTTGGCTTGAAAAGTAGACTTAATAAAAGCAAGAGTGAAAGGCATTTTATGTTTTTAATAAGGAGTCTCATGTGCTATAACCTGCTGTTTTTCATTGTGTGGCTCTTCTCATGGTTTCTTTTTGAGGCACCTGACAGAAGAAGAGCAGTGAATGTCTCTTAATCTTAAAGCTTTTTGAAAAACTGCAGTGGTAATCAACAGTACTCATCAGTAATTTCCAACTGCAGTAAGTGACTCAAAGTTTTTACGTCTACATCTTATTTTAAATGGATAATTATTTGTTAATGGTGAAGATAGTCCTCTTCATCAAAAACAAAACCAAAATATCTATGCACTCGAGAACAGCACATCTGTTTAATCAATTATTAGCAAGTTTTTTTCAATATCTAATAATAAGTCTGTAAAAATCCCTCTACCCTTGCAGTATCTGCAGTTGGACTGTAAAGGAGCTAAAGGAGTTTGTGCTGCTCTGTTCTATGGTGAGACAGAGCCATGCTTCACATCAAACTTTAGAAATTCCTCGAAGAGCAATGAATAGAGGCGAGTTCAAACACTGAAACCTGGGTGTGAGGACCATTGGAAAATAGCTTCCTAATGTAAACCAGAACTCTTGTAGTGCTGTTACCTTTGACTAGACAGCCATGGCTACAGGTGATCCCCAGTGTAGCTCCAGGGAAGCCCCATCCTTGCTGCTGCAGACCTGGATAACCATGTGCACCACAGCACAGATGAGAGGCAGGGTGCAAGCCTGTGGGCAGGATAAATTGAAGGTGAGGTGGAAATGCAGCCACTGTAGGCACTTGTAAATAGATACCTGATTTCTGAGGTCATATGCATAGTGGTAATAGCAGTAATACAGCTGGGGGAAGAAAAGCCCTTTATCCCAAAATGGACAGCTGTGCTCTCGGTGGAATAGGTTCAGTAAGTGCAGGTGTGACTGATGGGATTGCATGAAACTAGAGCTGGCTAAAAAATACCCATCTTGCTCTGTAAAACCCAGAGGAAATGTTGGCCAGTGGTGGAAAGCTCTTTGAGGGGAAGCAGCTGGTTACTTGTCTCTTTGATTAAGAACATTTGGGCTTTGGTGCACACCACCTTCACCTCCCAGTTGTCTTTGCACTTGTTCTGGGTACAGACCCGGAGCTTTACCACCAAAAATGCTACTTTCAGCTATGACTGTAAAGTCATGGTATTCAGTTTTTCTCTTTGTCACAGCTTCTAATAAATAGTCACATTTCCTGTAAACTTCAGACATCTACTTTGCACCTTCTATTTAATTTTGCCCTAAAATCCAGTTGAAATTGGTGGAACTCCCTTCTCCTCATAATATTAGTTGTGCAAAGTATACAGTAGCTTTAGTAAGTGCTGCCTTCTCTTGACAGTTTTTGATGGATTGGTTCAGGGACTTGTGTCAATACCTTGTTATGTCATTTTAGCTCTGCAAAAAGCAGGCAGCCAATGGCTGGATTTGCTAGGCTGTTTACATTTGGGAAAGGTATGTGTATGGAAGACAAATATCTGTGATCGTGCAAGAAGATCTTGTCTTTTTCTATTTATAAATGCCCAGAGAAGTAATCAGAGACATCTTGTGAGAGCTTTAGACAGAGCTAGGCAAAAAAAAAAAAAAAAAAAAAAAAAAAGAGAGAGAGAGAGAGAAAGTTAAGAAATCTTTTAGTTCAATTTATTGCTGAAGAGAAGACCTGGAACAAGAGCCTTGGTCATGGTCTTTGGAGCCATGCTGGTGTCTCATCCACCTCGTCCTCCCTGAAAGCCTATTACTTATCATCCCTTTCCCACGAACAGTTTCCAAGATTTCCTGAACCCCTTTCAGCTGCACTCACACATGACTACTCACTGACCCTTGTAATCCCTCCTGTCACTCACAACCCATTCTGCAGACCCAGCAAAACCATGTTTTCTCTTCCCTGCTGAAATGCCTTCAGCTGGTGGAGCCCAGCCGTGCCTCGGTGGCCCTTTAACCACTTCCACTTGCTCTGACCTCTCATTCTGAGCTTTGCAACAGGTAGGGTCTGTTTTCAGTTCCTTTAGCCAGGCAGTGTTTGTGCAGTGTGAAAGGGAATGCTGCCTCTCTGCATTAAAATGATCCAGCTGTTGAAAGAAGTATTTTTAATTACAGGATATTGAATGAAGTATGATTTGTCATATTGTGTACTGACTAGTAGATGTAATAATGCATCTTTTCTACAATTATAGAAGTTAATAACATTTCTATTGACTACAGTTTCAGGAAAGGTCTCTGTGGTGGGAGATATTTAGTCTGTTGAAGTCAGTGATACAAGTCTGGTTGAATTCAGTAACACCAAGATTTAACCACTGACAGACAAATCAGATGAAAAATAGCAGCGAAATGATCAGACCACTTACAGGTTATTCTTACTCCTCCTCGAGCTGCCAAAGCTTTATATGATACTTAAAGCAATTTGGTAAGTCTTTTTCTCTTCAACTGTGACTGTGTGCTATATCCTTCCCAGCCAGAGATATTTCTGGACCTTTCCACCAGGGGAAAGGTGGCCAATACCTCTGTGTTGGTGTGCACCCTGTTTTAAAAATAACAGAATTATGTTGGACTAAGTCCAGAAGTGGTGTATGTGGAAATGAGTTGGTCCTGCCCTGTGTAGGAGGACTGCTGGACACTGAAGTGGGACATAATTTGCTCTCTTTAGGAGGCTGGTCTGAGTTACTTATGGGAGAGCTAATGTTCCCTGGAAATGTCAATCAGTTTTCATTTTAATAACATGCCTGATAGAATTCAAAACTGGCATTTAATATTGACACTGTGCATGAACTGACATGTCATTATACACATGCTAACCTAGATTTATAAAATAATAAAAGCATTGTGGTTTAAATTCCCACGAAATATTGATGGAAAAAGTGTCACACACTTATGGGAGTAGCTTACTCGCTAATGCGTTTGCCATTTTTTACTGACCTTATTGTGAATGCAACCTTGCTGCAGGCTCCTGCAAATTGGAGCTCTGCTACAGTATTTCTGTTCAGTTAATACCTGCAGAGCCACATATTTACTGGAAGAGCACTCTATTCTTCCTCCCTTCCTTCTGGAATACATTACCCTAATAACCAAAATGACAGTCTAGAATAATACATCTTTATTTATTGATGTATTTCTTGCTTCTGCTCTGTGATAAGAGGCATAGTGATTTCATTGGAGCAGGGTATGACACTGACAATTTCTTTCTACTTCAGTGCTCATCTACCTGAAGGAAAACCAGCCTGAATCAAGAAGAAAGAGTTTCCCTTTATTTGCTGTGCTAAAATAAAGCTGTGCTTAGGGAACATGAAGGCTGCAAAGGCACGCTTTCAGTAGGGGGAGGAGATTCCAGGATTAACACGGTCAGTGTCACGTTTTAGGACTTTCATACTCGTGCATTATGATACTGCCTTTTGTTAGAATTTGCATACTATTTCAGTTGTACAGTAATGCTCATAATGCCATTTCAGTTTAAAATGGTTTTCAATTATGAGAACGGTAGGTCTATTGGGGAATACTAAAGACAGAAGTCTGATTTTTCTAATTTCTGAGCCAGAAATGTTGGAAAGATTGAAGAAAGACAGAGTGGTATTCATGTGGAAAAATGTGGAGGTTTTTTTTTTTTTTTTTTTTTTTTTCTGTAGTGGGGTGTTACTTGTCTCCTAGAGGTAAAAACTTAAAACTGAAAAAGAGGTTAATTCGTGGCAGATCCTCCACTGTAAATCAATTCAAGTTAAAAAAGAAATTAAATAGCTGAATGGAATTATTGTCCAGCTTGGAAAAAGAACAAGTGTTTGATCTTTGACTGGAGCTTTTTCGTTTCAGTTTTTGTTTCTGTATTTATCTGATTATAGTATTTGGTAATTTTAGGGGTGTCTCTGGATTTTATTGCATCAAGTTATTATTTTATTTTTGTGGCAACAATATCTTTTTTATTAGCTCACTGAAATAATCACACTACACCTATGTGTGTGATTGAATGTCAGAGTCTTGATTATGCAGTTAAATAGAAAGCCATGCTTTTAGAAGAGGCTGCATGCTCACAGATTCCTCAGCTCTTGACTTTGTGTTGCTTTCCCTTCCTTGGTTACCTGAACTGTAGCTTGGTTCCCTCCTGGAAGGAATTTCTTTCTGTGATGGGTACAGACAGCATTGTGCTGGTGAGTTGTGTGTATTTAAGAATAGAAAAATACGAAAAAAAAGAGAAATGCTATTTTTGGAAGAAATTATTTGTAATTTGGCCCTGAATTATCAAACTTTATATAAGCACTGTGCAGGAAATTTCTGCTTTTGTGTTTCAATATAACAAAGTGGGATGACAGCTAGAGAAACAATCTAAGAAACTTAATAAAAATAATATTTTAGGCATTTACATGAGAAAAAAAGGGGCAAGTATTTAATAAAAATGTGTCTCTGAGCAGGTAAAGTCATGTTGCCCTGAAAGAATCCTGTCAGATTAAGGCTGTGAAGAAATACAGATGAGTTGTTCCGAGTTGTTTTGGACAGTATGTATCAGGGTCATTAAAGCCAACCTTCAGATGCAGTGAAAAATTAATTTTCCAACATAGTAGAAAGTGAAAGAGGAGCTGAAATTGTGACATCTGTGTTTGAATATAAAGGGGACACAGAAATTGAAGAACAGACCTGAGATGCTGCGGGAGGCATGGGGGGTCTGTAATGACCTTGTCGCTTATATTCCTCAGTAATGTGCAGTTCTCCCCTTCCTGCAGAGATTCCTATTGAAATTACCCATATCTAGACAGTTCTAATAAACCTGCTTGTAATTAGCTGGACCTGAGTTGCTTTCTGAGATTCACTTTGGAAAGAAAAATAGAACTGGCTGTTCTCAATGAACTTGGTGTTTGAGCACAGAGTGGGCTGAGTTAGAATGAAAAGTTCAATACTTGATGTTTGGGGGAAAAATAAAAAGAATCTTAGAATAAAGAATCTTAGAATTGCCTCTGAAGAAAGAGGAGCAAATTAATTTATTGTTTCTTTGGGTTGGTAGATAGAAGTATTGCAGTTTGTACAAAGAAGAATGCTTTACGTTTCTCTTGAAAAGAACAGAAAAACAATGTTGGGTGAGCAATGCAGAGGGAGTTCAGAAGCTCTGGAATCTATGGTAAAAGTTGAAACTAAGAGGCACTTCAGTTCGATAAGTCATTTATAAATAGCATTGAAATAAAATAATGATCTTTTAAGAACAAACACGTTATGCATTTTGAAGAGGTAACTTTTAAAATAGTTCAATAGTTTTTATGTGATTAATTGCTTTGGACTTAAACGTAATAGATATTTTTGCCTTCCTTTTTAGCAGTGTCAAAGGGAGAAACATAATGAACAGGAAAGGAAACAGCAAGACAGAGTGTATTTCTCTAATTCTTTCCAAAATAATGTATAATTTTACTAATGTTATTGTTCTCTACCCTCCCACCCCCTCTTTTTATAGGTGTACATGGATTAATGTGTTAAAATGGAAATTTGATTTAGGGCTAAGTAAACTATTTCCATGGAAATAATAACATTGTTGATGTCCTTTGTTTTGGGAATCATTCCAGAAAATGCAATCCATCAGTTTTTCTTCCGTCTAGACACAGGCCAGAAATAATGATCACTTTTGCAAATGAGTGCAGTATTAAAAGGAACCTTTGTATTTGGATATTAATGTTTTTGAGCAGCTACAGTTTATGGGGTGTGTGTACATATATACATGTGTATATATATATATATATATAGTGTATATATGGGTACACACAGAGATAAAACCTTTCTTTGTGTTCAGATTTTTTTTTATCATGTCAGTTTTCTTTAAAGACAGTAGATGTTAATGATATTTTCTTTGACCATCTTTTAGTCTGCAGGCTGTTCAGCATCGTTTGTATTCTTAACTATTTCTCTGGTTCTGGTCAAGTAAGAACTAAGAAGCACTGACTATCTAAGTGTGTATGATCTTGTGTGGGACCAGTGGCTTTCTTGAGATTATTCACAAGCAAAAGTCTAAATAAATCTAACCCATTTGAAGAGTTAAGGATAAAGTAGTCTCACAATGAAAAGTTACAATTTGTATTCTAGTTCCAGAGCATGATGTGCTGGATTTCACCAATGGATGCACACTGAAGTTACACTCCATCTTGGCTAGAAGCAGGGTAGTGTTCAGTGGGCTTCTGTCTGATTCTCTTGGGTGCTTCCAAATGGCAAAACCAACATCAGAAATGTAAGCACACCTTAATCTGGTATAATTGTTTGTACTTATTTATTAAGAAAAGTATTCAAAGTACTGTTTTGTTGTAAGCGCTGGCATTATTTTGTATTGTTTGCAGTAATATGTATGAAACTCATGGATAAAAGGCCATTGTTAAGCTTTTTTAGGAAAAAAATGAAGCATAAAAGACATCAAAGAGTTTCCTTAAACGTCAGTGTATATAAAACAGTGTTTATAAAACCTTTTTAAATTACAGTCTTTACTGATGAGGCATATTCATATTGATGTTCAATTTATTTACCCAGGAGACCAATTTATTTTGCTGCCTCGGTGCTAACTGTTTCCATTGACACCCAGGTCTGATCTGACCAAGCAACTGTGACAAGTAGTTTATTGAACTGTAAAGGGGCACTGCCTGACTCTAAACAATGGCTTTATCTAATTATGAAACCCCTGCACCATTTCAGCCCAGTGTTGTTTGTTATACAGACAAGATTTTAATGTTATTGAAAAATTAATTTAAGTCTGGGTACACCGTGCTACAGTGAAAGATAATCTGCATTGTGACTTTATCAGCTGGTAGCTCGTATTTGAGGTGAACTGAGTGAGCTGTGCTGACTGCAGTTTGTTGGACGCTAAGAATACTTGAGAGGGTAAAAGTGAACTGCCTTAGAAGAATGTATGAAGGAAAGGGAATAACTGAACGAAATCTATTGCTTATACTTTAAATGAATCCGATATTATCAAGATGATTTTTTAAGAATGACATTGATAGAAGAAATGTAGGTGTACTTGTGGAAAGGAAAATTGGATACTCAAGAAGATGTTAACTGTGAGGCTTGGAACTACTAGCAGAAATTGAATAGGCCTACTTGAAAAACCTCCACTATTGTCCCTATTGCTTTGTCAGAAGATAATTGATTGCAATCAAAGCTTTCGTCGTTGTTGTTGTTGTTGTTGTGTTTTGTTTTTTGTTTTTGTTTTTTTTTTTACCTATCAGTAAGTCAGCTTCTTCAAGAACATTCACCAACCACAGAGAATTCTGAGGGTTTACTCTACTTTATTGCTACAGTAAAAAAACAAAAAAAGGGACCATATGTGTATATTTCAGAACTGAAGAAGAAGGATATGTTAATGTTCTAGTAACATACATGATACATTTGGGAGTGAGAACGAATCCCCTTTCCAGTGAGAATTTGCACAAATAGTGGTTTGTAAACAAAATTCACTTAATTCCTCTTTATCACTGGGAACTGTTTGGATTGCTTTTTGAAGCATTGCTTAATGATCTTGTGTAATTGGTTTCACATGTTAAGTCCCTATTGGTAGTTTCACTGTGATTTTCTTATGAAATATGAAACTCTTAAAAATTTAATGGTGAATTAATATTAATTTAATCAAATATTTCAATATTAAATGTATTAATATTTAATCTCCTATACGGCTACGCAGATTTTTGAAAGCCACTCCAGTGTTGTCTGACAAACCACTTGGTTATACAAAGGCTGTTTGGAAATTTCTTGGCTCGTGTGGTTTCTGTGCAGTAGTCAGGCTGCCTGGGTCGTTGGTTATTTTTATTCACCCTCCAGAGTGAATGTAAATGAGGTGCAGGAAATGGAGAAGCTGAAGAAAGTTTACCAAGTCTGATGAAGTCTGTAGGTTTTGCTGTGCCTGGCTGGAATACACACTTAAAAGGAGCCCTGCATGATTTTGCAGGTTAATCTCTGTTCGCAGCAGGGTCTGCCTTGCATCAAGCCTGCCATGCTTAGGCACCTGAGGGCTGTCACTGACAAGGGGCTGCCAGGGATGGACTGCCACCGATCAGCTATAAATGAGTCACTTGCACAGAGCTGATAAAGCCAGAGATTTACTGAAGTAGACAGGCCTGTGCTAAAAGAAGCTCCTCTCTCGATTGAAGCCCTGTCACTTTAATCAGTCATCTCCCCCTGTCAGGCACAGCCAGTGGAGAGTGCAGGAGGTGCAGCTGAGGGGTGGCACTGGCTGGTGGCTGGGCCACTGCAGGGTGGCCTCCCTGGTGGCACAGCACTCTGCTGGGCAGAGGCAATGTCATGGCATGGTGCTGGGGTGTTTTACAGCCCAGATGCAGTCCAAGAGGTGATAGGTAGTGCTAAAGGAAGACTGGTTTTTTTCCAGGTGATCTGTGCCTTCTTCTGTGTTTTTAATACAACATCATTCTTGTCTCTAACTGTGCTTTTCAGAATCTGGAGCAGTCTCTTGGCCAGTAAGTCAGCTCTTCCATCTCTGTTATCTCTATTGCCATACAGAGCTCTTGTTGTACGTACGTATCCGAGTTCTAGAACAACATTTTGAACTGACAGTCAAGCAATGACTATTGCTGCAGTAAGGAATATTCAAAGCAAGGTTTTTTTGGTCCAGGCAATTTCAGTTTCCTAGTCTGTACTTTACATACAGAAATCAAAATCCATGGACAAATAAGACATAATGACAAATTGCGAAAATGCATGGAAAATAGCTTTGACCTTGGAAGCTCCCAAACTGCAACAGACAGATCTACTTGCCAAAGCCAGACGTAGTCTACTGAATCATGTAGGCACCATAAAGTTAGCTGAAGTGCTAATTAAGTGTGGTCATCTTAAAAGAATTCATGCTTCATCCTGGCAAGATGCCCATAAGGAAAAGATAGATCTGTCACAGTCTTGCAGACTGTAGTAATTAAGGTTTAAAATACTTCCCAGTCTAAACCAAGAATAGTTCAGACAGAGCTAACTGTTTAAACAGCGTGCCTTGTGAACTGACACTGCTTTCCTATTTCAGACTGGCGTGTTTTAACTCCTTTTTGTTGTTGGCATTTGCGCATAATGTAGAGAAAAACAAAAATTAGGATTTCTGAATCTTGCATTTCGTCTCGCATTCCAACCTGCGAATTCTGGAAGAGAGAGACCTCCCTCAATGCTTTAGTCATATTGCTCTGAGTAGTGACTAAATACAGAATGAAAGGTCAAGTTGGTTGCGTATGCCCCTGACTTAAATAGGATAAACGCGTTGTCTGTGAGTATGATCTCCCAGGATAATTTTGAATAACATGTTATCTTTTTAGATCTCTGAACTCTCACAATCTATTTTCTATTCACAAAGGTCAGTCTAGTTTTAAGGATGCAAGGTATACAGGGGCCCAAAATCATGAACCTTTTTGTAGTGCGCTATTAGTCTGCGTTACATTTCCAGAGTAATCCAATACTTGCCTCAGAAAAGTCTGCCCTCTGGCATAGTCATTCTGCTGTCATAAGAGTTTAGTTTTCTGTGATCTTGGTGGTATTTAACAATAAGGTCTGAACTGCATGTTTAGCCGAAGCTGTGGGAACATGGATGTCAAGTCCATTAATCACAGATAAAAAAATAAAAATCCCCTGGCTGTCCTGTCAACCAAGGATTAGCTGTGTCCTCACTGCAAAACCTATTCAAACAACTCACTGATTAGGTCAGCTAGTCCTAGGTTAGTCCTTCTGCCCTGAGACTTTTAGGAGGAACTGGCAGAGCTTACAGTCCTTGAGTCTGTGTATAGAAATGGCTGGAAGACCACAGGCTGCTCCTGTGTAGGGCTTGCTTCTCTAATGCCAGGCTGATGCAATTGCATTAAATCAATGTCAGATGGCATGTTCCAAGAGGCAGATGAATGCATGAGATGGAATGGTATCATCAGCACTCTGATAGCAGCTTAGGAGCATGTTTCTGTTACTCAGCAATTCAATTTTCATCTGACTTTATTTGAAAGGTAAATGTTAGGTGTATACGTTTGTTAAAAGATAAATAAGACAAATTTATTAGCATGTTTTCTAAATATTTTCTCATATACTGAAAAGATTAATTTTTTGCAGTGATGATGTGACTTTCATATAAGCATGTCTGAGGGTGCATGAGGAAATTGAGCAAGTGCTACAGAAATTTTGTCTGGATCTGCTGCTTTGGTTTGGTTAATGAAAACAGCCAGTGACTCTTCTGGTGGGGCCTGGTGACCTATCTCTGTCTTTCGAGTGATATTGTGCTGATGATTTGTGGTGGTGGATTGGGATGACTTTTGCTTTTTATCTGGTTAAAAAGGTCACAAAAATGTCTTGGAATCCTCTGTTGAGGAAGAAACTTTTATTTTTCTCTACTGCAGCTCTCAATCAATGTGGCTGTTCTGCATGGTTAACAACATATCTCCAGAATCCTATTACTATGCAAAGTAATTTCAAATTATTTTGCAAATAAAGTGCTCAGACTCTGTTGGATTTCGTGACTTTCTGGAGTTATCTTAAATTCTCAGAACCATTTGGCCCCATTCATTTTCATTTGCAGAATTATCAGTAATATGGAAATCAGTGTTAATTATTTCTCTAGCCACTGTTGTCAGCACTAGCCAAAAGTGACATTTTAAATCTTTGTCTTATTAGCAATTCTGATACAGAGGCACTCATTCAGCGTGGTGATCCATGTCTCTGGCACCTTCACTGGCCATCTCACTCCAGGCTGCCCAGGAGGTTGGTGGGGAGCAGGGCTGGGTGGGATATTCTCTCTCCAGTAATAAATGCTGTCCCTATCTGGCGCTGTCCTGCTTTTTCAGGAGCTTCTCAAGCTTTCTTGCCTCAAACCCTATGGAATAAGTTAATTTCCATCCAGGCCTGGCAAATTCTGTCCCCTGCATAGCTGCAAGGGTAGCTGGACCCAGCTCCAACCAGCTCTGTGGGTGTTCAGTCTTGCTGGCTTGGGAACTGGCTTTGGACCAGGATGTTAGGGAAAGGATGTAGGAGACATGCCCGGGATGTAGCTCACTGCACCAGCTTTTGGATGTGTGCTGAGAAGACCTTTCATTCACATTTGTCCTCTTGGTATAAAGCATTTCTATGGTATGTGCTTAACTTTATAGTTTGACACGTTAAGATTTATATTTAAAATTCAATTATGCATTTATTAAAAGGTTGAGGCAGAGTATGAATATATAAAGTGAGAATTGAAATTAAATGTCATATTAGGGTTTGCTTTAGGGTCTGCAAAATTTGGTGTACCTAGAATATGGCTTTAAAATCTATAGCAGCCTTAATGAGTTTTCAATACACCTGTAATTCTGAAGCTCTTGAGAAAGGTAATAATTTTTCATTTTTGTTAGATAATGAATGACAGGCCGAGACGAACAAGTTCTGAAATTTGATATTTTTTCAAAGAACCATATATATATATATATATAGTAAAATGATGACAATGGAACTTGTTTATTAAACTAATGTAGTGATTTTATCACTTCATTCTTGGTATCTTAGTACCTGATATTAGCCTGGAATGGTTGTCATGGTAACAGAGCACACTGTTCCTTTAATTTGACCTTAAGTTCAAGCCCTGCTGTTGTGGCAGAAATGCCAAGAACACCTCCACTTTTATTAAAAAAAATCCTATCAAATACATCCAAAAAACAAAAACGCCTGAAAAGGAAGGACACTCTGACATGACATTGTGAGGCCGAGAAAGAGAAGAGCTTTATTTTAACTAGGGAACCAAGAAATAAACAACGGTTAGGATGCATTCCCTGTTCACAATGTGCTCTCTGCTGAGGCTGACTTGCTCCACCACCATTATATTCATTAGTCCTGGTAAAAGTGGCTTTCCTTTAAAAATTTGCTTTTATTTTGGGTGTTGAGGGCCTGTTGGGTTTGCTCTCATAAGAGCAGCGTTGACCAAATCGGCCAACTGCAAAGGCAACAAATGGTTGGAAAGGTCAGAGGAGGGTCAAATTAGGGTCTGGCCAGAGGAGAGCTCCTGCTGGCTGATGTTTAGGGATTTCTGTACTGTTTCTATCTAGCAGGATCACTCCACATGACTTTGTGGTTGGTGACATTTCTGAGGCTCTGATCCATAACCCAATGGAATCCATTTGCTCTTGGATGGAGCCTGGAAAGTGGCAAAATTCTTGGTATTGTTGGAGGAGATGCCTTTTCCTGAGATCAGCTAGCGAAATGAGAATGTAGGAAAGATGATCTCAAAGAATACTCTGGATGTCAGAGTGTGCTCAGATCAGTGGAGTTTGAAAGCATATATTGTGCTGAAAGAGCAGCAGTAATGCACTTGTAATCTTTGGAGAGATTATGCACACCACATAAATCTGTGATGCAGTAAAAGGGTAAAACGTGCCGTGCTGCCTTTGTGCCCGTGTGCTGTGCTGTTCTCACTTTGCCATTTTTACAGCTTCAAAGATGTCTGCTTCGAGTGCCCTTGGTTTTCAAGAAATGATTGAGGTAACAGTTTATAACCTCCAACTTTCAATTTGAGAACTGTGGCAATGACTCAAAAAAAACGCCAAAAGCTCGCAACTTGAGCAGACCGAATGAGATCTTGGTGCTATTCACTGCATGGGAGTTGTGCTCTGCACCTGTCCAGAGACTGTTCTTTGCCAAGTCATCCAACACCTGCTCTATTCTTGTTATTTATTGCTGCTGAACTTCAGCAGGGAGCATTTTCAGAATGATGTGTGTCATCCATGCTGCGGCACATCTGCACATTGCCCACGTCAGCGACTGTTTGGCCAAATTGAGGTAGGTTGGGTGGCTGGTTGCCTCTTTAGAGTTGAGGGACAGAACTGTAGGACCTCTGTTCATCCATGCAATGCTCTCCTGGCCTGGGATGTTGGCTGTTTGACTGAGGACAACATTAAAAGAAATAGGGGTGGACTTCAGCAGTCTGTATGCAGTGGTCATTTGGGATTGGTGTAAAACTCTTCTAATACCCAAAACATTCTATCAGGACTGGGCACTGACAGCAAGCATTTAGTTAAACACTAAATCTTTGATGCATGGTTGTGCTAGAAGCCAAAAATCTGGGAAAAGCATGCTGGGGGCAGCATGGGCTTGGCTGATCCA
This sequence comes from Brachypodius melanocephalos, assembly GCA_013398615.1. NCBI lineage: Eukaryota > Metazoa > Chordata > Aves > Passeriformes > Pycnonotidae > Brachypodius > Brachypodius melanocephalos. The sequence continues at coordinate 2,259,064 of VZSR01000245.1, read as the reverse complement.
CAAGGGCTGGCAAGCTGGGACTCGAGGACAAATACAGCAGGGGACCCTTGGAGTGGTACCCATCCTGCAGTGCCCTCACACAGCGACTGGGGCTGGCCCAGGACAGTGATTGGGGTCAGGCACACAGCAGTAGTTGCCAGGCAAGTCCATGGTGATGAAGCAAGTCTGATGTCCAGAACAGGTAATTCCTATGGTAATGAAGAAATGTAATCTGGGTGAGTTTTCAAGGTCGTTTACTGCCCTGAAGATTTAGCGGTTCAGTTTTCACACTGCTGTAGACTAGGAGCATGAAAACTTTGTGGGTATGTGGCTGGTTTCACCCAGTCCCTTCTTGAGACTTACAACTATTTTGGAGCATAATCAAAAGCTGTGAGTTACTAGTCTATTGTTGCATTTACTCAGAACAAAGTGATAGGGAGAATTCTGGGTCCTGGAGAATTATCATTGCCTCCAAAGAGTAAAATATGAATACAAATCAGTTTGCAAATATCATTCTAACATCAGTAATTTTCAGTTGAAGAAAAAGTGAACAAACTATAAATAACCTAATTATTAGCATTCTTCCTAATGCAAATGATGCCTTGTGAATTCTGATCTTATGGGAAATAGATGGAAAAAAAGACACAACAAGTACAAGCATGTGAGTTACTCTGTTCTGTTCTAATAGTAGATCAGTTTAAGCTTATTTGCCATGCAGTGTACCCTTTGATAAAGCTAAAACATTCCAACTTAGTCCTCTTTTCTCTGTTTTCATGGCTATGGTATAAGCTTGTGTTTTATTTTATGGTAGTAAAAAGGAGAGTATGATCTGGACACCAGTGTCAAACAAAAAGGCATTGCCCAGTGTTGGTTGCTTCTAATGTTTGTTTTGAAGATGCTCAACTCTCCTCTTTCTCTCTACAAATGAGTCCCAAATTTCATCCAATACTTGTTTAACCCCTCCCAAAGGGGATGAGCACCCACTATCGGGGATGCAGCTTTTGGTCCATGGTGTGCAGCTCTGGGATTTCGGGGCTGTGGGATTTTGGGGTTGAAGCACACAGAAGGCCCATGCTACACAATGGGCAGACAAGTATAAGTGCTTCCTTTTTTTTGTTTTTTTTTTTTTCCTTTTTTCTTCCCTCCCCTAAAGTAATGTAAAAACCTTAAACCAAACCAGCCCTTCCTTTTGTCTTCCAAGCCCTTCAGGTTTGTTTTGTACCTCAGGAGTAGGCCCAACCCTGGTGCTCTTTCAGAAGTGCCTAAATAATAATATTTGTAACCTTTGCTTGGGTACAGTACAAACATGACCCTTGCAGGTTTCCAAACTGCAAAAATCAGAAGCTTCAACATTTTGGTATGCCCATTACAGCCTGCATACAATGAAGAAAGATCTGCCCACAAAATGCTTGACCCCAAAATTTTTTAGGGTAGTTTAACAAAGGTTTTAAGTGTTCCATTTTTCACCTTCCAATGTTTAAGTAAATGTTGTGTAAAAGGTGTATAATGGTCTTAAGTCTTCCTTAGAAGAATAATTTCTATTGGGAGCTCAGTGTAATGTTCTTGGTACTGTTGTCTCTAGAAATAGCAAACTACTTGGCTATAAGGACTAATGCATCATTAAAAAGCATCCGAAAAATGAAATAATGATCAAGAAATATTATTTCAAAGTTCTTCCAAAACAGTATGTTCAGTGTGATTTCTGTAGCTGTTTTTGCAGGAAAAACCTGCTTTTGATCTCTTAGATTTTTAATTGTTTGTTTGTCTTGCAGCATCGCTAGCCTGGGCAGGGAGAATCTGAAGTGTGTCATGTTTAGGATAGCTCAGGCTAAGAATTCTAATGCTCTCAGTCATTCCTCTGTGTGATGTATGCAAAGGTGTCAGGTAGCCTGTGACATCCGATAATAGCATTCCCTTCTAAATAGCCTGTGCAAGGAAATTAGAATATTGCCTAATTCCATAAGCATAAAAAGAGCATATTTTGTCTTACCCATTTATTCTTGCAAAAGGTAATCTGGATAATAGCATCTAATGTGTGTAGGTAGGTCTTTAAGTAATCTACCTTGAAGATATAGTTCATTCAGAGGGACTAATATGTGTTCTTCTGGCTGCAGTTACTAGAAGAGTTATAAAAGAATTACACGAACTTTTAAAGCATAACTTGCTTTGTTAAACAAGAACTGGAAATCCAGATTTTTCGTTTTCAACTTGGCTCTTTCAAGGTGTGTGTGGGAAGGGAATATGAAACTGTTTTTCTTGGCTTTGCTTGATATCAGGAAAACTTCTTATTTCAACTCTGTTATTCATCTAATTCCTTTGTTAGCCTAAGAGAAAATTAAATTAATCTTGGTGTTGAGGTACTTCTACAAATAAATCCTGGAGGTGATCAGAGTTCTAATAATGGTAGAGGTCAATTATTTATTAAAATGACCATTTTAATATCCTAATGATTTTTTTCAGTTATGCAATGTGAACAAGTGGCAGGGCCCAGTGTCTCCAACACAAAATGGATGGGCCAATGACCATCAGCTGCTCTATTACAGGTATCCTAAAAACGACTTGTTTTTATTCCTGTGACTGTTTCTGCTGACTTGACTGTTCCAAGAACAGCTATGCATATAGTTGAGTCAAGATTCTTTTTTTTTTTTTTTTTGTCCTAAAGGAAGCTGTATTGTTACATCCTGGTGTTTTGGGGACAAACAATAGTTTTCTCACTTTAGCTAGCGGGGATATAAATTACTCTTCCACTTTTCATCTGCTTATCTTTCCAGAGCAGCCACTGTGAGAGGCAGAGTATCTCTCTGTGTGTGATGCCTCCTTCCTGCTGAAATCCTTAATGTTTTTAGGCTGGGTTTTTTTTCCCCTAAAAGACCATAGTTGTAAGTAGTGGGTAATATCCAAAGCTGTGTTGATGTTGGTAAAGGCTGAGTTAGAGTGGTGCTGCCCACACCCAGGCCCCATCCTGCTGCCTTCAACTCCTCCCCTGGCTTTAGGCTGCATCTGGTGGACCTGGATCACTGGGTGGGATCAGTCCAAGGATGGAAGCTGCTCCTTGCACTGCCTTGGCATTTCAGCAGGGAAAGGAGAGCCTGCAGCCTCTGACCATCCCAGGGGCATGGCTTGGGTGCCTATCCAGGTCCCAGCCCACATGCAAAGCAGGGCACCCATGGGAGCCTTTTGAATGCAGGGATTTAACTGGGGAGGGTGATCCCTGCTACAGCTCCTGTTTGTCAGTGGCATTTGTGTTACTGTCATAAAAATAACATTGGTAAGTGCTGTAGAAATGGCACCACAGCTGGTGGTGCATATTACACAAGAATTTCTCTCTGAGCTTTTTCTTCTTTGCATTGAAATATGTTTTATTAAGGAGTATATTGCAATTTTCTTTCATCATTGAAGCCACTCTTAAATTTTGTAAGTTGTGCCAGGAACTTTAGTATAGCTGTTAAGTTGGTGGCAGCTGTCAGCCTTGCAGTTTGGAAACTTTTTTGGTGGAGTACAAACCTTGAAAGCATTCTGCATGCGCAGCTCAAAATATTAGTTCTGCTCTTAGGAATGTGTAGACAAGGATGGTGACGTTGCCAGCTGTCATTTTATTTTGGTACTTATTTATTTTTAATGTTACTCTATTGTCATCGCACAAGCGTGGTGGTGGGTGGAATGGTGGCTCATTTTTAGCTGCTGCTTGGTGTTGGGGCTGCACCTAGAGTTTTAAATAGCATGCCTAGTTCCACAGGAAAGATTTTTACCAGTCTTGACAGCCTGACACACTTTTATGTATGGCTTGTATTTTCTGGTGTGTTATGTGTGACAACAGATCCTAGGTTATTGTACTGCAATTAGGCAGGTGTAGTGTGGTCATTAGTTTACCTTTTCAAGATCCACCATGAGTATATTGTGGAATTTTGCTCTTAAGAATAATAAAAATAAATGCATCCATTATTAACAACACCACTTGCATTTCCTGTGTCCCAAGATGAGAATTCTGTGATAAAAATTAGAGGTTAGAGATTTGGGGAAATGAAGGAAATACTGATATAACAAGAATATATTGGCAGAGGAATATAAAAGCCTGCTTTCTTAAGGAAAAGTGACTTGGATGGCTGCACTGTTAGTATGTGTTAATAACTTCTGAGGTTGCTGGCCAACTTAGAAAAATTCAATGGATGTAGCGGGATCTCAAAGGTGTTGAGTTTCTAGAAGTTTTATGAGAATAAGAGTCTGGAGAGGAGAGATGCATTTGTACCTCAGCCATGGGAAGAGCTGCAGAGTGAGCTCAGTTATACAATCAGAGCTTAGAGATTTGGAAGAAAGGAGCTCTGCTAAGGCCACAGCTGGACAGGTTTCCCCCAGACTTGCTCTCTTATTCCATTTCTCCAGGCAATGGAATCCCAACTCAAGACAAGGAGGAGCAGGGAAGCAGGCTGTATGGGGCAAAGATGTGTCCAGTAAGGAGAGAGGATGCTATGAGCCAATCCTAAATGCAGGAATGTGATGCTGAGCTTCTTTGCATCTGTTTTGACTGGTGACTTGCCTGCTGGATCAGTTTTGGTACAATTTTGAGCTCATTCCTGATGGGTCACATTGCATTGTGTTGGAGAAATACCTCTGTAAAGGAAAGCTTTTATCATGGGAACAATTGCACTGTAGTTTTCAGTGCTGCTGAAGCTGCTGCTGTGTGGGTGGTGTTGGGCACCCCCTGCTTTATCTTTGAGTGGGGCTACCTGCAAGTGCTAGATTCAGCTGCAGGGACTGGCTGGGGAAGTTCAGTGTTCTGCTTCTGTGTGAAAACCTATTGGGTAGTTATTACTCTTAGTTTTCCTCTCTTCCTAGCTTTTATTAAAATAGGAGTCATGAAATGACTGCCACAGTATATATTGTAAGTTTCAGCTCCTTAATAGATCCCCATGTAATTTTGGTACGCGTCCTCTTGGGTCTGGCAACTATAAACCAACTCTACAGCTTTCGCTACAGCAGCTTTTCTGCAGAATCTGTTTCATAAAATGGCCTGTTAAAGGTCTTCAATATTTCCTTATTGTTGCAGGCTTCCAAAGTACCACCCTGAAAAGCTTATTATACTTCTATTCTTTCTTATGCTCCTTAAGAAAAGTATTTTTTTAAAAATTAGGTCTTGTTCCTCAAGGACAGACTCGCTGTGCTGGGCTTGTTACAATTTTAATAGACTTTCCTGTCACTTAGTCTTGTACATGGGCCATGAAACTTCAGGAATCTCTAAGATGTAATGTTATTTAAAAAGTGCCTCCTGCTTCTTCTCTAATTAATTGCAATCAGAAAGGCTAGTTGGTGGACACATGGTGTCGCAGCTTCTGTGAAATACTGCCTGATGGCTATAAACACTGCCATATGTTCTCTGTGAAATATTGCCATAATCATTGGCAACAGGAACAGCTGATAGGAGATGAAGGATTGGTTTTCTTCTGTGTTTTTGACTTTATTTTCAAAATCTGTGAAACACTTCTTGATCACCTTAGTGTTTTATTTAGTTGCTGCTATCTGTAGTGGGCTTGTTTTCTTCTAAAATGTTATTTCAGTAACTTTCATCTTTCATGTTACAGCTGCTAACAGCTTCTTTGCATTATGTGTCCATTTGCTAAAACCACTGCTTAATCAAAGTTGGCAGTTAAAGGGAGTTTTTTTCCCCAAATGAAACAGACAATCTTGTTATGAAAATAAACAGTTAAAAAATTAATTAGAACTCTCAAAAGCTTGATGAGCACTGAACTGCAAGTTTTCATTTAATGAGAAAGTTCCTGTTCTTCACTCTAACATAGGTAAAAGGACAATTAAGTAAACAGCTTAGCTATTTACTAACTCTTGATTGTGACAAAGTGAAGTCTTCAAAGATGCGATCTTAATTAATGTTAGATTTCTTTTCAGCCTTTCATCATAAAAGGGGTGGCTGTTGCAATTTGTAGTAACATCCAACAGTGTTAATAAAACATTATTTCCTCTGCTAATACAACTTCATTAGACTATAGCTGTAGCCTAGTAAGAAAGATCATCTTTTAGTAAAAGAATGTATTTCAAGATTGTTCATGGGCATTTCTGAAAAGCTTTCCTTTGTACGCTTTGCCTCTGACATTGTTTTGAACACTCTGGCCTCCATTATGAGGAGACCATTCATTAAAAGCAGCAATCCTCCAATTACCTCAAAACAGCTAGAAGCCTCAAAAGACTGTTTCCACAATAAGCGTGATTCAATAAGAGGCAAGGCAGTGCATTAAGCATGTAAAGTGTTTTGTGTCTCTGGTTAGAAGCAAAGGGTCTTTTGGAAGTAAGCGAACAGGATTGATTCTGCTCCTTTTATTAGAATTTGTTTCTTCTAAGCACTGCTTTTCTGTCTCAAATTGCTAATTTTAATAGGGTACTTGCTAGCTCTGAGAAATATTTTGTTTTATTAAAGCAACAAATGGTTTTACATGTCCCTCTGTACTTCGGGACTTGTGGGCTATTGAAGCAAGCTCTGTCTTACATGCACAGCTCAGGCTATTAAACTGTACACAGGTGATTGATCTCTTTAATAAAACCCCGTTCTTTAGTAAGGAAAGAGTGATAAACAAATGGACTTGTTTGTCCAGTGCTTCAGAGATTACGGTAACACGAGGACATCAAGAATGCCATTTTAATGAATAAGTTAGATGAAACACATCAATATGGTCTTCGTTTTAAGCATGTCTGAAAGCCAATATGCTTTAAGTTCATTTGATTCATGCTTTTCGTTCATTCGTAACACCGTGTACATTATAACAGAAAATGTTTTGTACCCAAGCAAAGAAAAGATCTGGCAGGTAGAAGATTCTGGCACTTTCTGCATGAGAATCGAGCGAGCGAGGAATAGCAACTTTGCAAATCCCCTCTCCTGTGGCTTGTTGTGGCTCTGGCTCCTGGAGTGTTTCGAAGGACATGTCACAAGCATGCCTGAGGGGGGCTGGCTGCAGAGCCGTGGTGTGAGGGATAGCTGGAGAGCTGCCCTGAAAATGCAGGGCTCTACACATCACCACAGCCCTCATGCCAAAAATCCTCTCTGTGAACGTATCGGGTCTGTTCGTTCACGCTGACGTTTTTCAGGAATATCTCTGCTGATGTCAATAGTTACACAGATTTATATCTTTTTTTAAAGACAAGTGAGAAAGAGGGAATCAAATCCTCATTTCTTTTGCCATCTACTAAAAAGCACTCTTTCCATGGCAACCCCTGTTTCCATGGTACATGCAGTATTGCCCTTCAGAGAAGCTTTATTAAGAGACACATATACACGCACACACTGTCATGTGAATGTGGATGCATTTTATAGCACTCTAAAGGAAACCCATAGTGAATTGTAATTTTTTTCTTTAAGTTGTAGTGCTTTTTTTCACTATGCAGTGTGGTGAAGGATTATTGCTGCCACTGCTTGGCGGTGTCATGGGAGTACAATAAAATGGGGTTCTTTTCACTGTTGTTAAAGTATATTCATCAAACCTCTCTATTTATTAGTACATTAAGATCATTGTTTTCTAAACTCTCTTTAGGTGTAAGTCGGCATACAAAGAAATAATATAATCAAACTCCTTTTGCAACATTAAAAATAAATATGCAGTAGAGATTTTCTGCTCTTAGGTTCCCTGTGGAAAATAATAAAGATGTTGGCAAATTCGAAGGATTATCTAAAAGGGGTTATTCTAATAGGAAAATGTGAAACCCACAGAAATTCGTGTCATCTTTTCCATAATGGCACCTATTAGAAGTTACTTTGGATGTTTAAAATTAGCTAAATTTACAAAAGTCAGACACCATAACTTTCTTTTTTTGATTATAAAGGTGCAACTGTGAAACTATTAAAAGCTCCATCATTACTTTTACCTTGAGAAGGTTCATTTATAATCATCCTTTTAGACTTTACAGCTCATAATGACAGTAGGTAGAAAAGGTTTCTGATACTAAGTGTAATATCAGTCTTTCTCAAGATAAGCTAATGCATGCTGTAAGTACGTGTTAAGGTGACACAGGCAGAAATGTACCAAAATTTCCCGGAATTTTGGAAAGCTGCTTCGTGTGCTATAATTGTCTGGGACTGAATTCTTAACAAGGCTCTGCAGCTGTATTTTGGAGACTGTTTAGTGTCTGCTTTTCAAATGTTTTTTTTCAAACCTTGATCAGAAGATCTGTGTAAAGCAAAGTAAACCTAAAAGCATCCCTGTCTCCAAATAGGTTTATTGTCTCACATCAGTTGTTAATTTCGAAGGTAACACTGATAAAAACCTTGTAACAAAGTCAGAGTGGGTCCTCTGTGCCAAAGGAACTTTGTCTGTGTCCTGAGGCTGCAAAGGTAGGATAGTGCTTTCCAGACATGTGCTCTAGAGCTTGTTTCCATCACTTGGTCACTGATGTTACAGGTAGGGAAGTAATATTTGAGTTGATGTTGAAAAAAACCTCTGACATCAAAAATCTTGGAGAGACTCTTAAGGATCTGTCACATGAGCAACAGAATGCAGCTATCAGTACCTCTGATGGTGAAGTTGAAGTAAAGTGATGAGAAACATCAGGAGTTTATTTTGAGGAATTATATGTAACCTTTAAAGTTTAGTCTGTTAGTCAGTAGATTTAGAGCTAGTGTACAAATTAGAGGATTTTATTCTGTGTTCAGATGTGGTGCCTGTCCTTTCATCAGGAACAATACCTTAGCAGAGGTTTCACTAACATCAATCAATGAGAATTTTATATTAGTGTTTTAAATGTTCTTGTATTATTATTTATATTTAAAGGATTTTTTTAATATTTTTTTTTTACTATGATGAAAAGTGCTATTTGAATGAACAGTTTAACCCTTTTAGAGTAAGTCTGTAAAACTCTGGGTTGGTGTTTATTAAAATGATGAGAAAACAAAGGATTAAACAGGATTTTTATTTATTTCTTTAAATCACTGAATGCATCTGTACTAATACTTTTTGCAGTATTACCCTGCAGCAGTGCCAATGACTCAGGGAAGTCTGTGATAATGCTTTTCACCAGGATGCTCTGTTAAATTTCATTTTTGGTTTTGCTAAATCTGGGCTGACTCTCCCGAGTGATCAGAAGAGAGAGATAATACTAACAGTTTTAGTTAGAGATAATACTAACAGTATAATACTAACAGTCCTCACTGCTGCTAACGCTGAAGTCAAATGCACAACAAGCAATCCTCATAAGGAGAAGAAGTGTTTTGCTGTCCTCTCTGGTTTCCTCGGTGCTGTACAGCCCTTTTTTGGTGAGTGGGATGTTCCACCTGGCCCAGAGCAGGGTGTTGGTGTCGATAACCGCAGGAACGCCGCCGCGGTGGCTGGGCCAGGGCAGAGCTGTTCAGCAGCAGCCAGGCTGGGAGCCTTCCATGCCTTGTGCTCCTTGGGATCTTGCTGTAACAGAGTGGGATGGTTTGGACAGCTCTAGGGTTGTGGAGCACTGCCTGGGCTGGTCGGTGACCCAGCCCTTGCACCTGGAAGCTGAATGCTTCCATGGCACTGTGAAGCCATTGCTTGCTCGCTGCTCCTCTGTGCCTGCAGCAGGATGCAGGGGCTGACGAGGTCCAGCCCAGCCCCTGAACACCTCTGTTGGAGGGACAGGTGTGCTTGCCACAGACCCTGATGTTCCCTCTGGGTTATCTGTGGCAGAGGATTTCAGGGAAGAAGTATTTGTGGAGAAAGATTTCCCCTCGTCTCTCCCTTTCCAGTAAGAGAATTTATGGTGGCAGTGGAGAGCCCCTGTGCCCCAGGGTTCCTCTTCTGTTCTGGCTTGTGGTGTGCCCAGGGCAAGGTCTTCAGGCTCTGCCAGACCCAATGGAGGCTGCCCTGCATGCAATATGGGACCACCCACCCCCCCTTGTTTCCCTCTTCATTCACAGCAATTTTTCAAAATCCCAGAGTTTGGAAGTTAAGAAGCAGAAGACGTCGGTCCTGCAGACACCCGAGGACCATGGAGTTCCACGTGTGCCTTTCAGGTGAACGTGACTTTTCACCAAGCAGAATTGCTCAGTGCTGTAAATGCTCATGCAGGCTGATGCAGAGGGCTGCTGGAACAGCATGCCAGCACACAGCCTCTGCTGCAGCTGGGCAGGGAGCTCTGCCCTGCTGGGGATTGTGTCTGGAGCTGCTCCCACTCCACGGCAGCGTGGGCTGAAGTGGCAGTGGAGTCAATTCTTCACAGTAATAGTGCCCTAATAACAACAGAGAATATATTTTATGGTGGATGTTGATCACTAAATGCTTATCCCATATACAGATATTTATGTAATTGGAAATTCTTATAGCCTGGATCCAGTGGAGACTGCTGAAGGATACCTTGATATTGAAGGTTAAAATCAATAGAGTGTGTTTTGATTATTTTTCAGGTGTCTGTTCTATGTCTAATATAGTATATTTCTGTTGTGGGCTCTCATTTCTGTAGATCTGAGCTCTCCCTTTCTTGAATGAATGAGGAGCAATTGAATTTGAAAGATGCTTTATGCAACAGAAAAGCAATTTGGTTTCTGGTTATCAAAGGCCAAGAAGCAAACTGGCAATTGAATCCTCAGTATATATAACTCTCATGTTCCAGTGTGCCTGCACCTCTGAGGAGCTCTGGTTTTCACTGTGCTTCCTTCCAGAGCCTTGTACTCAACAGGGCAGCCATTCCTTGGCTCAGCAAGCTGCTCTGACATCAGGGTGGCTCTTGGCATCCTCAGAAATTTTACAGGCTTCTTCCTCAGTGTTAGTGTTTCCCACTTGATTTTTGCTGTAAAAATTTATTAAGAGGAACAGGGAGGACCCATTTAGGACCCACTGTGCCTCTCGAGGCAGAACAGCCAGCTAGTGCTAGGCAACCAGAAGTGATGTCCCTGTTTTGAGGCCTCTTGAGCTACACTTGGTGGCTTTCCTCTGCCCATGGCTCCTCTGGCTGCTTCGTGCTGGGACAGGAGCAGAGGAATCGTCATCAACTGCTGCTGTTTCATAAGCGCATCGTAAAATCACTGGGAGCTGGTGAAAATGAAGATGTCTGGATTTGTGCCTGTAGTATTTTAATGCTGTTGAATTCACAGTTTTGGGAGATGTGAAAAAAAAAAAAAGGATTTAAAGGTTATATGGGAAGCAGTGGTTGAGAGTCAGTTTGTCTGCTTGGTTGTGTGTCTACATTTGTAATGATGTAACTCAGGTGTGGCCTTCAGAAGCATTTTCCTTCTGAGAAGGCTGTCATTAACCATCATAATTAATTGTCTATACATAAAATGTAATTATAGATGTTCCATACCGTAAGCATAGCTTTTTAAAAAACAAATGGAAAAGGAAAAATATGTTAAGGATTCTGGAACTGAGACAATAATAAAAGTAGCAGCTGCATATGCAGATGTCCATAGAGAGTATAAAAGGACGCAGTAACAGGAAAGTCTTTTTAAGAGGGACTGATCTGAGAAAAAAATAACGTAATTGCCAGCAGTATAGCTTCACCTCCGTGGTGGCTGGGAGCAAAGGAAACCATGTCTTGCTTAGGAACCTGAGAATTTATCTGTCCTTTGCATGTAGACTGCAGCTGGAGGTGTTTTGAAGGCACCATCCACATCCAGTGGGGGTGGCAGAACCCTTACAGCTGGCAGGGCTCAAAGATGTGCCCTGGTTGTGTTCATTGTGACAGTGAAGGGACGCTGCTGGCTTCAAGTTTTAAACTTTTATTTTTTTTAAGCAAAAATTATTTAGATAAGAGCAAACATATTTTCTTTGGGAAAAGCTTTTGCAGAATCAAAATAAAATGGCAAATTCTATATATTATTCCTATCGGTAGTTATTTCTTGACTGCAAAATTACAGAAGTACTAGATTTGTGGATTTTTTTTAAACATGATTGAAAAAAAAAATCATGAACTGGTTGTTCTCAATAAAAGGCAGTGTTGCACATTAAATTTGCTTTTAATTAAAGGATAGCTTTCAAAGTGGTAGCAACAAGTACTAATCATTGCTCTTTTATCCACTGCCGCTAAGAATGATGTATAAATGAAAAATATTTTTACACAAGTCAAAACTGCCTGATCACACTTGCCACACTTAAGATTTCTGTTTGAACAAAGTAAATATATTGTTCTCTACTTACTTATTAAAAGTCTTCTTAGTAAAATACAGAGACAAAGGTAAATATTAAACTTCTAGAAATTTATCACAGTGCATAAGTGCAGATTCGAAATTGAGATCTGCAGAGTCAAGGGAAGCTGTACGCATTGCATGTCATGGAAATGGCACAGAAAGATTTCTATGACATGTCCTGTTTGATGGGTCTGTGGATTTTGTGTTATTACTGCTTCTTTCTGATGATCTTATTTCTAATGGATACTAGAAATATGTAAGTACAATAATATATGTCAAAAGTAGTGGCTGTTAAAAAAAATGCCAATTTCTAGATCTAGTTGTGAATATTCTCTTTACAGGTGCTGTTAATATGTGAATGTAGAGGAACTGAACTTGTGTCAGAGCTGGTAGGAGCCGTCTGCAAGAGCTCTAGAGCTGTGAGGCATGGAGGGTAGTGCTGGAGAAGGTCGTAGAGGATGCAGGTTCCTTTTAGCTAAACAGTATTTACTGGCATTGCCTCTGCTTACAGCTCTGAACAGGTCAGTGAGGCACATTCCCTCAGTGCTCCACGGCAAAGGTTTTGGGTGTTTTTCAAAGAAAATTAATGCACTTTGCTTATCCTTTGTCAGTGGTGGTTACAAATAGAACCACTATTTCAAATAATAGTTGTAAGCTATGGCTTTAATGGTTTGACAAATACCTGGGAGGACAGACTTCAATATTTCATCTTAGAAAGGACTGAATATTAAATAAATGTAACCTCCCATCGGGTCCTGCTTTAACCTCCTACTGGTTTTGGAAGGTGAATTTAAGAGCTGAAAGCATTTTAGATTAAGTGTTAGGGGAGAGGTTCAGTAAGACTTAGACAGCAGATTAGCACTTTGTGTTCATAACAATCCTTTCCCTCTTTTCCTTGTCACTTCAAACACATCATTGCAAAATGCAGAATTTAACTTTCGTCAAGTATACAGCTGGCTTGTACTGATCTTCTAATAGTTATGGGTAATAGATTAGTGTATTGATAATTATTAAGATTTTTTTCTTTTATTCAGTGTTTTTCCATGCTTCTGACACGTTGGACTGAGAATTGGGATTTCCCCCTTAACTCAGCAGGCTGAATTTCTAAACACCATCCTTGAGGCTGGTACCCCAGAGAGAAAATTCTCAAGTCACGACCGATTTTGCTTTAGAAGTTAGAAATAGTGAAGTTGCTGAAAATGTTTAACCCAAGACTTAATGCAAGACTTAAATGTAAGCAGAACATTTAACTTCTCAAACCAAAAGCAAATGTTTCCTATAAATGCTTTTTATGGAAGAATACTTCTGGCATCAATTGGTCTCAGCTGGGGGCAACAACGTATTGCCAGTGGGAAATATTTTTGTCCATTGTGAGAAGTAAAAATGAATTGCTGATTGTAGTAACTTTTTTTCTTAATGGTAGTGTTATATCATGGAAATATTTGTCTATATATGGAAAGAGATTTTAGAATAATTTCAAACCATTTTAGTACAAAACCCAGCAAAACAGCTATTGGAATATCAAGCCCTTTAATTAAAATGGGTAAAAGAGAAAAAATTAGAAGTTGCATGTAATGTCTGTTTTCATTCTGTATTTTTTTTTCTGCAAGAGAAAAGCTATTTTGAAAGGATTAGATTATTCAGCTTGTAACTGTTATAGTAGACAGCCAATCAAAAGGCAGTTTGTCTTTCTAGATAAATTCTGGTTATCAATTATGTCATACAGACCAATTAAAAATATTTTAAAGTTGTTCAGGTGCCTTTATTGCAATCAGAATTCAATAAGCAGTGAAATAAACTGATAAACCAAGTCAATAAGCAAATGTCTCCCACTGAAACTAAATTGCTACTGTCAAAGTCCCTGTTCATTTGCTAAAACCTCTGTTTCTGGTTCCTCTTGTAATACACTGCAACACCTGGTCTGCACCTGTGACATCTCTTACAGATTAGTTGATTTCCAAAATGTCTTGGTAGAAACCAAGGGATTTAGTGAGCAGCTAACAAACAACTTTCCCCTTGTCTCTGGGTGAGGGATGCTCTAGGGAAACATGGAGAGTATCTCCCTGTTGAACTATCCTGGACCAGACAGGTAGCCAGCTTGGTTTGCAGATGGATCAGTAGTCACAACAGTATGATTCTGGTGTCCAGGTGTTCCAGTGGGGTTTTTTTGGAGTTGAGCCAGAAGCCAATCTTTTCTAAGAAAAGAAAGGGATAATGAGTCATTCGCAGATGTCTCAAACACACTTAGAAGCTAAATGTTTTCCTACTGTAGCAATAATAACATAATATTAAGAGGTGAAGGCCATCAACTCAGTCAAATGGAATTAAAAAAAAGTCTCATACTTTCCTTTTCCTTTCCCTTAAGTATTATTTATTACTTTGCAGTAGCAACCATGATGGGCTAAATGCTTTCTTGCAGCCATAATATCCTGGTCTCAGCAAGGAGTGCATAATTTGACAGATGGATGTTACTGAGGAAGGAGTGCAGAATGCAGGCAGGGTTTTCCTGATGAGGTGATGAATGTTAAATTGAGATAGTGGGATCAGAACTGATTTCATATAGCCTGACCTTGCCCATTCGGTGTTTTTTTCTTCTTTGTTCTGGTCTGCTTTGTTTCAAAGACTTGTTTTCAGCACTGAGTGAAAAAGCCTCACAGAGCTGCTCTGTGTGTGTGTCTTCCAATTAGCTGTGCACAAAGCAGTGGGACTCCAGCAGGGCTGCAGCTGAAGCCTCCACCATGGCAGCAGCCTCTGCTCTGCTGTGAGGGATGCAAAATTTGGGTAGGGAAGCACGTGTTAGGAAAGGGTGGCCTGATGCCTCAGATGCAGCTGTTGCCAGCTGCTGCTGTAGTGTCTCCTTGCAGTGAGGTGCTCCTGTAGCAGGGGCATCTTCAGGGGTAGAATTGTCAGAGGTTGCCATGGGGGCATGGCTTATTTTCAGAGGTGCACCAAACAAGGCTGCAAGGGACAGAGGAGAATGCAGTGAAAGAAGAAAGGAAGAAGAAAGGGCCCCCTGCCACTGGGCTTCTGTCTGCTCCCACTCCAAATGGAGCAGGATTTCTCCCAGATGCAAGCTGCCACAAGTTTGAAACCTGGCTGCCCTTGGAGTGCCAAATGCCTCCTACAAACTGACATCAGGCACCTGGGGGAGTGAGTTTAGTTTGCCATGGAAAAGGGCCACGGTTCTTGTCTAAAGCCTTAACCCTAACCTCTCAGAACATCTGCAATGCCACGTAACAGTGGCAGTAAGAAGCTGTAGTGAGAGATGGAGGAAAGGAAAAGCTTGAGTTCTGTCCCACCAGCTTTAAGGCCTATAATGTAAGATGAGGGAATTTGGTGTGAAATGATAGCTTTGGAAAACAGACCTGGTGAAAGGAGGGTAATTGATGCTGCCTGTCTATATCAGCTTTATAGGAAAGATGAGAGTGACACACAGTTATAAGGGAGTGGTGCTCTACAGGAAGCATTTTGTAAAGCACCGCAGCATAAAAAATATTATGGGAGAAGAGCAGATCCATGGAATCACTGTGGGTAGAAATCTTGTGCTCTAATGAAAATGCAGTGCTAAGATTGTCTTATCAGCCCCCCTGCTCAGACCTGTAATAGTGCTCAGGAAATGTGAAATGAGAGTAGAGAAGCTGCAAATTCAGTACAGGCAGCAACAGTGAGACATTTCAACAGGTGCCCTGTAGAGACTGGACTGGTGCCTTATCATGATGGGAAAAAGAGAGGATGCATCCAGATGTGCAAAGTGGCTGCTTCCCAGAACACCTCATGCATCCAGAAAGGTGTTACTCTGGATGTGCTCCCAAGTGGTGCACTGGAGCTGCTTGGTAATTAGTGACCATCATAAGATCACATTGAGCTCTATAGCTGAAGAGAGCAGAATAAACACATGCAGCACATAGTCATTTGATTTTAGGAATGGGATCTGCAGAACAAGCAGACAATTGGACAAAAAACCCTTAAAGAATTAAACTAAAAGGCCTATAAGCACCCTGAGAGCTAATAACAATACAGTTATTTTAGTAAAATTATCAGAAGCCCCCACATGTGTCTCACAGTGAAAAAAGAGAATACTAAATCATCCTTGGGAGCTTACCTCACTAGATAGAAACCTCAGTGGAGGGTACTGTAGCACAATGACCAGCTGCTGGAAACAGGAAAGCCTGCTCGCATGAGCAGTGGTGGAAAGTCCTTAAAACATGGCAGGTCAAACACAAACAGGAAATTAAAAATCTCATAAAGAATTAGAAAAGTGTCTTACAAAAGATGCTCAAGCTGTTGACAGAAGGCTCCTTAGTATATCAAACCCAGGAAATCATTGGGACTACTTGACAACAGCAGTGTAACAGAGGGCACTCAGTGGAAAGCCTGGGGCAGAGATGGTCGATGAATTCTTTGTGTTGGTCACAGGAGTTTCTTCTTATGTGTGGTGGTGGTGTATTTTTTTTCTTTTTATTGTGTTTTGCATTGGTGGTGTTTGTTTCAGCAGGTGGGTCAGAGAAAATAAATCAGCCTGGAGTATCCCATCCTTGCAGGAAGCTGGTGTGTTGTCAGTGTAAGTCCTGTCCATAAATTTGGTTCTATAGGGTAACCTGGGAGTTACTGACCAGTGTGTCTGATCTCTGTACTTAGTGAGCTGCTGGCATCCCTTTTAAAGAACAATACTGTTCAACTCATGTCTGATCATAAGTACAAGGTCCTTGCAATGTGAACTTGTAGCCCAGAAAGCCAGCTGCCTCCTGGGCTGCATCCCAACGGTGGGGCCAGCAGGCTGAGGGAGAGGATTCTGCCCCTGCCATGCTGCATCCAGTTCTGGGGTCTTCAGCACAGAGAAGACATGGACCTCTTGGAGCAGGTACAGATGAGGCTCATCAGAGAGCTGGAGCACCTCCCCTGTGAAGACAGGCTGGGAGGGTTGGGGTTGTTCAGTCTGGAAGTGAAGGCTCTGGGGAGACCTCATGGCAACATTCCTGTGCTCATTGGGGGTTTATAAGAAAGAGGGGTGCAGACTTTTTAGGAATGTATGGCAATAGGACAAGAGGTAATGGTTTTAAACTAGCAGAGGATAGAGTGAGACTAGAGATAAGAAATGGTTTTTTTTACAGGGCTTGGTGCAACAGTGGAACAAGTTGTCCAGAGTGATGGTAAATCCCCCATCCCTGGTAACATTCCAGATCAGGTTGGACAGGGCTTCAAGGGAGTTGATCTAATTGAAGCTGTCCCTACTCATTGCAAAATGGTTGGACTAAATGGTTATAGGTTCCTTTCAACCCAAACTAACCTCTGCTTCTAAAACCCCTTGTGTAAAAGCTAGGGCCATTCTGGAGAAAGGAAGTTTGTACACTGTGCCATGCTGTAAGGGTCTTGTGGATGTGTGGATACAGGAGATACAGTGCACACCTCTCACTGGCTTTTTGACAATGCAGTGAGCTGCTTTCCCTTCAAAGTTAATTAAAGAAATTAAGAGCTGTTTGATAGAAAGTGACTTGGGGTGCTGGTTGACAGCCAACACAGTATGAGCCAGGAGGGTGCCCAGGTGGCCAGGAAGGCCAGTGTCACCCTGTCCTGGATCAAGAATGACGCAGCCAGCAGGACCAGGGCAGTGATCACCTCCCTGTGCTTGGCAGTGGTGAGGCTGCTCCTTGAGTTCTGTGTCCAGTTCTGGGCATGGAACATGGAACTGGAACACGTCCAGCAGAGCGTGACAAGGCTCGTGAACCATCTGGAAAACTTGTCTGATGGGAAATGGCTGAGGGTGCTGGGCTGGTTTGAGAGGAGAGGAGGCTCAGGGGACCTCACCACTCTCTACAACCACGTGAAAGAGGTTGGAGTGAGGTGCAGGCTGGTCTCTTCTGCTTTGCCTGCAGTGAAAGGACCGGAGGAAATGGCCTTAGCCTGAGATGGGAGACCCAGATTAGACAAAAGAAAAAATTTTTTCCCTGTTGGGGTAGTCAGGTTGCCCAGGAGATGGTGGAGTCACCACTCTGGAAGTGTTTAAGGGTAATAAATGCAGTTCTGGATCTGGCAGATACACTTGAGTGGTTACAGTGGTAGTGCTGGATTGACAGACTGGATGATCTTGGAACCACAGTCATCGAGGCTGGAAGAGAACAGTAAGCTAGCACACGTAAGTGGATGGTAGAAAAACTGAATGTACAACTCTTTACACAGTCCTGGAGTCCTTCAGCCCCAGGACAAGGGGAATTTTGAGGAAATTAATGCCATTATTGCCATTTCTTTTGGAGACTTTTGAAGTTTGGGAAGGGAAGAAAGCGTAAAATGGGTGGGTCTATCAAAGTAAGTCTTTAGTTTAGCTTTTCA
This sequence comes from Brachypodius melanocephalos, assembly GCA_013398615.1. Classification (NCBI taxonomy): domain Eukaryota; kingdom Metazoa; phylum Chordata; class Aves; order Passeriformes; family Pycnonotidae; genus Brachypodius; species Brachypodius melanocephalos. The sequence continues at coordinate 2,240,676 of VZSR01000245.1, read as the reverse complement.
TCCTCTGTGAATGTTAGTGAACTAACAAATGGAGAAACAAAACACAAATTGTGTTACTGGACCTGCAAACTTGAGAGAAGTATACTTCCTACTAACTTCTTTCTTAAATGAACTTTTTAAGAAAAAAATACCAAACACCAGCCAACTTTATTGTATCTAATTTTATGTTCTTTTTAGAAATCAAACTGTTGCAAATGAAAGCAATATTTGTGTTGATTCATTGGGACTATAGTGCACAGTGTGCATAAACTTAATTGCAGAAATATTGCTACACAAATACTGTTAAATATTGACCACAAATATATGAGCTTGTAGCTAGAAAGTGGGTTTTTCATTCACTTTTGCTGAAGTAATTTTCTGCCCTTTTCTCCCTTAGGCAGTGGTGTGATTTGTTTATAACATCATATGTGGGTCCCAAAACCACACAATTGAGCAAATAGTTAAAACAAAATTGACATTAGTAGTTATAAGTTTGATACAGAGGATGCTGTTTCTTTTATTTATGTGATTATCTGTAAAATTCCTAGGCAAATCATCAACAGTGAGTCTATGATCTCTGGCTGTTAGAATATGCCTTTTCTGTGGAAAAATAAATATAGATTGATTGAATTTAGGGGTTTTTTTCAGAGCCTGGGTCTGACTGATTGCCTGATTTTGAAATTTGAGGGTACCCATGGGCCTGGTTTCTTTGTAACTGTGGCTGTATAATTTTTTTTGTCTTGCATGAGCCTTTCTACTGTGAGATAGAAGTCAAAATCTTGGCTTTTCTAAAGTGAAATTGAAGTTTTATTTTTAAAAACCAAACTAACCAGAAGCAAGCAAAGTATCCTCTGTAATGTTTTAAATAAAGTTAGCTTTCATTAGAAGTATGTTAATTCTTCTAAGATCTTGTGCAAAAAAGATAAACTGTATGGAAAAATAGGCAAGATAAATTCTGAATACTTATAGGACCTTTATATTATCTTTGATGTTCCAGGTAACTTTATATAAAAGTTGCACTTTGATCATGGTCAGTAAGAGGCCAAAACCATTTATTAGCCAGGATAGGGAATGCTGAGGGGATGCATTGCTCTGGTACCTTTGAGGCTCTTTGTAAAACAGAGAGTAAATAGAAAGTATTGAGTGTTAATATGGCCATTTTCCTGGGTGCTGAATAGCCTTCAAGTCATAAAAATGAGTAATAGGTTTTGAAAGAAAATAATTAATATCTACAGGTTCAGAAATTACTCTGTTAATGGATGTTCTCATCAATTAAACTTAATGGTCTGAAAAGTGTTATTGATTGCTTTGATGTTTTATCTAGACACACATACAAAAGGAAAAAAGTGATTTGTTTAATTTCATTTGGTGACTATTTTCATGCCCATCTATAGTGTGAGGAGCACTAAGGGAAAGTTGTATCCATCATTTTTTTTCTCCATGAATCTGTTTGTGGATTATGGCATGAATGGGGCTGGCTCCTGGGTGCAGGAGAGACTGATGAGATCATTTTAGGGACACCTATTTATTCCTCGAGCTAGAAACTTTCTGCTGCTGCACAGCTGAGGGAAGAATGCACACATGTTATGTACCATTCCAACTGGTTTATTAAATTAGAGATCTGTGTGATTTGAAGATCAAGTACTGTATTATATGTACTTAGTATCCATGTGGGTTGTTTTGACTTCATTATTTACTTGCTGGACTTGATAATTTTTTAAGCGGTGTTGGGTAATTCCTGTTCTTTTTCCTTACTTCTCTTTTTGTTTTTTTTTCCCGATTTTGTTGGGTGATCCAGTCAGAAAGTGGATTTGGGTAAGGGGATGATGTGGTGTGGCTGCCTCCTGTGTCACTGGGTTTGGGGGCAGGCAAAAGCACCAATACCTGTGGCTGGAGTTTATTTAGTCCATTCCTTCTGGTCCACAGACCATGCCAAGGTCGTCTGTCACCTTGTGCCAGGATTGTAAAGCTACTAAAGGGGTAATTGTGCCTAAAGCTACAGGAGGTATCTGTTGGCCAGACTTAAATGTCAAGAGATTTGTGTAGAGATATGTTTGGTAAATAGTGTATCTGTTACTTCATCTGTGGTGACTTAGTGGCTCATCATGTGCCTTTTTCTCACTTTTTACTTCATGACATTTCACCATCTCAAGCTGTTGGTTCCTTGGTGTGCAGGAAGAGGCTGGAGGTTGCATTTTGATGTTAAACACTACATTTTTATGAACACTGTTATAATCTTTCATCAATTTTAGTTGCCTGATTCTTCAATTTCACTTTTTTTTTCTCCCTGGTTTCTTCTGTTACAACCATTTACTTGGCAGAGACAGGAAGAAGGTGACTCTTTCATCTAATTCATAACTTAGAAACTCGTTTTGAGAAATAAAAACCATATGCAGCTGATTTCTGGGGTTAACTATATAGCCCTGACAACTATCTGTCTCTTTCAGGAAATGCTTGATAGGCTTAAAATCATGTGGTCTAGACTTCTAGGATTTTATTTTTTTTAAAATTCTGTCTCTCTTTGGGAATATAGAAGAAAAAATTAGGAATAGATTAATTTGGCTGCCTCTTTATTGGTGCATTTGAGAAGCATTTGACAAAGCTTTCTCCTGTATCTGTTTAGAGACTGGGTTATTGGGGCAGAGGCTCCTACAAATGATGACTTGTGTTGGATACGTGCTCCTGTTATGTCGTCCCTGCTAGAACTGATTTTCCAGGTATTTCCACACCCAGTTTCCCTGTACTTGTCCATCTGGTATAAAAATCTCTTCCATCCTCTGTCAAGAGACCAAAGTTGAGCAATGGAAACCCCAGCTCTGCTCTGCCATCACCACAGGGAGGCAGCTGCTAAACTAAGTCAGAGGGTGTTCGAGTTCTCCCTGCCAGGAGGCACAAGAAACACAGAGTGACACCCACTCAGTGATTTCTGGCATTTCTCCATCCTGAATGCAAGGCTGCCTGCCACCATCCCTTCCTTCTGAACTATGATACTGTGCTCTTGTGGTTGTGGATTGTGCCTGGCCCCTGCTCAGACTTTGTAAGAGCTGCTATAAAAACAACACCTTGTTTGTTGCCATCTTTGACCACAGTGGTGACCTTGCCTATGCCCACATCTTGTCACAGTTTGTTTTTAAAAATCTTTGACCTTCTTTGGTCCATCTCTTAGAGGAACACTAGTCTGCAGACTCACCTGTAAGATGTATCAGTTGGCAGCTGAGATATGGAGCAAGACTATGCTAGCTTGTTCTTGTAATTCAGAGTTAATTGGTCATCCTGAAGATTTTACAGCCTGGTAAGACTTAATTGAGTGGCAGTAACCATAGCCACTGTTTGTCCTCATGACTTTTGCCCCTGCTCCCTTCCCCAAAATATGCTTGATACTGACTTCTCTTCTCTAGCCTGCTGGTGTGGAGGCAGGCTTGGTTGGATTTATTCTTCTGTGATGAGATTAAAAATAACACCAAGGTTTTTTTGACTTAAGGGTAGAGGTGGCAGAGCTGGGGAAGTGGACTGTGCCTCTCTATCCCTTAATATAAACCAACAGGGGGTTTGCTCTTTTCATGGAAATGGACAAACAGTCAAAACTTTAAACCTTGGAAGCAACATACGGATAAATTGTTGTTTACATGCAGGCTATTGGGAGAAGAAATAGAAAGGGAGAAAGGTTATGAATAAACATCTGTGTATGTCTTTTGCTCAGTCTTAATTTGGCAATGAGCTGAGCAGCTAAGAGTTCATTTTGCTGTAGCTGGCAAAAGTTGGTGTACCATGTATAGAGTGTATACACAGAAAATGAAATGATACCATGCTTCTCTGTTAAGGAGTACCATTTTGTGGTATGTGTCTATACATTTTATGGTAATGAGATGATTAAAATCTGTGTTAAAGCTGTATTCTGAAATTCACTTCAAAAGTACTTGCAATTAACACAGGAAAAAATAAAATTCACTTCTGGAAAGATAATGAGATACTTTGCATTAAAATATGCATTGATCATGGTTAACTTCCTGTGCTTTAAGAAGTTAAGAAATTAGAATGCTAAGATTTGCACAAACTTGCTCTTGTTATACAGGATTAAATCTTGTTATGGAGTGGAAGGATTTGTGCTGCTTTGGTGATTATTCTACTTTTTTTCTAACCATTTTCAGTAGACACCATGTGCTAGTTATGGATGTGTGAGCCTGGATCAGAAGGCAGAATGTGATCACCTCTCTTGTGGATGGTAAATATAAATGGCTTACAGCCACTTCCCATGCTCACTGAGAAACAAACACAATGTATTTAAACATTCCTAAACATTTTTTTAAGAGTCATCCAAGTTTAATGAGAAGGTACAGAACTCCCTTGTCCCTACAAAACAATAATTGTCTGGCCATGGGTGGAATGAAATGGGTGTTAAGAAGTCATATAAAGATGAAATAGCAGGAAGAATTTTGCTAATTAGAATAGGTGAAGTTTATTGATATCCATTTCTTTAGAGGAATTAAGTAGTCTTCTCTTTAGGTTAGTTAATAGTCCCATGTGTATGAGACTCCTAATCTTTTTCATTGTGGTTTATTTAATTTCTTCCATTAACCTTCTGAACCTTGCTGTACAGATGAAGGGTATGGAGCTGTAATGTCTGCTGTTTTTGCTGTATGATAAGCAGTGGCACTGTATTTACATGATACACTCTTTTTTTCTTCTCAGTGCTACAGGGAAAGACTTTGATCTTCCAGGAATTGTTTTCTGTCAGTAGTTAAGTGCCTTTTGTGTCTGGGTGTTCACTTTTATTTGGGTACATTTACTCAGAAATAAAACCGTGAACAGATTACTGGAATTTAATCTTTGCAGATGTGGTTCCCTTTTCAGTCCTTTGAATATTGTTCTAAAACCATCTGGTACACTTAAATTCACATTTATGTGGTTGCTTTAGAGTGAGTATTTTCTGTTATGGCTATCTCTGAAGCTGACAGTAGTCTTGAAGATGATCTTGTTGTAACTCTTTGCATCGCACCATTGACTATTTGGAGCGTAGACCCTAAGGCTCACACTAATGATTTTAACTCCTATTACACTATTGATTCCAGAAATCCAATGAAACTGCATAATACAGTTTTTTCCTAACTGTTTTCATCTATTATAATATCCATATTTGTAAACAAACCTTTGTGATGGAGCAGATATTTTTTCCTAAGAGTCTCTCCTATTCAGAAGTCTGAATCAAAACCAGCTTGTCATATTGACTAAGAGATAAATTTGATGTTGCCTGGTCCATCTCTCTATACAGACACATTTTGACACAGTGTATTTGAGTGCTAATAATAACATTAGAAGATGTTGGAAAGAGATCTAATTTGGCATGCAGGAGTGACTTTGCTGTCATCTCCTATTTTCTGCACAATTGACAGCAGATACTTGGGGCTGAATTTTTCTTTCAGGTCAGATTTCCAAGGCATGAGGCTGTCTGTTAGAAACAGATAAGACCAAAACCAATACGGAAGTACTTGCTGGAAGTGTCAGCAGTGCTGAGGATTTTAAAAGGGTGCTTCAGTCTTCTGTTTATGACATGACACAACAACATATATTTCACTAGAAATAAAATCCAACCAACAACCCCGTGCCAGTTTTTAAAATTTCTCACTGGGAAAATTTTGTAACAGTAGTCTTATCTGGGAAGAATAAAATTTTTTTCAACTAATATATCTATTTTGTCACACTCTCTAGCTAGTATAGTTAAATTAATAAAGAAATCAAAGTAGGTATAAGTGCCCTCACAATTCAAAGTGCTTTCAAGCTTTTACTGTCAGACAAATAAAATTTATATTTGTACCTCATTTCTGGTGTGCAAGACACTCACAAAGTGTATGAAAACATTATCTGAGGTAAAACCAAAACGATGTGATTCAAAAAAAATCCGTAGATATTTCATACACTGTTGGTTTTCAAACAGCCCTTTTCATGTCCCAGCTCTTCCTTTCAGCAAAAACAACTGGACTGCCTCTCCCTTTCTGTTGGTGAATGTTGCTGTCTAAAGTAACCTGGTCAAAGCTCCCTCAAAGAGCAGCACATGTAAAGAACAGCTCCTGCCCAGTCTGCTCCTGTGCACTGTGACCATGGGGGCTCCTTTTTGGGACACCAGGGCTTTACCAGCCTGTCATCTCCATTCCTGATCACCAATGTTTCCTTCTTGCTGATCTTCTTTGCCTTCCCTTTCCAAGGCAGGTTGAACTTCCTGAGATCACAGCATCAGCCTGACTGCAGTGGGTTTTATAATGAAAGGTTTTATTTATTCTTGTGTGGAGAGGAAGGGTGAGATAGAGGGAACATTTTTGAAATTAGTTTTTCTGGTGACATAAAAGTGTTGTATAAAAAAAGCCCAGATACTGTTGTAACAAAAGAACCTGGTATGTCTGGCCTTGTCTGTCTCTGTCTTGAACAGATGATACCTAAAAACCAGCAAAGAATGTTTCAAGAGTGTAGGATTACTTTTCTGGTACATGTTACAAGAACCCCCAACAAAGACTGTGGGAGTGCCTTATAACTTGCTCGGGACTTCCTCAGCCAGAAGGACATCTTTACACATAACAGCTTTTGATAAATTTTCTCCAGCCTTCCCCAAATTAGATAAATCTTTATCACCCTATTCCCCTAGCAGACAGTTCCCTCAGTTTAGTTATTCAGTGGATGAAGTGACATCTCTTGAAATTACCAGTTTTTCTTTTTGACCCTTGTTCTTGTGTGGAAGAGATGGTGAGCAGTGCTTTCCCCCCCACTGTCTCTGTCACCTGCCTGGAATACCTGTCTGTCATCATCACTGTTGTCTTTGCCCTGGCTGAGGCATTGTGGTCTCTCTCATCATATTGCAGACAGAATTTGTTTCCCACCTTTTATCTTTCCTCTTACACCTTCTAGGTGAAGTACATGGCAAAGCGGAAATAAACAAAACAATTCAAGCAGCAAATATTACATTTCTGTACAGATATGCTAAGATATTATCTTTTCTGTTCTCTGCTCCTTTCCTAATAATTTCTAATGTGGCTTTTTGACTGCTACAGAAATTTCGGAATAGTCCTGAAGTTTTGGCGATTAAGTATTTGCCAATTCAATTATTCAGTATGACCCCAAAACTTCTATTCTGATTGGTGACAATCAGCCCAGACCACATCTATATATATGGAAAATCTTTTTACTCTTCCTACATCTCCTGTTCCTTGTGTATCACGTAATTTTATTTTTTTAAAGTTAAATCTGGTTTTGTATCTAGCACCCAGTTACTCAGTTTGTAAGTTTCTGTTGCAGTGTTTTGTTGTTTCTAAGTTTTTGGGGGTTGTAACGAAAAGAATATTTCCAGTAAGCACATTCACATCCCTATTCATTCCATTTCTAGACTGCTTAGGAAATTTTTGTTTCTCAAGCTTAAGCAGAGATCCCTGAAAAAGCCCATGTGAAAGCAAACTCTAAATTGTTCCTCATGCTTGAAACCAAAGCAGCAGCACCTGTTTGTTCACCTCTGTCATGTACCTCCTAAAAAGGTGGCTTATAAATCAGATTTGCAACATTAGCAGAATTTGGAGGAGGCACGTGTTTAAATTGCACTGGAATGCCAGGTGTAAACTATGCCCTGAAGTACGAGGACAGGACCCTGCAGGAAGACCCTTGGAGGGTGAATTTCCACACTGAAAGATGCTGTAGGCACAGGGTTCATGCTCTGGCAATATGGCAAGAAGTCTCTCAGCTAAAGTACATTGTTTGATTTGGTGTAAGAGATTAATTTCCCAGCTTGGTCTCGTGACTGCAATCTGAAGAGTGACCATTTGTGCAGTGGGCCAGCTGCTGTTGATGTTAGTTCAGTCTCTAAGCTGGGGAGTTCATTGTGTGAAAATGGATCTTTGTTCTCTGGAAAAATATGCTTCTCTGAATTCCCCTATCCTGACTAATTGCTCTAATTAATTTTAATAGTTTACTATCAATCTCAATTGTTCATTAAAATCTGTAATGAAAATGCTCAAAAGGAAATCTGAAAAATTTGGTGTGAAATAGTGTTTTCACTACATGTTTGCTAGTGTGTTCCCAAAAGTACAATTATATATAGATTATTATAGATATATATATATATTTAATTGGAGTGGAGAAGGAGTGGGAATGTATGAGAACTGTAGTTTAATCTAATGAACAGTTTTGCTTCTCAGTTCTTTCCCTGCCAGATCAGGCTTTGAAAAAAAACAAAACTATTTTGAGAGTTTAATAAACAATCCAGGAAATTGGAAGTTTTCATTTTGACAGTCTCAAGATGAAGTGCTTTAACTTTTATATCAAAAATAATTTTTCATCTTTAAGCTTATTTTTAAAAGAGGCAGAAAGCAATTTCATGTGGAGGTGACTGATCTTGATCATGGGTGTTGTCATGTCCTGCTGGATTAACAGTGCAGGGAAAGTGGCTTGGCTGCTGCTGAAGATACACTGGCTCTGTGAAAAGTGGAAATTTTCTGCTTTGGGGTTGTAATGAAATGTGTTTCATAATTATCTAAGAGTAATAAGGAAATAAAAGGAAAAAAAAATTATGGAGTTTAACAGTGTCTGGATTATCTGCTCTGCAAGCTGGTCACATAAGCAATGGAGCATCTTCCCCAGCAGGAAGAAGGAGAATACTTGCCCCTCTGTGCTGGTCAGCAGACCTCAACCCCAGATTAGAGTAAATCCGACTGATGATGGTTTTTAAATGTGAGACCTGAAGCTGAATTATGCATAATATGCCTAATTATTTTTATCCATCTCTAGGTAACAGTGTTTTGAGCTTTCTTTCCAAATAAAGCATTTTTGTAATGAATTGTGAACAAGTGACACCATGGGTAGGGGTGGATGCAAAACCAGCTACAAGAGCAATTCCCTATAAGAATATCTCGTGAAATAGAAAATGGACAGGAAATATATATTTACCCTTTAGTGGTAAAATGCATTATGGGGACACTGAAGTCATTTTTTTACTAGGCCAGTATTTTGAGCTGGGAAGTGATTATCGTCTACTGAAATGGCACCAATGGATCAAAGATCAAAAAGCTAAGAGATATCATCTCTGAGATATCATCATACAACCCTATACATTTCAAATATGTTATTAGGGCAGAAAGCATGAGCATGTTGAATATTTTTTCATTTGATGATAAGGAATAAAAATAGTTTAGAAATAATTTTCTTGTAAACATGGAGTATGTGATCAGGCTACTCCAGGAATAGTTAAAGTGCATATGGGATATGGTGAAGATGAGATAATAAATTGTGTGAATTATTCTTTTAGTTTATTTTTGTTTGAAATAAATCTTGCACCGTGCTGTATAAGGCAAGTAGCACCATAGCCAGTGATCAGGCTTGCAGTAAACTAAAATACTGTAACTATTCACAGGACTGTGGTGAGCTGAGGCTGCCCAATGTGTGCTCAGGCTGCTCTCAGCCAAGATCCCAGAGTCTCCAGGAAGAGCAGCCAGCTCCAAATCCTTGTTATTAGTCATGCTGAACAGCGACCTCTGAATTGCCCAGGTTGGTCGAGAGGGACCTGTGCTGTGGCTGGGACCTGCCTTGTCTTCAGCTGAGCATCCCACCTGGCCTCCCCTGTGCCTCTTCCACTGCTGCTGCTCAGGAGGCCACCTGGCCTCTCTGCTCCTTCCTGGGCTGCCTCTTACCAGCCAAACAGCTGAGCTTAACAGCAGGGAATGGTGCCAGTGCTCCACAGCAAGGTTTTGTCTGCCATGGAACTTGGTCAAGGTTAGTCTTCTGCCTGCCACTGGAGCAGTGGCCTTATTAAGTGGAAGGAATGCATTGTTACAGATCCTTGGTTTTAGCTGTGGTTCACTTTTCCCCTCTTTCCCCATTTCCTCTTTTCTTTTGTTTCCCCTTTCCTTCCATTTCTGTGAGCAGTCAAAACAACTATCACATCCCATGTTTAACTAGCTGTGTGGAAATGTATTTTACAGTTGAATATTTCTGCTCGAAAGTATCTCTCTTCTGCTTTCTCTGCAGTTAAACTAGAAAAGTTTCTTAGTGTATGTGAAGCGTGAGTGCAGATGAGTTAAACAGATTTTAGTTTGTTTTAGGTTCTATTCACTGTGTGATCAATCCTGTGTTTAAGGTGCTTGTGCAGTATCTTAGTTTTCCTCAAGGGATTTGTAGCATTCATCTCTTCCCAAGCATGGTGTTGGAGGACGTGCTTTTTTCTAATAAAATGTGTTTGGTTTAATCCCAGTGGTCCTTAAAGCCCTTTAGGTTGCTGCTAGGTTGCAGCACCCAGGAAAGAGAAGGTTGCAAGAAGAGAAAGATGAGCCAAAGTACTTTTGTGGGGAAGTTGTCCTCAAACTGAGGGACATGTCAGCTCCTTGACAAGCCCTGAGATAATGTGTGTTCCAGCATCAAGCAAGCTGGGCAAACCTTGTTCATGCATGGTCCCTTGGCCCTCTCCAGGGCTCTGGAATGGCTCCTGCAGTGCTGTGCTCCTCCAGCCCCCGGCACAGGCGGCACTGGGGGGCTCAGGGCTGCCCTGCCCCTGGGGAGCTGAAGGCACTGCCTGTGTTCTGCAAGAATGGAAGGCCTTGGATGCTTCCTCTCTTCTCTCTCTTCCCTCTCTTTCCTTTCTGCACATTACACGCTCCCCTGTAGGAGATGCTGGGGAGGTTTGAAGGGTCCAGGTACTGCTTTTGTGGAGGCATGTTGAAAAGTTGTGACAAAGCTGTATTGCTTGCATATTCCTGTGTAACCTTTGAAAGTTTTGATGGGAACTTACTGCTGGCCTTTGTATTTTGATGCCTAGGTGCTTGTTATGTGGATGTCCTAAACTTTCTGTCTATAATAAGGCAATTAATTCTTCTGATATTTTGTTTTTTACAAGACTATTAGGACTTGAACTGCTTTTCTCGTGACTCATGAGAATGGCAGTTGGTAACCCACTAATATTTCTGCCCACATGGGTTTGTAATTTTAGAAGTAATCACTTTGTGGCTGATGTAAATTTTGTAATGAGAAATACTAGATTTATGGCTACAGGATTTCTCACAGACTGTTTTATTGCTTAGAGGAATTGCTTTCTCTGTTGGGAAAATCCATCATTAGATGTCTGCCTCAAATGTTTTGTGGGTGGTTTATGCTTTGAGAATGCTAATGCAATCATTGAAACAATAATGGTGATTTGAGATAGTATAATTGTTCCCCTTTCCTTCACTCCAGACACTGAACGAGCTGCAGGTGAAGCTGGATGTGGGTTTGTAAGGACGTTTTACAGCCAGGACGTGAGTAATTGCAATATCTGGTCAGGTTCTTGCCCCACCTTTTATGTTCATTGCAGTTTTCTAGAATAGGAAACTGATTTCTGTACGTGCTAGCTGAGAAGGGTTGGTTGGAAGAGTGCAGGATTAGTCACAGTGATGATGACAATTGATTTTGAGGAAGGTCTTTGCTGATGCATTTTTGCATGGAACCTCTCTAGGTAAAAGTACTGCCTGCCTGTGGGACTGATATCCTCAGGCAAAATGTTAGGGGGAGTAACTCTTTGCAGTTCCTAATGAAGCTCAGGCCTCAAAGATGTGAATTTCCCTGACCTGCTGGAATGGAGATGTTCCTGGGCTGGATGAGGAAGTTTTGGGACCTCCTAAGCTTTGGTGATGAAAACCTTAGCATTCCCAGGGTTACTTGACGTAGGTTGTGAGGATTAAAGTTGTGTTTTGAAATATAAAATGTGGGTACCCAAGACTGAAACCTGTGGTGGATCTGTGGCCAAGGTTTGCTGTAGGCACGTGCTGTTATTCTGTTCTTCCCATGTGATGATGAGCCAGCCCAGCCCAGGAGCACTGGGCAATGGCTGCATCAACACGACTCTTACTGCAGCTAAGGAAGAAGTTGTTGTTACATACATTTTTATTTTCTGTTTATTTGCTCTTCCACTGTGAGTGGAGTATGCTTTTGTATTTAAGTGAAGGTAATTTCTAAGCTTTCTATTCTAATTTGGTATCGTTTTGCCAAGTCTATGCCAACAGCACATCTCAGCAGAGAAACTGCTTCAGTCAGCAAGGTCTTTCCTTCACGGGTCTGTGACTATAATAAGAAATAGAAAAGAGAATGAGATAGTGATTTTAGAAACATCTTGCTTTGAAGCACCACCATGTAACATCTAGTGCCTTAGTTTCTGAAGTATATTTTCCTGCCTGTACTCCAGTGATGCTAAAGGCATCCATTTCCTGGAGCACGGACAGTGGGAACCCATCTTTGAGTCACTCACCTATTCCCTTTGCACCCTGTTGTATCTCATTTTGCCCCAATGCCTGCTTTTCAGGACACAACTGAAGCCCTTGTGTCACCTCACTGCTTCTGTGAAGCTGCATTGTTGTGTGGATTAGCATTTCTTTTCATTTTCTACTTTCTGTGTGCAATAAGTGTATTCTGGGTGGAAACATATGCTACTGCAGAATCACCTGTGATGTATTGGAGTTTCAAATCTTTGTCTGATTTAGCATATTTTTGCTTTTTAATGTAATTCATTTCTGCACTGCTGATCTTATTCTGTATTGAAACAGCACATTCGTGCATGATTCAAGTTCGTTTCTGCAAACCAGTTTCAATAACTTTCATTTATTTAAACTATTAAAATAGTTTAAAGTACGAAGAACAGTACCCCTCTCGCTTTCTATTTAAATTGCTGCTCTAACCGTTGAAATAGCCTTGAAATAAAGTATCTTGGGTTCTGCTTGACCTGATTCAATATAACACTTAAAAAGTAGAATTACTGAAAAGATAGTCAGATGCATTCCCTTATTTGGCTCAGGCTATTGAAATGGGAAGGGTATGAGTTTGCCACAGCTATTAATATGATATTAATCCAGGGTATATTATATATTGCTTTAAAGTCTTATCAGGAGGACTGGATATCCTTTTGTAATGTGTTCTTTTGCTTTTTCTATACAGTGATATTTTGTAGATGAGCCATTGCTCAATATGTGAAGTCTAAATGGCTCTTCTATGATCAAGTATGATGTTATTGAATGCCTTACAAAGAGGCTGTATCCTCTGCACATTAAGACTGAGTCTGGTGCTTATTACAAAATCCAGACTTTTCAGATGCTAAATATGTGCTCTATCTTACAAGCTAAAAATGGTAGACTCCTGACAGTTTTGGGCTGTTGAGGCTAAATGGCTCTCTTATGTCCATCTTTCTCTCTTTTGTCCTTCTGGTTTCTGTGTTAGGCCCTAGTTCTTAGCAGTATTAAACATCTCTGTGGATCCAGATGGCTTGAAAGTAGCAATGCCATCACAGTCTCTATTTTCTGAATCAGGGCTCCTGTTATTTTGACTTTTCCTATAGAATATCACTGTAAAAGTATCAGTTTTTAACAGGGTGATAGCTTATTTTGGGCATTTGACTTGCTGTAGAAGCTTTCATTGGTTATTTTTAAGCTGTTAATATGCTTGCTATAGCTTCACACTGCTTAAGTTTGCTTCTGCCTTTCTTATTTGTAGGTGGGTTTTCAGATGCACCTAGGAAAGTTTTAAAATCATTCTATAGGTAGAATTGTTTCTGTGATATCTCCTTAGTTCCGTGTAAGTAAATCGTTCAAGAATTTCTTGGTTAATTTCTCCTCTTCTGGTGAGAATCTCATAAGAAAATTGCATGAATACAAAAAAAAAAAAATTAAACTCTCATGTCTGCTTTTAGGCATGATCTGTTTCTTTCTGTCCTCTAATTTTTTATTTATTTATTTTTAAAAGAAAGTATTCTGCACCTGGTCTTTCAATTTGTTGGCAGTGTGTTGATAAGAACTTTATTTTCATGGCCTAGTCTCTCTGGGATAATTAAAATTTGAAAGTTCCACTCCTGTTTTCCTGCCCTCGGTTCATCCAGTTCAGCACATTGGCAGCAGAGGCACAGTCTAGCCCTTCACCCTGTCCAGTGTTCAGCTTCCCATGTATCAAGATTAATAATAATCAGAGAGCTCACACATAGAGGGAGGGAGGTATTGATTGTCATTAAAATGTTGGATTCTGTCTCAAGCAGTCTGGTTTTTGCTCCTTACTGTCACAGCACCTAATTGAATTTGGATGGATAAAACTATTTCTAGGCTACGTCTGATGCATGATTATGCACCAGAGCCTTTACTTGTTTAAACATATAAACCCTTTGAAACAGGGAACACTAAAAATGTTATGGGGTGACAAGAAAAATTATCTTATTTTGGAGGGAATGTAGATACCCTTTAAAAAAAAAGGAAGAAAAAAGAGAAGGAAAAAGCTAATAAACATCAATAATGGAACTGTTCATAAAAAATTGTAAAAGAGGTCATGAAAAGGAATCCTCCTTTGATTAAAAAAAAAAAAAAAAGTTTCAAGTATGGAAAGTGAGATGTATGCAGATGAGGTTGTTCCTGAAAGAGGTACAAGTGCCACTTGGTTTTATTTGGTTTGGTTCTTCACAAAATTGACTGCATAGCTATCTATGTGAACTTGCTGAAAAAGCAGGAGAACTCCTTAGACCTTTCCCTGGGCTGCTCCTTTTCCATAAATTTTTTGGTTTCTGCACATGTGGGGGAATATATTCTTTTGCACCAGATCTTAATTCACGCACCAATTCCAGAATGAAGATGAAAAACTTACTTGAATCTGAATAGGAAAGAAGTAGTTCTATTACAATGTAAGAAAACTTGGTGGAACTACCACTAAGAGGAGCATAAAAGATGTGTAGTAGGTGTAGTTGAATACAAAAATAAATGAATGAAAATAATATTATGTAACTTGCACTTTTGGGTTTTAGCATTTTCGGGGAATTGCTAATTATGTTGCAGTGATTGTTAATAATGCATGTTTATTATTGGTACATTAGTACATATTTAATTGTATCCATACAAGTAGGAAATGGGTACAGTGTTGTCAGAACCGACAAACACAAAATTGAAGCTGTGCTGTGAAATGAAATAAGGCTTGAATTCAGCCTACAAGTTAAATTGTTTCTGAAAAAGTTGCCAGAAAAAACTTGTACTTATTTAATGGATAAACTGGACTTTATGTTGACAAAGTCCTTTTTCAAAATTATTTTAAGAACACTGCAAAACCTTCTTCCTTTGTGCTAAAGGTGTGAATAAATATGCTTCCAACAGTAAACCAAATTTAAGATATGTTAGGAAAAAAAAAGCAGTCAGATTTTTAATGACCCCAGCTGCAGTTATTTGCAGATCCTTCTTCCTGCTATGGTCTTTGTTAGCACATGCAGATTCCAGCTCTTCCCTGTACAGACAACAGCTAAAGCCATTCCATTGCACTTACCACATTTCCTTTTTTAAAGATCAGCATGTAAGAGGTGGGCAGAAACACATTACAACAGCATGTGCTGTCTTATTTTGAAACTGGTGGAAAAATTTTAAAAAAAAGACCCCAAACCAAAACAAACCCAAGAAAACAAAAGAACTCACTAGCAAATAAATGTTTGGTGACTGCTTTGCTCTCCTCTCCAAAGAGAGGATTTCAGCCACATGCCAATTGTTGTGTGAGGGCTGCAGAGCAGATGTGGGGAATGAAAATCAGATCTGTTTTTCTAAGCCAGGTTGTCCTTTCTTTTGAAATGCATCTGCATATACCTAGTATTTAGGATAGTTCCAGTAACTGTTACAGGTAAAATACCTATCAGTTTTCCTATCAACCACCTCTCTCTTTGTGAGTAGTACTCACTTGGATAGGGTGGATTTTCTTTTCTTCATTAATTACTGTAGGTGTTCAATGAGCAAGCAGGGTCATGGAGTTGGAGAGAAGCAGGGGAAAGTTGTGGAGTGAATTCACAAGTTTGGCCTGAAGCAGATATGTTTCTTGATACACAGCTGACAACCTTTCTTGTCCCTTTTCCACTCTGGACATCTTTATGTCCTTTGCTACACTCTCTACATTCTTGAGGAGGAGGCTGGACAGCAGAGATCTTTAACATCACAGGCATATTTCTCAAAGGCAGGCAGTTGAAATGATCTGACACTGAATATGTTTAAGGCTAAATTGTGCATATTTATCCTTAGTTGGAAAGGATCATTAGACGATGCCTATGCTCATATGAAATCGATAGTAACATGTGCAATGAGCCTGTCCTCTCTTTTATAGCATTACTGACTCGAGTATTTTACACATAAATAGGGCAAGATATGAAACAGAGTGCATACTACTTTGAGCTGGGAGACATGGACCATAAATCAGGATATGTGTGCATAATTACAAGGTATCAGAACATGTCCCGAGGGTATTTTTAGCACTGTAAAATGTTGGATAGACCTGCTTTCCTACAGAACATTATCCTTCTCACTTCTTCACTCCTAGATACCAGACAGTTCTGTTGGCCAGGCTACTTGAAATGGTAGCAGAGTGATAAATGGCAACTGCAAGAGTGTATTGTGTTTAATTGCACAACCAGAATTTAAAACCTTCTGATCAAACTGTGCAAGTGTTTTGAAATAATTTTCTGAAAATATCTCCAGGGTTAAACACTTTCTTAGCTAATGTTTGGATGTGAAAATCAGAGGCTTGATTTTTTTCTGCTGGTGTGCACTATTTTGGAAAGATAGAATCACAGAGTCATTAGGATGGAGAAGTCCTCTAAGGTCTTACCATTAACCCAACACTTTCAAGGCCATCACTAAACCATGTCGCTGAGTGCTGTATCTACACATCTTTTAAATCCCTCCAGGGATGGTGACACAACCACTTCCTTGGGCAGCCTGTTCTAGTGCTTGGCAACCCTTTCAGTGAAGGAATTTTTCCTAATATCCAATCTAAACCTCACCTGGTGCAAATTGAGGCATTTCCTCTCCTGCTATTGCTTCTTACCCAGGACTGGTCCCCACCTTGCTGCAGCCTCTTTTCAGGCAGTTTTAGAGAGTGACAAGGTCTCCCTCAGCCTCCTTTTCTCAAGTCTAAACAGCCTCAGCTCCCTCAGCTGTAAATTCTTGGCTGCCACTTCAGGATCTACTTGAAAGCCATCAGTGAATACCTGGTGCTCAGAATCTCTGAGTGACACAGGCTGTTTCACACAAGGCAGCATCTTGGGCAAAATTCTCATTTTGATGCATGTAAAACTACAGCAACAAAAACAAAAAATGAGGGAGGAGTGAGAGGAATAGAAATGTCACATCTGCTTGTATTGTCCACTTGAGCTGCTGTTGTCTGAGGTGACAGGAGGGAGGAAGGTGGAAAACAAACCAGCACTGAAATGCAGAAGTGTGAGAAGCATCTCAGTGGTAAGAAAACTCATGCTTTTTTGGTTTTCACATAATGGACACTTCTGCGCAGCCTGAGAGTGTGCGTTCCCCATTACAGCAGAGTTTGTTCTTAGGAGTTTAGTTAGAGCTTTTATGTGATTATTGCTCCTAAGAGCAGATTTTAACCCTGCAGTTTAGTCAGCATTGATGCTTAGATCCAAACAGAAGAGCAGCTGTTTACATTTTTTTCTGCATTACCTGGCACTAAATCTCTAACTTGGCTGCTAACATGATGAATTCAGATTCAGTTCTCCCTAGTTGTTCAGTTGTGTATTTTAAGTCCTGTGCCATCCCCTGTACTATCCTACATTTGCACAAAGCCAAAGCAGGATTCCTATAAGGAATCCTTAAAAAGCAGTTATCCCATGTACTTTCATAAGAGACCAATGAGATTCCTTGAGCTGTCCTCAGTGTCATTCCTGTCTGGTGTAAAAAGAAGCACCTTGGATGGCAGGATGTTTTCAAATGGGTGCAGCAGGTGCAGTGGAAGGAGGGGATGGAAGAACAGAGCTACCAAGCTGTCTTCTTGTTCCTTGAGGAAGGTAGGAGAGAGATGTGTGAGATAATAGGTGTGAGAGATCTTATCCTTTCCATGGGAGAGGATCTGGATGAAAAACTTCTGTCATGCTTTTGCAATGAAACTCTCCACTGCTACTGGAACAGCTGTAATCTTCTCAGTGAGTTTCTGAATATGATTTACTTGTCATCCCTTTTTAAAAATGCTTATTTTTCTGCAAGTGAAGAGAGAAAAGTCTTTTAATGTGTTTCTAAGGTTCAAAAGGAAGACCTCTGCACTGATCTCATTGTGATATGCTACTAGCTTTTGTGGAGCAACTAGCTGTCATTTAGCTTGATTTAGCTAACTCATATCAATCAATTGGATAACGAGCCACAGGCAGATTTTCAGTATCTGAAAACTACAACCTTCATTTAGCCATTTTCTGCAGGAGAAAATAGAATATAAAATTTCCCCAAATAATCTAAAGACGTACATCTGTTTTAATAAAATTAAATTGCCACAATGGCATTTGTCTTTGCTGCTCAATATTATCTTCAAATCAATTTTTACATTCTTCTTCACTTATTTGTACTGCATAGAGATATTCTCATGCCTTAAAATAGTGGGATCAGTCGTGATGCCTGAGCATTTGCACCTATTGCCTAAATTGTGTAGCTTGCACTTCTGTGGGTGATATGTGGTAGATGGTTTCAAACTAGACTGATAAACATAAAGCTAGTTTGCTGTCATTACATTCCTTGATCTTACAGATACAGAAATCAAACTCATGATATTCTAGTTACTGCTAAGGATGCCTGGGTGATTTTTTTTTTTTTTGGTGGCTTGGTAAGGTATTTGTAACATGGCTTTAAATATTTTGAGATTAAAGGTGCTACACCAGCTAAATGGTACATTAAGCAATATGTGTTCTAAATGCAGACCTTATCCAGCACTTAAAAATACATGCAAAGAAAATACTTTGCAAAGGTATTAAACATTTAACAGCCTTAAAAATATATATTTTAATAACCCTACAAAATAGGCTTTTAGCTTAACTTCTACACAGTGGTAATGTTCTTCTTCAGATTTTCACATATACTGATAACATCAAAATACTTTTAAAGTTCACCTTATGAAGCATTTGGGGAGCTTTTTCATTATGTCTGGTAATTGTAGTTTTATTATTGGTTAGAATTATTACTCTTTGACTTCTACCTGCCTCCTCTTTATGCTCTCACCTTGGTATATCAGTCAGTTTAGTCATACTAAACTCTACTGGGTTTGACAAGACAGAGCTTTCAGCAGCAGTCCAGGGTCTCTGGATTTTTCACACTGTGGATGGACTACCAGGGTGACTGGAGTTCAAGTCCTTTGCATCTTAGAGATACCTCCTCTGTGAGCAGATGATGTCAAAATGTCATTTTACATACTGCCACTAATTTCTATGAGTCTGGGATATCACACTTCCTGTGCCAAAGTGCTGGATCTGTAAATTTGTGTTTGTCCTCGTGACAGGTCTGTTTTCAATGTACACTTCAAATGTATGCCTAGAGCAAATAAACACACATCTAAAGAAGGTGAGGATTTTTCTGTATTTGTGTTATTCTTATTTATTTCAAACCATGTAAATCGTACGTGTTCTTATTGGGAAAAGTGGAGCAGTGAGAAATTTTACATTAGCCCTAAGCTGGACCTTGAATATTAAGGGTGAATCTTTTAAGGTTTTAATATGCATTAGAGTGTGTTTTCCAACAACTAGTTGAAACTCTAAGGGTGCATTTTGTGCTGGCCTAGAGCATGTTCCTGAGGGCTCATTATCTTGTCAAAGCTTGTAAGATATGGACCCTGCAGGAGTGATGTTAATATGTACTTAGATTCTTTTTGCATGGTGATAGGAGGGAAAGGCAGCAGTAGATGCAGATGGAGATGAAAATGCAAGACCCTGGTTCTATATTTGTTTTGGAAAAATTGGATTTGTTGCTCTTCAGCTTTCCTTCTGAAAACTCTCTTGTGACTTTATTGTCAGCTGAAGTGTTTATTGACTGAGAAGTGCTTGCATTGTAGTGGTGGATATAGTGGTCCTGGTAAACACTTTGGGGCTTTCATGGTACAATGTGCTGTGTAAGTGTTTGTGTTTTATGATGGAGTGGGCAGAAGCTTATTTAAATAAAAAGTGGAATAAAACCCACACAGTTTCAGCAAGCATTAGTTTCATTAAAGCTAGTACAAAGATAAGAGTTAAATGATTTGTGGATATATATACAAATGTCTTAAAGTATAAAAGCAACACAGAATCCAACGCCATTATTGCTGGGAGAGGTGCCAGCATTCTCATTATTTTTAATGACTTCCAAACTGGGCCCTTAGTGACTGATGAGGTAAGCAATTTCAGATGGGAAATGTGATATACCCAGCACTGGAACGTGCTGAACACCCTCAGTTGTTAGGGGACATGACTGTGCTGGGGGTACTGTAAGAGGCAGCAGACAAATTGTAGGTTGAAGGTTACTTTAGAAAGAGAAAGAGGAAATTTTCTTTTTCTAGGTTGCTGGATAAAATAGAACAATCTAGATGATAAAAATTGTATGTGATGACACTGCTCATGAAAAAACATTCATCACTGAAGAAAGCTAGATAGTAAAGAAAGCAATCTTTGGATTCATCCTAATATTAAAAAAAAAAAAAAGCACAAACAAAACCTTCAGTAACTGTTTCTGTTTATTGGAAAAGATAAGCATCTTATGAAGATATGGAGGTCGTTAATAATGAAGTGGCTACTGAGAGAGGCACTTACCTGAGGAGCAGGTGGGTCCCATGTGCCTGGTGTCCCCCTTCTGCCCTGCTGGATGTGCTGGAGAGCTGTGTCCCCCAGAAACCCCCCAGCACCCAACTTGTCTCCTGGTGGGGAGGCAGTGCTTTGGTGTCTCCTCCTGCATAGGAAGGAGTTTGCAGAAGGAGCTGCTCCAAGAGGGAAGGATCCCAGTTGGAAACAGCCCTGCCTGCCCATGGGGCTGCCTGGGCATTGAGCGAGACGTGCGGGTCAGGAGGGCTGAACAGTAAATCAGGGACACCACAAATGCTGGAAAAATTTCAATGGTAATAAAAGGACCTGTTCAGAACCTGGTCTCCTTTTCTTTCACTCTGGCACATATTTTCTGTATGTAAAACAGGAGGTTGGGCAGCCCTTTGTCCCCACCTGCCCCAGGCAGAGAGCCCTAGTCACCTGCTGGCAAGTCTTACCATCCCTTCTGGCTGGGTGTGCCTGCAGAGAAATGGGTCTTATTGTGCCAAATATGTTAAAAATTAAAGTATTTTCAGTTTTTTTAAAGTTGCCTATTGGGACTTCAGGCAATGAAAAATATTGCTTGGTCCAGAGCAGGGAAATTGCATAGTGCCACTCGTGTGATGATGAAATGTCTGCTTTGGAAGTTAAAATTACTGGGAAGATGACCCAGCAATAGCACACAAACCCACAAATCTGGCAAATTTGAAGCAAACACAAAGCAGTGTTTTTTTCTTTTCTTTTTCCCCCCCCTTTTTTGTTTGAGTTTGAAATGATGGAGCATTCCTGCAACGCGATACTTTGAAAGCTAAAAATATAGCTAGTTTGCAAAGATATTAGATAATTTCATAGGATATTGGTCAACTGATGGCTATTAAAAAAAATAAAAAAAAAAAAAGCTGACAGGCAGCCCCTATCTTAGGAAAGCCATAAATCCCTGGTTGCTCAAATTTCAAGCAATAAATCAGAGGAAGGCTCATGCTCTGTGCCTCTCTTCTGGTTGCTCCGTTACTGATCAGCACAGAAATGGGGCACAGTGGGGTCTCACCCCGGAGCCAAGGCAGTGTGGCAGCTCCTACATCCAGAGGTGGTTTGCAGGGTCAAGTGTAGATGTGAGGAGTTGTTATTGGCTCATTTATATTTCAGCTGGGAGCCTTGCAGTCGTAATCTGTTTGTGCCCTGGTGGTCCTGCCTGTTTTCAGGCACCCCAAAAGTGGTTCTAGGTCAGAGGAGTGAAGAGCATCTCTCAGCTGCTCTGCAGCTGAGCCACTGCACATGGAGCTGTGGCCAGTGGAAATGCAGGTGAGCTCTCCACTCTTTAAATTTTCACTGCCCTTGAGTGTAAGTTACTCTACACACATAGTAATATCCATAATTAAAATGTTCCCTTGAAGTAAATAATTAAATGAGGATTACAGTTATGAGCCACAAAGTGACACAGGTGACAGGCTTACTTTAAGTAGGACAATTAAACTGTAAATTAAAATTAAACCTCTCCATGTAACTAAAATATTGTGTTATGTAATTATCTAAGAGTAATAGGTTAGGTGTGTATACTGTATCAATAAATCCTGGAGATCTTTAGAAAACAGTTTTTCTACTCTGGGTTTTTTTCTGTCTGTATTTTTTGGGAAAAAAATCCCAATTTAAATGACAAATAAATATGCATTTTCAATTTTTTTCCCCCCCAAAATCGATCATCCATTCAACTGGAGAAGTTTGATTTAAGTAGCATTTTTCCTTAACAAAGCCTGTTTTTTTGTTGTTTTTTTTTTTTCTTGGTGTTTATGGGGGTTTTTTTGTTTGTTTTTAATTTTAAATTTTTTTTTAACATAGCACAGATATTGAGTGATTTAAGAGTGTTTGCTGGAGAGATATTTCTACACCAGAGCAGAGCCTGGCTAGAAAGAGAATGTATCATCAATGTTAGAAAGTTACAGCTTCTCACTAACAGGATTGGCAATAATTAGTTCTTGTTATTAGTCCCTTTGTGCAAGCTCAAAGAGTTTTTACAACCAAATTACTGAATTCACTATTTGGTACGTTTCTTAAAAAACAGTTCCTGTGCCAGGTAAAAGACAAGTTTTATTTTATTCTGTTTTAAAAGAATTATTTTATTCTCCAGGTACAAAGTGATCCTAGATCTTGACAGTCCCTAAATCAAGGAGCTGTACAAAATGTTCTCTAGATAGTACAAACAGGTTTTTGCTCTTTATTATTTTTTTAAGCAGATCAGTGTTGTAGAAAATACTGGCAGTAAACAAAATTTTGGAAAAAAACCCCCTGGTATCCTAGTCCAAATCTTTTCTGAAAAAAAAAAAAATCCTAATTTTTGGAGAAAAGAAAAGATCTATTTTTGTAATAAACTGTAGATTAATACTTCAGCTTGAAGTAAAAAAATTAGGGTTTTAAAAAATTCAAAATAGTGAATAGAACTAAGTATAAATTAGCTTTAGGCAAAATAGATTTTTCAAAATCAATTTCAGGAGGTCTGGAGGCAATCTTAGAAGCTTTGAGCCCTTTTAGTGCTAACTTCAGTGCCCCTTTTGGAGTTACAGGTATTTTTGGCTTTGTCCAAGGGAGTGAGGCGGCAGTAATTGCAGTAAGGGCTGTTCTGGTGTGTTGATGGCAGGATTTACCAAATCCTTGCCTGTAGGGGTTGTCCCTCCTTACAGAATTAGTCTGCCTTGGTCGGTGGGGTTCTTTGGTGAGCTCCATGAGCATGTCCTGAGCAGGCAGAGGGTTGGTGCCCTGGCAGGTGCCCCCACTGCTGCTCAGGGAGTTTGGCACTGCTGGGCTTTGCTGCTCTCTCTGCTGCTGGTGCTGATCACAAGTGCAGGATATGTGTTAGCCAGTGCTCAGATGGGTTGTTGTGATATGCTACATTTGCACAGCGTGGGATTTTTATTAAAAGTTTTGTTAAAGGAAATAATCAGAAATTCTGATTAAAAAAATCCAAATTAGACTCGGAATGGAGCATTTCTGTATCCTTTGTTAATATGGCAGTTTAAGCCGTGCCTGCCTGCTGAAGCAGAGCATCAAAATGCCTCAAAATATTTTAATACTTTTCACTTTTTCCTAAGTAATTTCATGCTGTAATTTTAAAACTCTGCTTCTAATGTTGTTTTTAACCACTTTACTAAGAGAAACAAGAAACTAATTTTGACATCTTTGTTACTCTTGATTCAGAGAGAAAGGAACAGTTCTTTCTCTGATGTACGATCTTCAAGCTGGAACAATTAAAATCACTTTTTAGATATTGTACTTGGTTTAGTAAAATATTTAGTGCCATTATGATAGTGTAAACCATTAGACTGCAATTACACTGGCACAGCACAGAGCCTAATAGTTCTGCTGGAACACAACAGTGATGCATGATTGCTCCATTAGGATCGGAAGTCTTGGAGAACTAAGGTTATTAAAAAACATGAATCACGGTTACAGTCTTGATTTTGGTAGATTGTAATAAAAATATCTTATTTATGGATCTAGCTACTACTCTGTTAACCTCTTAACGAAGTATTTAAAAAAACCTGCAAGAACTAGTAAGGGTTCTTTGGATTATGATTATGAAGTTTTTTGCCTTGCTGCAGCTGGAAATCCAGAACCTCATCTGTATTTCCCCAAAAGTGTTTTTCAGGCAGGTTCTACTGTGGCATCTTTCCAGGGCTTAAATGAGACTGCTTTTACACATGTTTATGAGAGCAGTGTTTTAAAGATTGCAAAAAGCCTTTAATTCGAGTTATTGTCTAAATATCCTTTTACAAAAGTGCCCAAATGTACAGCCAGTATATTCACATAATTTCAAAGACAAGTATAGGGGAAAGATAGGAGGAAGCATTTTCTTTTTGCTACCTTGCTTAGCTTTGAAAGCATTTAATAAGAGAGTTTATAGACACAGCCAGGTTTTCTCAGCAACAGGGGAATAAGAAGCATTTTGAAAATAAAAAGGAGATAGTAAGATTTTTCAAAATGAGATCAGGCATTGAAGAGCTGCATTAACACTGGTAGTAACATCTAACTGAAAAATCTTATTTCATTTGAAATTGCTGGCATCCCTTTACATTTGGGCATGTGGATGTCAGTAGCACATCTGAGACTGCAAAAAGACTGAGCTAGTCGCCACTGAGATAACTGTTGGGTCTTTCACATCTAAAAGTAGTTCAAGTCAGTGGAAATAAACTTTAATTTTAGACTGATTAAATATTGTTTACCTTGCATTCTCTGAAATACGTGTAAAACGTATAGAATATGTGAACTGTCTGCATCTGGAATGAACCCTGTGCTTAAGTTTAGGAGAATGATGGTTTTGATTAATAGTGAATAGGAATTTAAAAATGTGTGAGCATAATTTAAAACACTCTATTAGTGAGAAAGTGGGTGCATTTTAATACAGAATTAACAAATATGACTCAAGGATATAAAGTGTTGCTTTAAAAAAAGATACAATTTAAATAAGGCAGTTGAAAATAACACATTAAAATATCTTCAATGTTCTTGGGATTTTGTCCATTAGCTTGACAGAAATATGTAAGAAGTTAATTTGCATGAGCTGTGGTACAGAGGTGACCTAGACCCTATTAAGGTTACTCTGGATTGAAGGGATCTTTGAAATAATGTGGAGGTGTACATGAACCTGTAGCATTCAGGCTCATGTCACAGTCCCTGGATGTGGCCCAGCAGCTGGACACATCCACCACACTCCAGTGGGTTTGGGACTCTCTCACTGCCATAGAAGACAGTCCTAGGGCTGATCATCTGCTCCAGTAACGCAGGTTCCTTAATAGCTGCCAGGAAAAGAAAAGTGATTTGAAATTTGGCAGTACTGAAGGAAACTGCTTCAAAAAGCTGCAAGTCTCTTCCTAACCAAATTCCATTTAACAAATCCCAGGCAGAGTACCTCAGCATACACAATATAGACTTGTGATCTTTTCTGTGTGTTTTACAGGCAAGATCTTCCCTCTTTTAGGATGCTTTCTAACAAGATTTACCTGCCATTGTGCAATTGTCTCTCATCTAGACAATGTGGGAGAACTGCTAAAACGAAGCAACAAAAGTGCTGTGTATTTTGTTGTGTATTAGCAAAAGTGTATGTAAAGGGATCCTGTACAGTTTTTTAGGGCAAATCTGGTTCCCCCCCTGGTTCCCTGATAACTTTAAGTGAAGCTTGGAGTGAATCTGTGCCTTGACTTCAGTCACATCCTCTGGCTGTCCACAGTGGCTGCTTCTTGTTTTCAAAGCTCTTCCCACATTTTATTGTTTAAAATGAACTCTGGCTTTGAATGCTGTAGCTTGATTTTGTTGTTGTTTTGTTTTTCAGCACTCTTGCAAGGGTTTTTCTGCTTTATTTTCTAGAGGAATGAGGCAAATACAGTGTCTCCAGGGCACTCAGGAACTGCTGTGTGCTGTTGCTGAGTTTCAGCCACATTTGATGGTGTGAGATACATGGGATCCTTCCCAGGCTGTGCACCACAAATACCTGTGTCCCTTGTGCCTTGCTGATGTCTTGTACTGGCACAGCTAATCTTAGCACTCTCCTGATTACACTTTAATGTAGTTAGTTAGGATTTTTAAGTTCTTTTTGGTTTTTTTTTTGTTTGTTTTTTTTTTTTTTTTTTCTCAAATATCAGCTGTCAGAAGCACTCATAGGTCTCATGAAAGAGGTGCAGTTTTTGAATTGATTTAAATGAAGAAGGGAGAGACATTTGGTAAATATTAATTGGGAGACACTCTGAGTCAGGAGAGCAGACAAAATGGAAAAAAACTACGAATTTGAAAGTGCCCAACAAATGGGATTTTTAGGGGCCTTTTTTTGTTGTTTGTGTGTCTGCTTGTTAGGTGATAGAGATATTTGATTCTGTGGAGCCCTTCATAAGGCTGTGCCCTCTGGCTCGTTAATGGATAGGAGCATTTGGTAACTAATTGTGTGGCACTTCTCAGTCATTGTCTTTTTCATCAGTGTTCTATTTTTGGATTCCTTCTGTCTTCTAATATTTAAAAGAAGCAAAAATGATAGCATAGGAAATAAACATGGAGGGTTTTTTGCCCAAGTAACATAGGGTGCACAAAGCTTACCTTGAAGCATTGAACATGAAGTGAATACAGGAGTCCAAGTCCATTTTAAATGCTATCTTGGTTTTATGACAACTATATTACTGTTTCCTAATCTATGGACCTACCTTACAGGAAATATTTGTAGATAAAACTCCATGGATGGTGATAAAATAAGGAAAATGTTCCTTTATTTTCTGATGATGCTGAAATCTAAAAAAAATATTGTCGTCTACATAAAAAAACCCTGGAAAATGTTATTTTTACTAGCTGGTACATTTCTTCACGTTATTCAGCGCGTTTTTTGTTTATTGCTGACTGAAAGGGGAAATTTGACATTGGAAAGAAGAATTCATTGTGTTCAGACAGCAAGAAGGCTATGGATTGCATCAGCCTCTTCCCCTTTGTGACTTTTCTTCGTTTGTGAACTAAATCCTTTGTGTGCTCAGAGTTTTACATGGAGCACTTCAGCACAATGTGCCTGCTTGGGGGAGTGGGAGGAGTGGCAGACTTTTAACAAGTATCCTTGAGGCAGAGAACAACAGCAAGGCACATTGCCATGCATCATCCTTTATTTATGCATGTGGAGTGCAAGGTAACCCACACTGGGGTCTGCTGTGGGAGAAGGCTCAGCAGTGTCACGGAGCTCTGAAGGTTCAGTGGAAGCAGTGAAGGACGTGTAGCTTCTCTGTATCTGCTCTGCATAATGGCAGCTCTGGTTTCCACAGCGCTTGGACGCTTGGTTGTCCTGGGATTTAGTGAAGGACATGCAAAACCAGTGCATTTGCTGTGCATACTTCATGCTGATAGTCTGGAAATGGAGCAAGACAGAGAGAAATGTAGCTTTTGGGATCATTAAAAATCCATTTTCATTAAAAGCCATGTATCGCAGTGACATATTTATACATTCATCCCTTGTCTGCCTATGGCTTACAGATAGAGTGAAAAAAGAGGCTTTTCATAACAATTTTAAAGCCTAAATGAAAGAAAAGCATTCAATTTACCTTGAATTACTTACATGCTGCACTTGTTTGGCTTTTTTTCACGCTGTGTTGAATGGCAACTACTCTGCATTCTTTCTTCACCTCCAGTTCCTTTTGTTCCATCTATCTATCATTTGTTTTTATCTATATCTTCCGCCTATCTATTTCCTCTTTGTGCTTAGGGTTGGTTGCAAATTATATTTGTGATGCAGGGAGCTTACAATCTGACTGTCTTGATATTATTTTATGCAACCATGACTACCGTAAAAATTGGCTTTACCGCCTGTTTTTTGTTATTGATTCAAGCCCATTTCAGAATTAACTTGTTTGGAATGATCTGGCAATGTTGTGTGCCCTAGGTTCTCTCAGGAAAAATTCATCTCTCATAACTAAATGCAATAAAATGTTCAAATATATCAAAACACAGTTATATTTTGAATTTAGATGAAAACCTTATGGAGTCAATCAAATATACAAGGCATGTGCAAGTTTTAGTTCTAGACTTACAAGTACTGTATTGCAGAAAAAAAGTATTGAGAGACCAGCTTTTTCCTAGAGATCTGTCCCTTATGTAGGCTTTATGAAATTCCTAATCACATCATTCATGTTTCTGTCCTGAATTGGTTG
Organism: Brachypodius melanocephalos; assembly: GCA_013398615.1. Taxonomy (NCBI): domain Eukaryota; kingdom Metazoa; phylum Chordata; class Aves; order Passeriformes; family Pycnonotidae; genus Brachypodius; species Brachypodius melanocephalos. The sequence continues at coordinate 2,212,512 of VZSR01000245.1, read as the reverse complement.
GACATAATTTTGACATTTTGACTGTAGGACTGTATCTGTAATTTGAGATTATTGCCTAAATTCTTTTAGGGATTTGATGTTTCAGGTCCTAGTTTTACATTTGTCCACACGGTTAGGTAGAAATATTTGTGTGCTGATAGTGGAAAGTGATCTACAGAAATAAATCTTCCCTCATTAATAGCTTGGCTGGTCAAGTTTGAACTTTCTCTTACAAATGGAGAAAATTAGATGCTGGGATAAACAGGAGAATTTAGAACATGAACTTATTGCAATGTTAAAAGATCCAGATGTTAGAAATTGTTCACTGACATCAGATACTATTCCTGACTGCCTTTAACTGACTCATAAAACCAGTTAGAAAATAAAAAGCTCCTCTCCAATCAAAGTTTGTTTGTTTTTTTTTCCAGATACACAAAAATGGGAAGTAAACTTTTAACAACCTAATAATTTTAGCTTTTCTGTTTCATTGCCATCAAGACTGGCTGGGTAAGAACTGCACCTCCTGAGCTGCAGATTTCAGATTTCTGGCTGCTGACAGAAGCCCAGGAGCTGCTGGCACCTGAGCAGCCCTGCCCAGCCTCCCTGCCCAAGGTACCCCAGAATACGCTGTGCTTTGGGAGCATATTGGTTTTCTTTTGGCTGGTGGAAAAAAGCTGTATGCCAGCTGCCCTTTGAAATGTTTTGGTACTCCTGGAACTGGAGTACAAATTCTTGCTTTGTTTCCCTTCATGGTTTTTTCCCTGACTGGTGTATCTTAGCTTTTTACTCATCATCTTCTTGTCTTTCAGGAGTACAGAGCCTTTCTTGAGTGTGTGTTTTAAATGTGTGGAGAGGAAAAAGCTACCCAGGTGAGTAAACAACAGATGCAAGTCTATCCTGAGAGGAGTGCAGTATGGATAAAGAACTGTTATAATTCCTCCCACATTCCTGTTTCCATCTACTTATGAGATATATACGTGTGCCTTGTTAGCAATGATGTTTTAATGCAAAAGCTAAAGTTTTCATATCAGAGGAAACATATATTGTTAAATGAGCTGAGAACATTCTCCCAAGGGTTAGCATTTCTCTTGTATGTGTGAAATCCTACTGAAACAAATGGCCCTATTATTTTAATTGGATCTTTTGGTATTAGAACATTTTTCTTTGTACTGTAGTAAAGAACCTTCTTTTCCTTTTTTTCCCTGAAAATGGGAAATGAACAAATGCAGTTGATGGATTTAAACATTTATGACTTCAACAGTAGATTATATCAGTATAAATAGATGCGGCTACACGTATATGAATTAAATTCGTATTTTATTATGCATTCCTCCATTCTCTCTGAAAATCTAGGCTTTGCACTTTTAAAATAAGTATGAAATTTCGCCTTGCCGTTTTGATTGATACCTTGTTTGCAATGCTAAAAATGACAGATGCACTTAAAAAATCCAAACCAACCAAAAATTACAAGAAATTTTTAAGCAAAATGTAGTAAAATTTTTTGAAAAAGGATTGTGTCTGTTTAATAAGTGAATTACTCCTTAGGATCTGACACTCCTTGCAGTCATGAGTAGATTCAGTTCTTGAGCTACTCTGCTTAATTTGCATCTGTGAGTAAGGGATTATGTAATACGATAGGTTAAACTTCTATAACCACTCTAATTTGTTATGTAGAAGATCAGAGAAGGAAGGGAGGAACTCTGTTTATCATGTTGTGATCAAAAGCACAATACAGTAGAAATTTTCTGTGAACATAGGCTTGAAAACTAATTTGTCGTATGTTTGTTTCCTCTTTTCTGCAGCTGTTCAATTACAAACTGCTACTGCTGGTCAGAAAACCAAATATATATTCTCTGGGGTAGCTACATTGTACTCCAGTGTTTGAAGATTTGGTTTCTGTTATAGTTGGACTGAAATATTGGGGTTTTTCTAAGGGAATTTTCCCATGTCTCCATATGAATACTAGTTGAACATGCTCATGTATGTTTCATGCACTGTGTTTAATATGTCCATACAGTAATAATATAAACCTGTAAACAAAATTAAATGCACGTATAGAGGCAAAGCAATTTTTAGTCATACAGGAAAGCTCAAGGAGTGATTTGTTAAGAGCAAAATGAAAAAGTCATAGGGTAAGTATTAATTAAATTTTCTTGTTTGCTTTTTACCAAGTCGACGCATGTGTCCTTTACAAAGACAAATAACATTTGAGGGGGAAAAAAACACTTACAGACTGACTAGTAACCAAAACATGGGTAAACTTCACCTTTAGAAGTTGCCAAATATTGCTGCAGAGCCCTTCGGTGAGGGAGAATCCTGTGGGGCCGTGTGTGGGATGAGGACTGCTCAGCTCAGTGCTGCCAGCTGTGGTGTGGGATGCCTTTGGGGGGGACCAGCCCACCCCATGTGCAGCTTGCTGAGGATTGCTGGCTTCAGTTGTCTCACGATGTGCAGCCAGAGATCAACTGGTCATCTGTTTGTTACCCCAGAGACGAAACTACAGCTGCAGTGACAAGCGTGGAGTTGTCTCATTTTGGTGGCTCTCCTGCAGTGGAGATGATGGATTTTGTTTTTCATCCCTTCACACAGAATGATCCGCTATTTTGAGCAAATTAACGAGATAACTTGCTACTTACAAAGTAGGTCAGAGCTGCTGGAGCGTAAATGGCGGTAGGTTTTTGGGAATCAGTGCTGCTTTCCCCGTCCCCCTCCCTGGCAGGCTGTGGCAGCGTGTGCCAGGCTCCTGTTGGGTGCTGTTGTCCCTCCTGGCCTGGCACCGGGGGCACACCGGGGGCACACGGCACCTGAGCCTTGGCACAGCCCCCCAAGCAAACGGCGTCTGGCTGCTGTTTCCATGGCAACACACGTGTTAGAAAATAAATATTTGCTCCACTTCCACAATTGTCGTTATGCTAAGGATTAATTGATGGTAATGTTTTTTCCCCCCCTCGTGCTTGAGAGCATTTTAGAAATAACCTAGTAGTGTTTATGGGACCAGACAGCATCCGAGGCCACTGCAGCTGGCTGTGCCCTGCCATGGGTTTGGGCTGGAGCAGGAGCTGATAAAACCTCTCTGGTCTTGGTTAAAGGCAGGTCAGATGCTGTTCTGCTCTGGAGAGCAGCTGTGTTGGTGGGTCTGGGAGCAGCGAGCAGTATGGCTGGTGGGAGGGCAGGGCAGGAAGGGGCTGTGGGGTGGGCACAGCTTTAGGTGGTCCTTTGCTGGCATCCTCTGCCCAACATCCCCATCTCTCAGGTGTCCTCCAAACTCTTACTGCCACCCCAAGTAGCGCGGAGACTCACGTCAGTCCTGAGAAGTTAAATCCCAAGTGTGGAAATGCACTGTGGTACTCCTGTAACTGTGAGTACAGTACTCTTTGCTGTATGTATGCAATTTTAGGTTATTGTGAAAGATTATAATGGATAATTGTGTAAAATATTATTTCATAATAGTACCTGCTCATTTCACTGTTCAAGGCTATAAATCCTGGTTTTAAATAAATCAGTTACTTCAAGAATTCTTGGGATTCAACCAGTGTTACAAACATTCAGATTTATTAATATTTTTGGAATGTATTTATTTAATTTTTGTAAAGAAGGAAAGTTTTCTTGTACGAGGAAATTTTTGGCTGCTTGCTACTGGTTTTCTTTTTGAGGTGTAAGCTGGTGTGAATAAAGACTTGTAGAAAGCAGGCCAGAAGTTCTGCCATGGCAGCATTAGCAACTGCAGGAACTACTGTCACACAGCATATTATTAGCTCAGCTGTATTTTCTGGTCTTGATCTATTTTGTTAACAGGACACATTGATTCTGCCCAAAGCCAAAATGTGGGTTTTTTCTGCTCTGTTTGGATTGTGTTACACTGTGCCTACCAGTATGGCATCAGTGTGCCATAAACACCATGACTAGCAGCTGTCATTCATCATGATAAGTGAGACTGATGTTTGTCACCAATGTAAATCAGGGGCCAAACACAATTACCAGCACAAGACCTTTTGACAGAGCAGTTGTTGTTGCACCCCATCCAAACCAGGGATTCCTGAAGTGTTTGAGTCTTTGTTTAACCATGGTTCATCTTTCAGCACTATGAAGTCTCTTATCTGTTAATTCAGAGTGATACAGTACAAGAGCAGCTCTAGAAAAAAAAAAACTTCAAGCCTAGAGGACCAGGAATAGTTGAACTGACTCTTGCTGCTGAATGGGCAGTGATATTTTGCCTCTAGTTCAAGGGAAGGAAAACATGGAGAAAGAATTAGTGACAGTAGAAAATTAGGCCCATTTTATAGAACTTGGGCTTTATGCTCCATGTGTCTTTGGTAGTCCCACTGTTCATACTGTGCAAGCACTTTCTGAAGATGGTCTTGTAATTTGATGTACACAATGAACTGAATGAATACCCACCAGCTGAAGAAAGTAAATGAAAAGGGCACAGATCTGTTTGATAATTATTAATTTGTCTAATGTCACTGTTCTGCCTTTAAATTTGTTCATGAAGACATTTTCAATTACATTGATATTGCTGCAAGGAGTAGGTTTAGAGAAGTATTTGAATTGATGGACTGCCTAAATTGCATCTTTTGCTCTTGTTTTTACATATTATATGTTTTATATAGGCTGAGCTGTAACTAAACAACTGTGCTTAATCTGGGAGGCCTTTTTGTATGAGGTTAGAACAAGCCTGAAGAACACCATACAATTAGACTGGTAGATCAATATGTTGATATAATATAGCGAGATGACACAATGTTAATCTTGCTAGAACCCAAACGTGGCTTTTTTAGCACCTAAAGGCTCTAACAACTGAACAAAGGAGTCTTTTATTTAATAATTGGTCTGCTATTTGTATTGTTAATCTAGCCACTAGAGAAAAAAATGCCACATACCTAAACTAGTAGTCATGTTGAATATTGAATTCAATATCCATGTATTTGGAGGGTTTTGTGGCCTTTTTTATATTTGTGTTTAAATTTGACAAATTATGAAGAAAGGAATGGTTTTATAATTTCAAAACTTATGAACATGAAGCATGGAGTCAAATGTGAATATCAATAAAGAGTAATGACTGCCAGCTGAGCAACAGAATAGTGATAGGAGCTGAAAGGCTGTACAATTTACTTTGCAAAATGAAGTGGACATAAAGGGAGTAGTGAATTCTTGTGATAAAGTGTTTGAGTTTTGAGACCCCATTTGAAATCTGTCCTGCAAATATGCTCCTTCCAAAAAGTCTTTGAAAAATGACCAGTGTTATATTCCAACACCAGTTACAGAAATGACACTTTTCATTCTTTACATGTGTCCCTGCTGGATTTTTCCTTGAGGCAGAATCTGTGTCTGCCTTTTGATGGAGGATGTTGAAAGTTCACCTTATGAATAGCGTAGGGACCAGATAAGGTCAGAGCAGGAGGAGAGAGGTATTACAGTGGGTTGTGTGTTCAGTCAAGCCACACAGTGCAAGTAGGAAGAAAACAAGCCCTAACACAGTACTCTTGAGGAAGGGTCACTTTGGGTTATCACTTCCAAATGTCCCCAGATCACCCAGCTGCTCTGCTGGGAGAACTTGGGAAACCTCACCCCACTCTCACATGAGCCTCAGCACATGCACTCACTGTGCACCTGGGCCCTGCTACATGTATTGTTGGTAATGCAAAGGTGTCTTAAAATCCTCACAAAACAATCTGAAGAACTTTAGCTGTTTAAAGGCTGCCTGATTGAAGGACTGCTGAAACCCAGAGGAACCACTGGAGCCACAAGTACTGGAAATACTGGCAGGGGTGCCAGGCCTTGAGCTGCACTGGGGTCTTCCAAGGCCAATAGCTGTGTTTAACTTCTGGAGGCACAGGAACTCGCTGTGTATGTGCTGGTATAGCCAGGTGTGTCTTGCTGGATGCTCTGTGGCTGGTTCTGCAGGAGCCAATCCTGGGAGAAGAGCTGGTAGGACATGGCTGTGTCACCTACTGACTGGGCTCCCCTGGCTCTGCCCAGGCACAAATTCATTGTTTTCTGACCATTTTAGGGACAAGGAGTTCAGAGGACTGAGAAAGGCACACAGTAGTTAGGTATCCACCTTGTCAGCAGGACATCTGAGACCCACCTTACTGAAAACTGAAATGTGGGGAATGAGCCCTGAAGGTTCATAAAATCTTCATCTCAATCTACATCTGTGAGACTTATAAACCAAGTCCTCCTTTTGTCAAAATTTTGTTAAATATTGGATAAACTGATGAACTTTACGTAAATATTTCAAAAAGAAATTGTTGAAACTCTTGCATAAAATTCACAAGATGCACTTGCCTTGTCTCTTTTGCAGTGTTACAGAGATCAACTGTCTTGTTGGGGAATATCTAGTCTATATATTTTCCTTTCATAGGAAAGGCTCTTCATTTGTCTTCTCATTTTTAGTTCTGTCTGCTTGTTCAATGAGTTTTGTTATTATTTTCATCTAATATCTGGATAGGTGACATTGTCAAGGAAAAGCAACAGAGACAGAAAATGAGGTTGCTTAGGTGTATATATAAGGTGACCTACGGAGGCAAATTTTGGAGACTAAAAGGAGCTTTGCTCTTGCCTTAAAAGGGATGGATTTCTGAGCACAGCATTTCAACTAAGCTGAGCTGGTTGTGGTTCTCAATAAACCGCTGAGGAAAAATGGGACCTCTGCTCTTTCAGCCCTTCTCTGTACCCAGGGCTGACCCAGCAGCAACTTTCTATATTCATGGGTGCAAAAAATTCTGCAGATGATACACGTGCAGCTGAGAGAGCTGTGAGCCTTGAGCGAAGGCATTCTGCAGCAGAGCACTGCTTTTTCAGGAATCCTCTCTGCTCCGTCTGGGATGCCATGGTCTGTCAAAGCATAACAGCAGTGCAGGGGAGGTGGATCACTTTTCTGTGGAAATAGATGAATGGTGTCCTTACTTGCTTATTTTTTCTTTCTCTTAGCAGGGCTATGTGTTTAAGCTGTGTAGCCCATTTATTTTCCCTTACTGCAAGTGCACACTGGAAAATGAATAGAGAGTAAAGCAGCGGCTCCCAGAGAAAGATTAGAGGAAACAAAGGTAATCCTTAAAAGGAAACCATTATTGACAATGGTATTTGAAATATGCATTAGATTAGCTTATCTATAAGTGTGTAAAGCAAACATGAGTTTTGTTTGCTTTTGGATCTACACTTTTGGATCTACACTTTCTTTTGGCTTATTTTCCTTTTAACATACAAAACAATAGGTACCTACTTTCAAATGTGAGCCTCTAAACAGTGGTAGGTTTAGAGGTGCCCAAGTTTACTCCAGAACATGGAATTTCTGTTTACTTTGGCTGGTTCAAATTTCTGAATGCAGGATTCTCAGTCTTCTACTTTAAATTTCCACTTAAAATCAAGCCCTCTGTGAAATAATCTTTTTATGCCCAGCATTTGTGCTTAGAAGCATATCCCAACCTATCACAGATAACAATAAAGTTAAGACAATAATTTCAGTTTAATGAGCCAGACATTCCCCCTCCAAAGCAGAATGATACTATCATCGAGTTTATATTTTATGATATGCATATGACTTGGTTTTAACTTGAAAGCGCCTACGTACCAAAATCCTGTATCTTATTCAGCAGCGATTTTGTTCCAGTGTCATTTTCCTCTTTTTTCCTTCTTTTGAACCCTTTCTTTTCTTTGTTCTACACCCTTTTTGTATTTTGTACAGATTTCCCTCCCCTCTGACATTTTTATCATTTTGAGGCATAAAATAGGGCCTCTCTTCTCTGGCAGCTGCGACCCCATCCCCTGCTGTACCAAATTGACACTTCTGCAAGCAGCAGCTCTACTCACTCACTCGAAGGCTGCTGCTTTCACAAGTGTTGATTTAGTGCAGCAGGGGATGATGTGCCAGCTGTAAAACTCAGACAATAATAATAATAATGCTTGTGAAAAGTCTTATAATAAGAGGGACAAATCAGAGGGTGTGGGGAGAAAAGGTAGGAAGGGTCCAGGTGGAGTGAGGAAGGGGAGCTGTGTCTCTGGGGGGTGGTGGGTACTCGGCTGCCCCAGGGGCGGTGGGATGGGTAGGAGAGCGGACCATGAGATAATTCTTCTCCTCCTCCCCACTATCTCACCTTATGTGAAACTCCTGTGACTGACAGTGAAGATGTTTTGTGTTTCTGTCAATCTGGAGAGTTATTTTGGGATAAAATCCTGGTGGAAGTGTGTGAAGGACTTAAAATATGACTGAGAGAGTGAGGGGCACGTGTGGAGCGGTCCCGTTTGAGGACGCTGTAATCTCATTACCCAAACCCTAAAACTCCTCCCCTGGAATACCCCATAAAACCCCACGACCCCTGCGGCTGTCTGGCTCTCGGTCCTCTCCTCCCTCTCTGGCGGGGTTGGGGGGAAATAAAATGGACTCTGGTGCTTAACCAAAAAGAGACTTGTCTGCTCTGTTTCCCTGCCGGCGGCTGGACCTCCCTGGACACCATGGACAACAAGGCTCTGTGTGAGGATGCACAGGAGCACAGGCTGCCAGGGTGGGCTAAAGAGCCCCCGAGGGCAGGGCAGTGCCCGACACCGCCACCCACCCCGGCTGCACCGGCCCAGAGAAGGGAAACACCACCCGGAGATGCTTCTGCTGCAGCACTCTCACCTTTTGGATGATAGAAGAACAATAATGATGATTATGATGATTATAATAATAAATTATTAATAAACGAGGGAAAAAACCCTCCAGGAAGTACATAATTCTCCATGTGCCAATCAGAAATTAACTTTTTTAGTTGGAGATTGGAATCAGTGTAACACTTCTTTCCAACAGGATCCCCTTGGCACGGACAATACCCTGCAACCCCCACCTTTACGTGAGCATCCTGCAACTTTGCAGCAAATGCCCCAAGGCCACAGTGAGGCCAGTCAACACAGCAGAGGGAAGGACATGGTGTCCAGCACCCAGGGACATGCTGTGATTGTCTCTGGAGATGGTGGCACGGTGTTAGGGAGGGCACAAGGCACACCACCTCCACAATGAGCACTAGGGCTGTCTCTGCAGTGCCCTGCTGCTCTTCCACAGTCACTGTGTGCCAGTGCTGCTGACACAGCTGCAGCACCCTGCCCAGACCAGGACAGTGTGCTCAGACCAGGCTTAGCCACCCCGAATCTGATGGGTATGGACTCCTGGGAATATTGCTGTATGTCACAGGATACCCAAGTGATGACCACTTTTGCATTGTAACACACTCTTGTTTTGACACAATCAAACAAGTTACTGCTCCTGGTGTCTTGTGGGCTTGTGATTTATTAATAAGACCCCAAAAATAATTTTTCAACAGCATTGTTTCTAGTTCCTAGCACTTAGTTTTGCTACTTATGAGAAATACATCCTTTACTGAATATCATTTAATTTGTGTCCAATAAATCCAAATTCTTCATGCATAATCTTCCATTTCTACTAAGCTGGGAGAGACAACATCACTAACTTCTTTAACTCTCTTGGGTACAGTCAGAGTACCCAAAATTTCACCAAATTTTGACCAAGTCCTGTCTAACAAATACTTTTTACCACATCATCAGGTACCCAGTCCATTCCTGAGATAATTCATTAATAATTTGATTTCCTTAGTCCTTTTTAACAAGACATTTCAAGTGAACATCTTAGCATGCTAAAGTTTTGCTGTCACTTTCTAAGTCCCTGAAACTGCTTATAGTAGAGGGCAGAATTTTACTTCTCATCTGTTAGTTTCATTTTCAAAACCATTGGGTTTAGTTGGTTTTTTTGTTTCCCTAGCACTCCAGGTTGAATATTGACTTTATCCACTTGAAAAAGCCTCCTACTTCAGCTCCATTTCAATCTCCTTCCAGGGGCTGACTCTAAACCAGCAACATGCACTATTTCCCCTGAAACTAAGCAAGCCAGAGCCTCTGTCCTACCACCAGATGCCTCGTTTAATCCAGCACCAGCAGCCAGATGTCCCAACGCTTCCAACACACACGTACCTGCTCTCCTAACAGGCATCAGTGAGAGAGAGGCCACCAGAAAGCAGAAGCCACATGGCAAAACTGCTAAATCTGCCCCATTAGTTAGAGAAATATTCCTGCATGCAAAATCCCATTGCTCTTATTCAGCTGAAGGTGCATGGCTGAAAAATACAACCATAAACCCCACATCCTACCACTGCCATACCTACTGCATGGTATTAAATAATGGAAATCTAAGACAATTTCAATGCCCCTTTCACATGGATATGTTTATTCTGCTTTATTTGAAATAAATTACCTAGTTAAAAAAATTATTTGAACTTTAAGGAACAAATAAGTGAGCATTATTGTTTGCTGGTTGACTAGATAAGGAGTTAAACACCTAGAGGTGAAGTGGAGGACAATTAATGTACTACCCTGCTTAATTATCATACAATGCCCACTTCTCAGGGAATTAGAGCTATTATGATCTACTCCTACGAATAAATCAGAATTTTAGCTCTCAGAGGATAATGCAATAGTTTTGGAAATAATCTTTTTATGAGATTGTGGCTTTATCAGTTATATTTCAGAGTCAGTATAAACACTGTGTATCATAGGAGAACAACTTCAGACAGGCTTGTAATTCTAATTTCTTTACCCTCATTCTTTTAGTTTACTTTTCCTATGCTGTTATTCTAGAAACCAAAGGAAAAGTTAATTTGCTTTCTTAGATCTTTTCACAAAACACTATCAGAACAGTATTATTCAAATGAAAATATAGATTATTATTTAAGAAATACAAATTATGTATATATTGGTTTCCAATACAACAGAACACCCAGCAAAAGCAGTCCTGATGATACTCAGTGGTATCCATACACTGAAGGGTAACTCAATCACAGCTTCAAAGACAAAGAGGAAAGGTAATTTCTTTCAGAATTTCACATGATGTTGTAAGACATTTGTTTTTATGCACTTTTATATAAAAATATTTTTATGGGACATTTAGACTTAAATTCTTTGAATCTTTATCAACAGAACTGCTGAGTTACTCTAAAACGTCCCAGTTTCAGAGTTTCATATTCACCTTTCCAGCAGACAGAACGAACCTAAACATACACAAGTTTTAAAGCAGCTTGACCACAAAAGAAAGCTTTAGGAGGCCCAAATAGTGGACCATATGTGATATCAAATGGGCAAGCCATTAGCATCAGCTGTGAACATATTGTACCAACTGGGAATGAAAATAAAACATTCAACTACCAACTGTTATAATCTGTAAATAGTCAAACCAATTCCTCTGGGTTCCAAAAGTATATGAATAGGGTGACTCATTGGGGCCCCATTGTCCTGTTCATAGGTAATGCAGCAGATTTGCTCCAAGGGGGGGGAAAAAAAAGAAAAAAAAAAGGAAAAAACCCCTAGAAACTGTGGTTAGTGAGATCTGATATGAGCAACAGTCTTTGTATGCTAAAAGACTCTTGGGCTTTTTGAAACTATATCTAAAGATTTCACATTAGGGATAACAAAATAAAGAATTCTTTTGAAGCAACTTTTCTCTGTACAATGTGAAACATTAAAAAAAATATCCCCATTGCAAATTATGTTGAGAAACTGGCAGAATACTAGAAAATTTATAGAGGGCACCAAACTACTGAGAATTCATTGTACAGCTGGCAAGTGCACTCCTACCTACTAGTTGCTTCACATTTAATAATGCATGTTATGAACAGATGGATAGAATGTCAATAAGGCTCTCTGTATCATCAGTGGTAATGAAATAGTGGACTTTGAATGCTTAATAGCACAGAAAACAAAAAGCCTAGAGGAAATTTGTCAATGTCGTGCATGCAATACTTCAGCAGTGCTTTAACACTGTTAGTGTGAGGCCATATGTTTCTTCTAACAGGATCTACTGTAGCTGGGTGCCAAAAAAAGTTTGACACTTTTTTTTTTTAACTCCTTCAGCATGTTAAGATCAAATATCCTGTGAATCAGTCAAGCAGAGTAGTCAGCAGAAGTGCAGAATCATCACTCTTTTTTTATTCCTTTTCTCAATGAAAAGAAGAGAAACTTACTAGTAAACATTGTTCTTTATACCTGTTTCAGAAATACATTTGAAAGTAATCTCTACAGTTAAATATAGAAATAAAGGCACTAACATATATCAGGCAGTAGATCTTCTAGTCAAGAGCTGTGGAAGATGTGAATTTAGAAAATATTGCAAGTAAAAAAGAAATATATACATAGCATAGAGAAATCAGACACATAAAAAGGAATAAAATAGAAAATTCTCTTTGGCAAATAATCTTAGGAAAAACTCAGCTAAAATATCCAGTAAAAATACCTTGGAATAGTCAAAATGAGGAGGATAGCAGCCAGTGGCCATTCTGGATGCAGACCTGGGAATAAGTGGGAACGAGAACAGCAGGCACAGGCTTTCTCTGTAAAATGGATGGACAAACAGCAGCCTGGCAGGTCGTAGCACCTCCAAAGGCTACAAGGGCACCTGGAGTGGTGTTTCCACCCTGCACACTTTTCGGGAAACCGTCCTCAATATTTCAGGAAGTGTTAGACAGCTGTGGCAGGTAAGCCTCTGTCAAACACCAAGATCTCAAGTTCCCCAGTACAGCTGGAATCCTAAGCATGTGAAGTCAGGAGAAATCAATGCAAGTTTAGCTATTGATTCTGGGAGAACAATTAGACAGGCACTGAGTATCTAACAGCCTGAAAACTCCTCAGGAAAGGCTCAAGTACTTTGAACAGAAAACCAATACTTTCCGCCTTGTGGCCAAACTCCCTATCCATGCCCTCCTTCTCCACATTGTCTCCTCAAAACCTTCCTGGGCTGCTCCAGTGCTACCCAGTCATGATGCTGTGAGGTGCACACCATGCTCGTCAGCCAGGACACCCAAAATGCCCCTTTTGATTTCAAAGCCACCATACAAAGCCACTGAGGGATGGGATCTCTACCACCACTGAACTCAGCTGGGAAAACATTCCTTGTGTTCAAAAGTAATTACAGAAAAGAAGAAGTTTGACAGACAAACAGCATTTCCTTAGAAAACCAAGCTAGAAATGACAGTCAAAAGCTGTGTAAGCCATTTCAATTTCTCCCCCTTTCCTGCAAGCCAGAACACTCATAACTAATAATAACAAAAAAAATTGCATTAAAAAGAAAGCCAATTTTTCCAGCTGCCTGCAGTTCTGGTCTATGTAGCACCAGTATCCACCAGCATGCAGCAGGAGACTGCAACTGCTTCCTTGAGGGGAAGGATGTGCAGAGAAGCAGAGGTCTCTCAGTACCAGGAATGCATTGGCTGCCTGTGCTCTGAGCTGGACCCCTTCCTGCAACCCTGAACCATGCAAACACGGGACTGGCCCACACTAGTAACCCCCCTGAAAATTTGTTACAGCTCTCTGCATTTCTCTGCATGAACATATTTCAATTTCTCCTGAATATGGAGCTAAAATTCAACCCAGGACTTCCAAATCAGACCTTGGACTTACGGAGAGCATCAACCTCCTTTCTCTTGATTTCTGTTTCCTGGGAAGTATTCTGACCTCAACAGTTGCACCTAACGAAAATGAAGTGAATTTTGTGCAAGCTGCAGAAGTAAGACTAAACAGTGTGCAGGCTCTCTGTGAAGCAGAGCAGCAAGAGGTGAGAAATTAAGAACCAAGAAGCAGTTGGGGATCCTCACACACAGCGGCCAGAAGAGCTGTGCTTCGAGAATTAGAAAGAAAGCAAAGGGACTTATCTCAAATCACTGATAAAAATAGGCTGCTTATCAGATTTCCCATAGCTGGAATCTCCTGTGTTCTTTGGACCCTGAGATAGAGAACATGGAGAAAATGCTGTGGTGGCATCTGACTGTCATATGTCTTGAAGGTAAATGTAGTTCCTGCCCTAGGAGGTCTTAGGTGGGTTTTTCAAAACCAAAAAGATATTGATAAACTGAAGAAGGTTTCTTAAGGGGAAAAAAAAATCTATAAATATTTAACATGTGTAAAATCTATCAAGGAAAAAGGACGTAACTGGAAATAATGGAAAGAAAAAGCTTAAGCTTAACAGAGTATCGGGAAAGTCTTCCTGACAGCGAGATGTATTAGCCTGTGAAATAGTCTCCCATGGAGAGATATGGAAGCTTTCACTTGGGATTTAAAAACTAAAGTAGACATAATAATAATAAATGTTCTCAATGAAATAATTCTACACTGGCAAAAAAGCAAGAAGGACAATCTATTATGTGTTTTCTAAGTTTCTTCAGTCTTTGATGCTTTAGGAACATATCTTGAACAGCCAAATGTTATCAGAAAGGATCTTCTTCAATTAAGGATCTTCTTCATTATGATGAACAAGATTACAAAGGTGATCACTGTGAAAACCTATTCTAAAGCATCTCTAAATACTAAAAAGGAGATGCTTTTCAGACAATGGAAGTTTTACCCAAGATCTGAGAAATATGATCTCAATCCACCAGCTTTCTAATACATGCTTAGTTTTATGTATGTCCTTATTTCCCATTAATTTAGAGAAACACAAACCCATGTCTGAAATGAACTTAAAAGAAACAGGCTTCCCAAGAGTCTTTGAAAAATTTCATAGTCTCTACACAGACTTCAGAAATGCTGTGAGTAACCAGATTTAAGCAAACAATACTATTTGTTACACATATATATTAACACCTTTCAATTCTCCACTGACATGTCCTGCATGTCCATCTGAAACTGTTCTGTCTTATATACATTGGTCTATCATTACCAATATCAATATTTGGCACATACTGTGTTTCATTCACTGCTCCAAGATCACTGATGAATAGTTAAACAGAACCATAGAAATGATGAATTGCTGAGTTAGTGGCTGAGAATGAAAATAAAGAAAAAAATGGCCAGTAAATATAACCTACAGTATTTTTTTTTTCAACTTTGTCTTGCCAACAACTTATTAAACACTCAGATACAAACACTCAGATATTTCCTCTAGGAACATTACTGAGAGAAAATCAGGGCTGATTTAGAAGGAACTCTCCCTTTATGTGCTTTAAATAACAACTATTTTTATATATACATATATATAAATATAAATATAAAAGAAAATCCACCCTCTATATCCATGGACATGCAATATACACCTTAAGAATAAAAAATATTTGATATCTTGTCATCCAAAAAGTTGCATTTGCAAATATTAAGTGACTCTACAGCACAGGTGCCTGTTGCAGCATGGGGCAACTGTGACCATGGTGTCCAGGGAGGTTACAGGGAAACAGATGAGACAAGTCTCTTTTTTGTTAAGCACCAGAGTCCATTTTATTTCCTCCCATCCCGTGCTGGGGAGTGAGGAGAGGACTGAGAGCCAGAGAGCTGCAGGGCCAGGGTCATGAGGTTTTATGGGGTATTCCAGGGGAGGAGTCTCAGGGTTTGGGTCATAAAATCAGGTTACAGCCTCCTCAAATAGGAGGATTCCACAGAGGCTGTTACCCATCCCAAACCAATGGTGAAGCTGCAAGTCAGACGCTTCCAAGAGCCACCAAGATACAGACCTCACTCTCTGCCCAACAAATTATTTCCTTACCAAAGCAATAAGATCTTTGTAGCTCTCCACTAAATGTAGTTTCTTCTTGTTTTGACAGAGGAAGAGCCTGAGGCTGGAGCTTGTTGAGAACACCATGTGGAAATAGTTTGCTCAGCTGCTGTTGCTCAGCAGGGAAGGTGAAGGGTGGGATGGACTTGATGAAGGCAGCTTCATCTTAAAAAACAGTTGATTAGAAAAATACCATCAAATTGTAATTTATCAGCTCTAGATATATTTTAGGGAGTCCTCTCTCCTGAATGGGATTAAATTACATATGGTTTTAACCCAGAGTCTTCTGCAACAATGCAAATGAATTGTTAACATGGCACTTCATTGCAATAATAATTCAAAACTACTAGCAGGCTTGATGGGTCTGCAATAAATGTTTTATTATTTAGGAAAAATATACTCTACAAGTTGCAGTGTGCCATGCTCATTCATGCTGTAAATCAACAAAGATCAGCAGACTGAATAGGGAAAATGAAAAGCTTATTTAGGAACTGACACAAGCTTTCAGATGAGCAGGAATGGCTGAAGTTAACTGCATTCATTTTTCTTTACTTGTCACAGTTGCCACTTGAATTTCACTGCTAAAGATTGTGGGTAGTTTTGCTTTATGAAATTATATCTATGAAAACAGTATTTGCATTTATATAGGCTTAGTTATAATAAAGTTAAACCTAGCACACCCCCTTGCCTCCACAAACAAACAAATCAACCAGCCAACCAGAAACCTCTATGTTAAAATAATATTTATCTGTCAGTTTTCCTAGGTCTGAACAGGATTAAGCTAAATGGTTCCAGTGGCTGTTTTAAAGGCCTGAAGCCTGTGACCATGAGAAAGGCAGGAATGCAGAGCTTTGGCCATCCCTTGGACTTCAGCTCTCCTGTAAGGCTGCCTCTCTCCTCACGAGGGTAAACCAAGGGTTTTCTTTAAAAATGATCTTGATGTGGGAGGAGTTAAGGCACAGAGTGAGTGGGGTGAGAGATTAGGAATTAATATTGTCCCCGTGCCTGAAACTGGCTCTATTACCATCTTTTCATGTTCCCTAGCACCCGAAGACCTTGAATTTTGAATTTTGCAGCACGGAAAATGCAGATCCTGAATGTTGAACACTGGCTTGTCCTGAAAATGGTACATGTTTGGACATGGGAGTAAAACCCCTTGCAAACTCTTTATGTTGATGTCCTTAGAGAGATGTGTCCTCTTTGGTTGATCCAGGGGAAGGAGAAACCAGGACAAGAAGACAGCTCATTCTATGCCTCTATGTAGGCTTGAAAAGGACAAGGTTTTTTAAGTCAGCTTCAGAAATTATTCCCCTGCCCTAAGTTACACCTCAGAAAGAATGAAGAGAACATGAAAATACTTTTTAAAGGATTTGCCTGGTGATGCCACACCAGGTCGTAGGTCTCCAAAGGGAAGAGCTAGGACAATTAAGCTGGACCTGCCCAATGAGGATGGCAGCAGGGACTGAGCACATGAGGAGAATGCTTCAGGATCAGACTGGTATGATTGTGCACAAGCCTCTGACTGCAACACTACTCTGAGAAAGCAGCTCTTGGATGGAGGAAACAGAAGGCAAAAAGCCAGCTAGCAGGTTTCTGTTTAGGTTTGTGCCTGCTGGTGTGTGTGTGTACTGGAATGTGTATTTATACGAACATGAACATTTATGTGTGTACGTCTATATACAAATGAAGCAATTTTTGTTCTTCTGTAGTCATCTGCATATTTGTTCCCATTTGTCAGGTGTTTGTGTCTGCCAGGGAATGGATGCTTTCCGTGGTTGAGGAGTTACTTATCCAACTACAAGGTACTTATCCATCTACTGACTCTCAGATATCCATTCTCAGTAGGTCAGTTTGCTTGAATTAAACATACCATGATTGTGTTGTGGAGCCCACTGTGCCTACAGGAGAAGAGCCTAATCTTGTAGCCAGCAAAACTGGCTCTGTGCTGAGAAGGCTGCTGAGACCAGAGCTTGGAAATGATGGAAATACAACAGTTTTGCTGCAGGGGTTGTTCCACTGACTTGGTTTTGAACCTCTTGGGCTGATCTGATGGCATCTCTGGTGTTGGCAGCCCATGGCTAGAAGCAGCCTCCTTGAGGCAGATGCTCTGCACTCCAGTGAGGGGTGGTGAGCTGGGTGTGCTCCTCCAGCCCCTGGGACTGCTGGTGAGGCCCTGCTGCTTCTGGGGTGTTGCTGGCTCCTGTGGCTGGACAAAGCTAAGGCCTGGCCTTCACATCTTGCTGAGGAGGCTTCAGGACTCTTACCCCAAATTCCTTACTTTGAGTTTTAAGAATATACAGGATAAGCAAGAAACCCTTGGAAGTGGTGTGTTACCTTCCCCTGTTCTTTTTGTCAACCAAGAAATTGAAATGACTTTGCCCCTTTGGAAGTAATGAGTGGTTTGTTTGTGAGAATAGTATATGCAAAAAAAAAATTTTGGAGATGTGTCTTAGACTTATTTCAGATAGTTATCTGAAGCTATTGTTATCATAATCACTTTAAAAAAGGCAAACATAAGCCAAAGACTCAAAAGAAGTCACTGAGATAATACATAGTGAAAGGTTTTGAGTTTGCTTCACTGAGAAAAGTTTTGCTTCTTGAGCCAGCCATTTATATGCTTAGGAAAAGTCCAATTAAGATGACTGAATTGTAAGTGTCATAAAATAGAGAAGGCAGGGGACATTTAATTATAGCTGTGCTGCCAGGCACCAATAGAACAAAAGAAAAAATGTTCACCTAAAGCACAAAGTACTGCCTAATACATTTGCTGTAATAAAGAGACAATATATGGTCTAAACACACTCTTCTAAATAGTTCAAAAAGCTGCACCTTCCGATTTCCATGAAGCTGTTTTTTCCAATTATCAACATAGTTGAAGAAAAAGTAATATTGTTTTAATATTGAGACCTTCAACTTTGGTCACAGGTTGAAGAAGAAGCGTCATGCATTAAGACAAAAATGTTGCCTGAGAAAATGGATTTGTGACCCAGAAGAATGTATAATTGATGTGTGTGGTTGTCTGAATGGTAGAATAACAATAGTAACCATTAGAGATGAGAGCTGGAACTAGTCAGGCAGTGAGGCAGGATGTATTTTATAGGTCATCTGGGCTCCATTCAGATCTACAGGTTGCTATTCCTTCTCCATACTTGAAAGCATTTAATAGATTATTACAAAAGGAAAAGGATGGTATGCAATAATGCTTTAAATTGAAGCTCTGTATATATATCACCACTGTGTGACTTCTAAATGAATGCTTCATTTTTAAAATTCTCCCATGACATACTTGAAAGTTTGCCAGAGCATCAATGGATTAAAACAATGAATTGACCAGCAGTAAAAGACTCTGAATAGTACAGTAGAAACAGTTGTTCTCTTCTGGGGCATAGACTATAACAAATAAGAAGGCCCCAGGAAAATTCGTTCCAAAGTTGTTGTCTATCTTCTTCAAGGCAGATGAACTGGTTTTGTTCTCTCATTTCATAATGTTAAAATAAGAAAAAAAATATAGATTTTTGGAAAAAGGTTTAACTGTCAAACAATCAAACCCAAAAGCACGTAATAGTGAAGTCAAATTCAAATTCCCTTCTTGCCTGGAAAATGCTTCTTTCATATCAAAATTGATACAAGTTAAAGGGTGGAGAATGTTTTGTGCTTTGTTTCACATGAACATAAAAGTTTTATTCCTGCTTTTAATGGGTAGTATTTTACAAATGTAATGGAACATAATTTTACCAGGTTTCCCTAAGGGGAAGTCACGGCATGATTACATAGGCAGTCCCATCTCATTTAGTAATTGCTTACAATATACATGCAAATACACTTATGTAACTCAAGTTAGAGGTAGATTGAATAGCATTCGGATAATCATAGAGCAGTGCAGATGCTGGAGAAACTTTTGCAGGAGAAATATGCATTGAATGACTGGTCCCTTGCAGCCACGTGTGCCCCCAAGTAATGTTTTTTCTGCGAGGCAGAAGATTCAAGTTGTGCCAGACAGAAGTAGCTGGCATGTGTAAAATTTGCCACTTCAGGATGAACACTGTAGCTTGTCCCTGTTGATAGCATATCCCAGCGAGCAGTGACAGTGGTAGATCAAGGGGATGGGGGCCCTTGTGGCTTGCAGTGTTCCCAGAAGCAGGGACATCCTGGAAAGGGAGCCATCCTCCCATGGGCAGAGCTCTTGCACTGTCCCTCAGGGTAGCGAGCTGCAGAGTGGTGGGATGTAGAGGAGTTCCATGGGCATGGAAAGAGGTTTAAGATACTCTGTGGAAGCACAGGGTAACAGAGCTGGGAGTGTAAGGATCACAGTGCGCTCTCCAAACTCCTTACACAAGGAATTTTTCCACTAGAGGTTAAATAAATCTTTCAATTATGAATAATGATGGTTTGACACAATGTAGTGCATGCTGTAATTCTAGCAGTTTTGGTATAAAAAGCAACTAAAAATCTGTGTTATAAGCTAGTATGAAGGGTCCTATATTTAGGGGAGTTGTAGGGGTACTCTTTCTGGGGTGGCTTGTGCAGTGATGAAACAGAGATCTGTAAGAAAAATGATCTCTTTCTTCTTACAGAGGATGATTGAACAAATTTAAAACATTTTACTAGCACATGTGAGATGGACATATTCTCTATTTCATGAACAATGGCTAGTCTTTTGATTCTTGATTTTTTTTTTCTGCCAGACTCTCTTCTCAGATCTGACTCTTATTTAATCTGATGTAGATCACCACAGAGAAACTATTCCAAGTTTTCATCTATGTGGTAAAACAGCTTAGTGCACATAAAGCTTGTCTCGATGCTGGTTATTTGGAGATGCACAGCAGAGTCAATTGTAACGTGCTTGGAGTCAAAGCAAAAGCAGTTTCTAGAGCTCTCCTGCAGGACCACTGGCAGCAGAGCTGCTGCTTCTGCAGCAGGTGTGCAGAGGTGCTGCTGTAGCTGGCATGTGGATTGCAGGTGTGAGACCAGCAGTGCCTCTGGCAGCTATTGCCTCTTTGGGTAGGCAGATTCCTTCTCATTCTTTTTGGGGAAGGTCAAGAATTAACAAAGACATAATAAAAAATGAAGCTCAACATCTCTCTGTTTAGATTTCTTTTAAACTTTCCCTCTGTCAGTGTTAATGTTTCAGATCCATAGGGAATAGCAATAGATAGGTTAGCACAAAATCTCTGTTGCAGGTATATGCCTGCATGTGCTGTGAAGAAAACTGGATAAAGACAATATTTGGAGAATTAGTTGCCTTTTTTTTTGTTTTGTAGTTAGAGCTCTCTGTTCGCAGGCACGTTTGAAGCCAAACTACCTTTTAGCAACCAAGAGCAATCTTTGTTTAATGCATTTTTGCTTTATTTTCTTTGTATTTTTATTTGCCACATTTCAGTTACCTGCCAATACTCAGAAATGTGAATTGTATCAATTTCATTTTAGTTAAGTGTAAAATTTATCATTCAGATAAACTAACATCAGTCAGTATCGGACTGAGGAAGTGTTTGCTCTTCCTTGCTCATTAGTTAGCATTTCATCTGTGAGTGTGAGATGGATAAATTTCAGAGTGCATCTGATTTAACCTCTGAAAATATATCTTCTTGTCATGACTGCAGACAGCAGGTAAGTACTACTTAGTACCTAGTGGGATGGGGAGGAGAATCAGGAAAAAGGTAAACCTCATGGGTTGAGATAAGACTAGCTTAATAATTGAAATAAAGTAAAAAATAAAAATAATAGTAATAATAGGAAAAAGAGAGGAGCGTAAAGAAACACAAGTAACACAGAATAGAATTGTTCACCACCGTCTGACCGATGCCCAGCCCATCCCCAAGCAGGGACCAGCAGCTCCTGACCAACACCCCCAGTTTATTCACTGAGCATGTTCTGGGGTGTGGAATATCCCTCTGGCCAGCTCGGGGCAGCAGTGCTCCCTCCCAGCCTCTTGTGCACCTGTTTGCTGGCAGAGCATGGGAAACTGAAAAAGCCTTCATTTAGAGTAAGCACTACTTAGCAACAACTAAACCATCATGTGTCACCAGCAGTATTCTCACACTAAATCCAAAACACTGCACTGTTCATGCCTGGAAGAAAATGAACTCTCTTCCAGCTGAAATCAGAGCACCTCAGGTCAATGATGTGGGTACTCCAGTGCTGTGCCAGCCCAGCTCAAGCAGGAGGATAAAAATGCCTTCCATCCCAAATTTGTCCCATGAGAATGCCTTGTTTTTCTGTCTTTTCATGCTTAAGAAGACACTTCCAGATGGACTATAATACTGAATTAAAGTTTTGCTTCTTTGTTTGCTTGTCAAGATTAGCAACAGCGTAGGATGAGCACTGCAGTCAGTGATCCTGTCAGGTGTCCCAGGCTCTGCACCTGCTGCTGGCATTTTCCTCTGCAGTATAAAATGGTTCCTCTGGTTTTGCTGTTTGTAAAACAACTTTAGCTGTTTTATATAGGACATTTGTAAACAAAGTAAACTAGTAATGTGGTTGAACATCAGTAGAAATTCAGTAAAGGAGCCTTTTGGTGAAACAAGGCTTGTTCCATTTGTAGGAAAATTCAGATAAATTAAGGGTATATGTGAAGAAAGTGCACCAAGCCCACAGTGCTTTAAGCTCGTCTGTGGATGATCTAATTCAAAAGGAAAATGGCTCTAGTTCATGGTAGCTTAATCCTCTTTACAGTAAAGTCAGACTACTTTACCTCTCAGTGAGAATATCCACAGAGGGATTTAATGCATTTTGACTTACATGCATTATCATCATGGGTTTAGTTGGTTTATCTTAACTTCCCTACTTGATCTTTTGTAGAAAAACCACAGACACAGATATCTAGTGCTAACTTATTTAAAGCATAGTCATGTAGTCATGTCCTTAATCTGATATGGGTTTTAGTGTAACCATGTTAAATGATAAGTGAGAACCACTTTGTTAAGGGGTTCGTATATATTCTTATCCCAAAGGGTAACAAAGGTAGTTCTTTATTTGTGACTGTGCTTCCGAGAACTAATTGAAAAGCCACAGTGCAAGTGGTTGGCATCTGCTTGCATCATGCCAGTGACTCCTCAGACACAATTACAAATTCTGGAATTTTAAGCTGAGGCTCAACAAAATATTTCAGATTACTCTTATCTCTATATGTTCTCTGTGCTTTTTGCAGGCCAAAGATAAAAGGATACAATACTTTGGAGGATCTTTGCCTCACATGGCTGTAAAATCAGCAGAGTGCTGGAAACACCTCTCATCTTGTGAGGAGAGATTCAATCCTATACAGAAGAAAGGGAGAGAAAGGACGAAAGGGAGGAAAAACACTGACTAGATCTTTTTCCACTCCTTGAAGCAGTTTTCTTTGACAGAATGACATTTTTCATGCAAGACAGTTGGCAAGGGTCAACTGGACAAGATAGAGCTGAAGACATGCAATGGTGTATGGTGTCATCAGAACTAAAGATTATAGAAGTTTTCTGAACAGATTTCACCCCAGAAGCGAAGAGAACATGCCAGGGATATCCCATGGCAATGACAGTCCTTGTTCCAGCTCAACTGATTCAACTGGCCACATTGCCTTTTGTCTGAATTCCTGTTGTCATCAAATGACAGGAGATGCAGAATACACTAGGAACACTACACCACAAGAGGAGTGAGGAATTGTTTGCAGAGCTTCTAAAACCTTTTTCTTCTGCAGCCTTGTTTGAGTAGTTTACTTTATAGTGAGTTTGGCTTGAAGCTGAAGGCACTGACAAAGCTGTTATATGAAAGCATTACTGGTATTTGAGGAATTAAGCCTATGTTTGACGAGTTCAAGTTTGCTGTGTCTTATGTTATTTTTTATTTTATCAGTGTTTGTGTACCATGCTTTTGTGAGTTAATGCATAACAACTCAAGTCAGTTAAAAGTCTATGGCATTAGTGAAACTGTGAACCACATAAAAGACCAAATTGCTTTTTCTCTTTCTGTAATTGCCACAACAATAAAAGCTGCCTTTACTGTAAAATTTTTCAGAGTTAACTCCTGCAGAGCTCCTAGGTTGACAGGGAGAAGTGTGATTAGGGGTGTGTAGAACAGCAGACTAACTGCAATTAGGGGTGCTCAAGGGCTGTAGGCAGCAGAGGGCAAAACCTGCAACCACACAACCCAGGTCCCAGATGAATTGCAGTGTAATGAGCAAAGATCCACTGGGGTCCCTCAGCACAGCAGCTTTGGCAAGCCTGCCCTGCTTGCCTCCTTTCCAACAGCCCTGCTGAACATGGCAGGGAACGGTGGGAAGGGCACAGAGCAGATAGAAAGTTGTGACTGCAAGCAAGGAGAAAAAAGGGAATTGTTTTTTTTTTTGTATATTCTTTATGGCCACTGTTTTGAACAATATTATAAATATCATGAAATGGGAGGGCAGGTGGGTCAGTCCCCTTACACCTGTCTGTGGGCAGAAGTTTCAGAAGGAGTTGATGGATGTGCGGTATTTCCTGTGGGATAGGTATGCCTCCATCCTGGTAATTATGCCATCCTTATATCAATCCTAAATATAAACAAATCTCCTTTTACAGAAATACCAGCAATGTGTGCTTAAGTATAATAATAAATAATTCAGTATAATAATTCACTGTGTACCAAATGGGGATAATGTAATACATCACAAAAGTTAAAAAGAGCATCCACCAGAGGTGTACAAGCATTGAATTGGTTTTACAAATCTAGTTTTGTTTTTAGAATGTAATGAAAATGCCATATCATTATCATCTGAGGGACTGTCTTTGCTAGGGAGATTGAATATACTTCTTTGTAGTATTCACTTTGTCAAACAATCCAAATACTACCACTGATGATGAATGCTTGCTCTGCTTTTGGGTTCCTTTATGATTTATCCTGTTTTATTGTTTATTTTTTCCTTTTCTACCTATTAGAACAGAATAATAATTTTGAAAGCATGGAAAATATCAGATTTTTAAAATGTCTTAAATATAATTTTGTCTGGATAAAGGTTTGAATTAAATAACACACTGTTTTTAAAAAGGTTACTAATTATCCGAATTTCACTGTGGTTTAATAAGCAGCATCAACAGTAGAACGTGGGAGGTGGTGCTTATCACCTGCCAAGGAAAATGTTGCCTTTTGAGGAGGGTAAGTTAGGTCAACCAAAATACAGCCTGATTTTAGATCTCCAATACCATTCCCTTTCAAGTCTTGGTAGGCAAGGGTGATTGAGCCTTAAGTGATTAAGAGAGTAGAGAACAGAAATATTAATGCCATGGCTATCTCTGGGCAGGTCTGAGAGCCATCAGTATCCTAGGTGCTTGCTGTGAAAGGAGATGGCTCTCACTGAGCCTTGCAGCCAGCAGCTCCTCACAGTTTGAGAAGAAATTAAACCACGTGGCACAGTCAGTATTTCTGTTAAATTGTACTCAGCCTTCTTTGTTGTCCTTGTTAGCTGTTTTAACAAATGGAGCCTGTAATTCTCTTTGAATGTATCTGATAGCTAAAGGAGCTGGCACAGGGAGCGGTCATTTGTTATGGACAGCTCTGCCCAGAGCAGCTGCATGCATGGAAATGCTGGAATTGCCTTAATGAGGTGACAGTTCTGAGCTGGAAGTCACTAAGGTCAGCAGAAAGGTGGCATTTAATGTCCACAGGATCAAACAAAACAAGGTTGAATCCTTACCTTAGGTTAGACTTGGTAAAGTTTCTGTAATCCAATATAATAATTTTCTTGCCTGCTCTGTGAGCTTCCAAGCATTTTTGTTCTTCCTCCAGAGGGTGATATGCAGAAAGCTGGTAGCCAGGATAGGTGCAGTTATGTCATAGTTAATATTTTAGTAATTATTTCACTTTCACAAAGGTGTTCTGGGTACCTTCTGTTTAGAAATGGCAAGGAGTGTATAAATGTATTTTTCTTTTGTAATGTAGGAGAATAAAATGAGACATTTGTATTCCATTAACAGGATTAAAGTCTAAAAGTCTATTTGGGACTTCTTTATTATGGTATCCACAATAATCTAGAATGTATTAGGCAAAGGAGAAAAGCTAATCTGCAGGTCATAGGCAAATTAATTTTAATTGAGTCAATCCATGAAAGCTAAGCCAAGAAGAAGACAAAAAAAGGCCTTCTATTAATTATTTTGATATTTTTAAGATAAGCACATAGTTCCAGTCTGTGTAGTGGTACTGTTTAGTCTTTCTCTAGTCCAGTTTATTTTTCCATGGCATGGACACACTCACATAGGTACCAGTACTGTGGTAGGCTTTATTCAGTGTACCAGGTGCATATGGGGAAAGGGTGTGAGCGAGATTCAATGAGCCCCATACACCAAAATGAATTCCTTCAGGCATTCAAGAAGATATGATAAAAACATCATAATCACAGGCTGAATGTCATTTTCCAGAAGAGCTGTCTTTTATGACATTCTACTTTTCAAAGCATATTTACAAAACAAACTACAGAGAAAACCTGCAAATGAACACTGCCCATTCTAGGAAATACTGAAAAGCAGGGACCACATAATTTTGTAATTTTCATTCTCTTCCTGTTAGCTTTTCACTTTTCACTCATGTCCAACTATCTCTGTTTTTCTCATTGCTGTCCCATAGGTGTGAGTGACTCTGGCACGGCTCCCTGTGCTGTGGCCATTTACTGCTCCAGAGGTGCTAATTGTCCTTTTCTCTCATAATGTCTAATTGATCATATAATAACTTCAACCCAGACCACAGCTTTCCAACATGCTTTTACTGCGGTTTGAAACCTGTGTTTCAGACCTAAAGAATGGCTACTTTGCTTGTGTATTTTTCCCCCAACTCTAATAGTTGGTCTCATAAAAGATATTACTTCCCTCCATAAACCTTGACTGTCTAGCCTGCATTTGTGTTCCCTGGGGGCAGCAAGCAGGAAAACAACTTCTTCAAGCCTGGAGTTTCCTTATAGCAAAAAATCGTAGCCATTGAATTATAGTTTTAAACTACTTTGTTGACCCCATTACACTGAATTTGAACATGCATTGGTCTTAAGAAGGAGGCAGAAGAATTCCCAAGATTTTCCAGCCTGATGCTGGTCTGAGTGATCCAGAAGTTCCGGAAGTCCCATCAGGGAAGTACTTGAATGCTTTGGTCATATTTTAGTGGGAGGCTGTGAGGAACACGAGTCCTGTTCAGATATGGGGATCCCAATTCCAGCTGGGGCCAGAGTCCCATTGTGGCAGTGCCAGCAGTGTCCCAGAGAGGCCAAAAGGCATCTTCAAGGCAAAACCCTCTCCAAGGGTGGATGGAGACAATCTGGGCAGTGCTGGTGCCCAGCCCTTACCCTGATGTGTCACCTGCAGGGAGATGGGAGCGGAGAGGAATAGAGCAGGGCCACGTCCATAGCTGTCCCCAAGGTCACCAGTTATGAGAATTGTGGCTTTGCCTTTACATACAGGTTTTTTGCATTTGGCTGTAGTGCAAGGCACAGACCACCTGCTGCATCACTGTTCACGGGCATGATTTGCTCTAGGGAAGTTGCCTGTGGTGTCCTTTGAACAGCTCTTAGCTTTTGGGTGGAAATACCTGGAGGAGTGGGTTTCCCCTTACTATTTCTAGGCTATTCTAGCTAGTCAGCCTTGCCAGGTAAAAAAATCCTTAAGCTGTTTCTTAAACCAGACAATAATATATGATGCAGCAAACTACAAGTGGGTCTGAGCCCATGCTAGGGCAACCTTCTGGGTCATTCAAAGCAGTCAGACTTTAGCATACTGAAGCTGGTAGTTTGGAATGTGCTTAATCCATCCATATTTTTTTGAAAGTGACTTTATCAATTGGTTGCCTTTAACTTCTGACAAGAGATATTGATGTAAGAGATTGGTAAAGTTTATGACTCATGAAGGTATTTGCTTCACTCACTTGTAATTTCTAGTGCAAACGTGTAGTCAGCCTGCACTCAACTGAGAAAGAAATGGCAGTGTACAAAGTAAGTAGAGCAGATTAATTAAATTGGCTGTTCTTGTTAACCCTTTCTGCTACTATTAAAGCTAGCAACATTACGTAAGATTAAAAGGTGACAAGAGAACGAATCGTGATTTCTCGTTGCTGTAATACATTGTTATGGGATGGTCTAGACTAACACTTATTTAATTCAAAACATAATTAAACATTTATATAAATAAGTGTTCATTATGTTAAGAAGGATTAAAATATGGTTATAAACACTCTTTAAGTAACTGGCCAGCCACACGACATTGTTGTGACAGTTACTCTTCATTAGACAGTTTTCTTTGTGGGTTTTCTAGCAGTATGGTTGGAGTGTGTAGTGGTGAGCAGAGAGCCCCAAGCCCTGCAGCACAGTCCCCACCTGCCTGTGCAAGGGGCAATCCCGACACCTATCTCTGCCCATGCTGTTTCACATCTCCCCAAATTTGTAGCTGTTGTGTAAAACTAAGGAGTATGTTCCTAATTCCCCAAATTTGCTGATTCACGCTTTTCACAGAAATGCTTCTTGTCACTAAAAGCTGATGAGAAAAGATGATTTTAGGCACTTAAACCTTGTCCTCACTCCTAGCTGCAGTTCAGATGCTTGGCTTTCAGCTCATGCTGGTCCCACTGAACTGCAGGGTGAAACATAGATATGGAGGGGCTGAACTTCACATCTATTGATAACAGGGAAATACACAAAAATGTACAATAAATGTCATTTAGTACAAGCTGACTCCCTTGCTTGGAGCTGTGAAGTTTTGCTGTCTCAGCCCATTGCTATAGAGCCCTGAGCTATTTGGTGTTTGTGGGGTTCCTCTGGGCTACCAGTCATGTATGGGTTAATATTAAGAGTTTGTGTTTTCCAGGCGTCTTTCTCCTTCCAGGGTCTGCAGAGCAGCTCCTTGCCCCAGTCGCTGCACTGGGCCGTGAGGGTTGAGCTGTGCCGAGTCTGGGTGCGCTGGCAGGGGCAGGGAGGCACAGCCCGGCCCCAGCCTGGCTGGACTGGGATGCGGGGCCTTGCAGCAGCTGTGCTCTGGTTCTGCTGGGCTGCTGGAATCTCCATCTCTGCTCTGAGGCAGCTTCCTCTTCTCGCTGAGCCCTGCCACCCTGCCCCTGCCCACCTGCAATGAGGCCCTGGGTTCCCTCATTGCTTTGTTGATGGCTTTGCCTCCTTGCACGATATGTAAGGAAGTAGTGCAGGATGTGTCTAACAGCGCAGAAATCAGGGATTTTTAAAAACACAAATGTTCTGCTATTGCTCAGGCAGTGGCCAATGTAGTGCAGGCACTGCCACACACAGGCCTGTGCTTCTGGGGCGTAAAGAATTTTTTTCTTCTTGGGGTATGGCCTGACAATGTGAAACACAGGAAGGCTCTCCAGTGAGGAAAAATCTTATCATGGCAGAGGCCCAGGAGGGTGGGGGAGCCAAGGGAAGCCTTGCTGTGGGATCAGAGCGGTGCAAGAGCTGGTGGCTGGCAGATGGCGGTCACTGGTAGGGACAGCCACAGAGCCAGGAGGGCCGTGCTGAGGGCTGGAATGGCAACTGCAATCAATACATCACAGAATTTGGTTGGCAGCACCAGCCGAAGAAAGTCAATGCTTTAGTGTTGATGGGCAAACAGCAGGGCCTGAGACAAAGGGAGGAGCGGGAGCGCGGTGAGGCGGTGAGTGGGAGGCAGCAGCAGAGAGCAGCATGGAGCCGCGCTGCCACGGGCCTGACGCAGGGCCTGGCCTGCTGTGGCACAGCCATTCCTGTCCGTGTGGGGAGCTCTGCTGAGCGAACAGGCGCATTTCATCCTTGGCAGTGTTAGTGGGGACCCTGCCTTTGACTTGGCGTGTGCAAAGTGGCACACTTAGCCCTGTGACAGCCTGGCCGTGGGCTCGCCATCCCCAGCAAGGCAGAGCATGGCTGCAGGGCCGGTGGCACAGCCGCCTCACCCCTCTGATGGCTGCCTTCGTTTAGACGGTCGCACTGCTGATCTACTTTGTTGGGTTTAAACCTAACAGAAGGAAAGCCTTCAAGTGCTGCTAAAAGGAATAAAATTATAGTTGTACTTTAGGGAGCAAAAATGATCTCTTTTGGCATTGTGCTGTTACTGCAAATTGTGTGTGTGTGTGATTTATCCTAATTAAAAAAAATATGACAGACATAAGCCACAGAAATGTCTGTAAATGACACAATCTGGTCCTGTCTTTGTTTATCACTATCATAATGCATTGCTGGCCTCCTAAAATTATTAGCCTTTGTGACTTGCTAATAGCCACGGACTCTTTCTTGTGAAATGGAACAGTGTGCAATAGTAAAGTGCAGTGTGAGCATTTAAAAGTGGGATCAGCATTTCATGTAGTTATGCTAGATCCTTCTTTATTTCTTAAAAAAATTAATTTTCGCTCTGTTTGTTTAGTGGGCAGCATTTTTCAAGCTTGCAATTTAAATACAGGAATCTGGAGGAGGGTTCAGATTTTTTCTTTTATTGGAGTGAATTAAATGGTTCTCCATTACGTAAGACTGCTCTATTAAATTAATACCAGTCATTTCCCCATGCGTGTTGAGTGAGTTTTCAGATCAAACCAGGCCTCTGAAGGGATATACACTGCTGCATTAAAGAAAGATGCTGCGATATTCTGTATCAAAAAGGTTAAACTCATCGGATTCTATGTAAACACTCATTTTACCCTAGCTAACCTGTAAAGATTTCATTTTGCTTCATTTATCTTCTCCCTTACTCTATGCTAAACCATTCCCAGCTTCGAGGAAAGAATCATGTCTCCATTCATTTCCTATCTTGCTGAATTGCCTTCGCATTTCCTATCATCTGCACATAATCCTATTCTCTCCATTATTGTCTTAATACCAAGTACAGCACAAGATAATGGATAGGCACTGTAATAACAGTGTGGCCTGTAGGAGCCCCTCGAGGGAAATATCTTTGACGCTGGTAGAATATTAATGCATCCCAGGTCCCTGATCTTCCTCTTTCACTTCATCTCCTGTTTTCTAAACTACATAATGACTTTCATATACATGACAAAAGCATTAGAACAGAAAAAGACTCATTGATGAGCAGCAGGGCTGTGTGATATTAAGAAGCACTATTCTCAGTTCTTTGTACAGTTTTTGACCACCATCAGAGACAGTGTATGCAGGTAATTTCTGATTTGAATAGATACAGGCATAAAGAAGCATTATTGTACTCTGTTAATCCAAATGCCCATCACAGGCACTGCGTGAAAATAAATTAAAATGTAATTCTTCAATAATGCATCTGTCTACAGGATGATTTTCAGCAGATTAAAAACAAACAACTTGATATCACTTAGAAAGGCTAGTGGATTGTTTCTGAGAAGCTTAATCATCAGCAGATTATGAATGGAACAGTAAATCAAAGCAGAGTATGTTAAACAATGTAGATTGTGTTGTAGCGGCAATTTACTGTACATAATTTCTTAATAAAAGGGAAAAATTGATTTTTGCGAGCGTAAACATTGAATCCTGTGAGAATTTAGCTGCTGTTATTGAAAAGCGGAATGTAAAAAAATGCTATTCTTGTCATGTAGGAGCAATAACCTTTCATTCCTCCTGCAAAAACCAGAAGTTTACTCTCTTTAGGGCTGCCTTTAAGCATAACTCCTTTTCTCATTTTTTTTTTCCTTTTGTGACACACTCTGTGTTTTGCTATCGTATTTTGCAAATATTATACGTATTCCTCATTCACACTTCACCCCCCCTCCAAGGATGTCCACACTGGTGAACGGGAGGGAAACCCGTTCAAACTTTCCTTATGCCCTGAAAGGAGCTCTCCAAATTCACACTGTGAATTTGCTTTTGCTTTTAAATGGAGATCTGCCAGCAGACGTCCCTTGCTGCTTGTCTTCAAGGTCTGGCTTTCACTGCCCCTGCTGTTGGGTTTCAGGTGAAACCTCAGCCTGGGGGCTCTGCAGCAGCCCTATCTCCCCCTGCCTGCTGCCAGTTGCTGTAGGAGCAGAGCAGCTACTGACCATCAATCATTGCAGATAATATCTGAGGAGAAAGGGAGAAATTATTTCAAATCGAGGGAACTGAGTTAGGAGCAGGAGCCAAGCAGCAGTCTGGAACTGGCAGTGTTCTGGAGAGGAGAAACGCTAAAGTCTGGAGGAATCAGGGATGAGAGCTAATCTATAAAAGTCCTGATGGAATAAGGTCTGGAGATTAAAAAAATTGCAAAAGAAGTTTTGCACAAAATGCAGATACTCTGTGCTGTAAAAAGGTGGCTGTTTTCCCTTATTAACTGTTAAGTACGTGCTAAGAAGCATCTTCTAACTTCAGTGCTCAATCCTGACCCAACCTTGCAAGGGGCTCTGGGGCGTCCAAGGAAATGTCAGGGTGAGTGACTGAAGCCATACTAAAAGAAATCTGTCTCAAGAGTAAAAGAGGAGACAGCATGTCTATTCCTGAGTCTACTGTTGTTTTATCCTCTAATTTTATTTTCAGCTAATTCATTTGATTGATTTCACTGCTTTTAATGTTATTTCTTCTGTTTTGAACTCATGTGGACTGTGAAATAGTCTAATATTGAATTATGCTGCTTCTGCATTTTAAACTCTGCTCAGCAGGCTGGAAAAATATACGTGGATCTAAAAGACATTGCACTGTACATCAGAAACCTGAAGCTGTCCCTTTGGAAGCTGGTAAAAACTATGTTAGCAAGTTCTGTTACTATCATTATAAACGCAGTGCCTTTTCTTTCACATGTGTTTACTTGCCAAGAGAAAAAATGACATCCTGTGTGACACTGGTAGTGTGGGATCCCAGTTTACGAGACTGTAAACAAGAAGAGGTGAGAAAGAGCTCAGTTCATTTCTGTTAGTATTCACTTAAAAATTGTTATGGTCTAAATTTAAGTCAGGAATCAAAATATTAGGTTGTTTCATTTTGTTTTCAAAAATGAGTCTGGTGAATGGCTTTTGTAACTCTTCCATAGCTGTCCTAAAATGAGGAGAGAAAGTACTTTTAGATCATACTGTAAAAGCAATACCTCTCAAAGTCTTTTGCAGCCTTGTCACTGGCATTTGGGGAACCCTTGTGCAGCCACTCTCTGGAGGCTCTGGGAAGGTCTTTTGTTAGCCTGATAAACCAAAGTCTATTTTATGTGGAGAGACACTTTATAGCTTTCCTTGTATTTATTGACTTCACTGTGTTTGTCACACTTTTGTGATGTTTGGTGTAATATAGTAAATTAGGAATTATTACTTACATCCTGAATACAGGCAAATCAATGACCCCTAGCAAAGGCTGGAGACCTGGTGTTTTTGGTTTTGCATAGGCTTAGAGCAGGAGGCAAGCAAGATTCCATCTTCAGGCACAAAAAAATGAGCCTGAAACGAAATAATGGCTTGTTGGTCTTGATTTTGGTTTGGCTTCTTTTTTCCCCTCAGTCTTGGAAACCCAAGGACATCATGGTCCCAGTCCTAAAAAGAGCTGTATCTAGTACCTTGGATCAACTTTGTAAGTGAAGAAACACTTTGATTGTTCAGATTTGTCTGTATGAAAGATAAAAATTGATGTAATTTTTTTCAGCATTGTTTGTAGGTGAAGCCAGGACAGGAGTCTGCAGCAGCCAAGAATTTATCTGGATCATGAGAGCTGTTTCAGAGTGAGTGCATGGGTCTTCCCTGGGACTTTGAATTGGTGGTTGTGACTCTGGAGATGGTTGAATTCTCTTTAAAGAATTTGCTTGGCTCCTGTTTGTTGGTTCTGACTTACTAAATGATGCTAATTATTGCTAGGGTGTTTTTCTTATTTATAATCACCTTCAGCTTTTTGACCAGGGAAAGTGCGGTGTTTTGTAGGGCTGAAGTACAACTTTGATGTCTTTCATGTACTAGCTTCATCTCATGACCTCTGGTGTATTGCAAAATTGTATTTTAACTGACTTCTAATAATTAAGTGAAAGTTCATAATTCAAAACCAGTTTTATTAAACAAGAAAAACTCTGTTTATGACCCATTTTGACTTCTTTTTTTCTTAATATTCAGAATTATAAAGCTGAAATTTGCAATTTAATTTAACAATTATATCTTGGTTTACAGCTTGTTGTGCCTCTTCTTTTAAAATGTATATTATTAGCAAGAAATCTAAATAAATTTTCATAAGCCCTTTTCTTTATTCTCTCCCCTTATATTTCTACTCTTAACAGTGTCTTAGAGTGCCTTTGATACCATCGTTTTTCATATTTTAAGAGGTACTGCATGTGTTCTGTGTAAAATATGCTTGAAAGGATTTTTTTTTGGACTGATAGTAGTTTATGTTGTTTCTAATCTTAATCCAGGCATCACTAATTTTGTGTTTTCAAGTAAACACGATAATGAATGAGAATCCTCCTAGCATTGTAATTGATATTGCTCTTTTGTATCCTGAGTTTCAAATCTGTGTGCAATTGTCAGTGCCCTATAGAAATGTTAATTATCTTGAATAATCCTGTTTGCCTTCATCAGGCTGGAGGAGTCCTAAGCAGTAAGAAAGTAGTGTCCAAGATGGTTAGAAAGAAATACAGCATTAAAATGATGTAAAATACCAGACTGGTACAGCTGTAGCCAGGATAGGGAATGGTATAGGACTGGGAAAGGGGCATAGGCTACAAAAAAAGGCATGTGTTTGGTAGGAATGAAGGGAATTACCTAAAAACCAGTAATTTGAATCTAGCTTGTAAGATGAGAGCTGGGGCCACAGAATAACATTTTCTCCCCACCCAGGGTCTTGAAGGGGTCATTGTGTGTTCCTCCACACACGCACAGTCATTCTGTGATGGTGTAGAAAGGGAGGAACATGGGAGGCTGTGCTTTTGGCACAGTGGCTCCTGGGGCACTGCGTGTGCTGGTCGTTCCTGTGAGAGCTGTGGCAGTGCTGTGTGCATGGGAGGGTGCAGCTGGCTGCACTGCAGGGCTGAGCTGCACTGGCTCTGGTGGTGCTGTTCAGAGAACTGCATTTGCTGCCAGCTGCATTTCTGTTTGACTAGGCAGCTTCCTTGGGCTTATTCCTGTTGTTTGAAGTAGAGGGAGAAGGTGCTGCAGTATCTCCCGTGGCATTTGTTGATAGCAGTCAGCCTTCTTTTAGGGATGGCGATTGCTAGTAAGAGTAAGGTGGTGCAGTGCAGCTGAGTCAGTATATTCAGACTAGAACGTGTTGGTGCACCAGGCTCTGCTACCTGTAGGACATGAGAACTTGTGTTGATGAGTGGGGTGTGCAGTTAAGTATGGTGTAGGTTCCTGATCAAAATGACAGTTCACAGTCAAATTGCAAGTCTAGAAGTCAGTGTGCAAAAATTAACCTTGTCATAGCAGTAAAAAAATCATACTCATATATTTGCAGAGGGATAGGGATATTAGCAAGCCTGTTATCTCCATTACAGAAGCCTCTGAGGTTCCTTGATGTGGAGGCAGCACTCAGTGAATTCTGAGAAAAATAAACTCTGAATGTTGTAATCGTCTAAAATCATACAGAACAGGATGTACTTACTTGAACCTTGAATCAACATGTGTGAAACTTTGAACCAATGTGTTCATAATAACTTGGACAACAGACCTCAGCAGACCTCCTTAGAAAAGAAAAATTACTGCTTTAAAGCACAAAAATGGCTCTGGTTTGCAAGTACTCGTTAAAGCAATTTTTTGGGTTAGTTGATACATTGTTACAATGCTTTGCTCATGTCATATTCACGTTTGGCCCTCAAATTTTTGTAGGAAGACATTATGTAATTAAGTTTAGAGAGCTGTTGAATAATTTGCAATACTTAATGATTACTTTGTGGATTATGAGGCATGCTTAGCAACTACTATTTTCACTCTTTGTTATTTGTTGAACCTAGGTTGCACAGTTTCATTTCTTTCGTTTGCAACCACTTTGCTGCTGTGTGATCATCCATTTTTCTTTCTGGAGACAGTGTCTTGGATAGCAGAGGGGAGGCAGAGCCCTTTCTGGTGAATTCCAGTGAAACTTTGCTGTGTAGCAGTGCACATTTCTAGAACTTCAGCAGGCACCTGTCATTACCAGGGGCTCTACCCTCAGAGCGCTCATTCTGATGATGCACTCTCGCATTTTTTTCTCAGAAACGTGGGACTACTGTAAGTTGCCTCTCAGACACTGATTAAGGAACATTGATTACTCTGGTGCCTTCTAATTTCAAAACTGGAATACTCAAGTTTTTTCCTTAATGGACTTCCAGACTCTACTGTGTGGAGATCAAAGAGAATTAAAAAAAAATTACCAAGAAATCTTTCATGGGCGCCAAATTTTGCACTCACATTAAACCTACTCTTAAATACTCCCCGGACTCCCTCCTGATATAGACCCATTCTTTTTTCAGAACACGATTGATCTCATTAAAAGGCATTAACATGTTTTTAATCTCATCATCAAATTAATGCTGTTGATATTGTTAGTATCTTTGTAATGCAATACAGAAAAAAATAGAACCGTAATTTGGCCTTTTCAGATTCCCAGTGCAGCTAAACTGACATGCTGAATTGTACCAACCCTCATGCTGTCAAGAGATGCCCTGAAAAACTCTTAGCCCTGATTATCCATTGGAACAATGGCTGTGTCTCTAATTTTAGACAGCTGCAAGTGGGGTGACTGTGAAGAAGCAGGACATTTTGTGCTGCATTCCCTTCTCAGGAACATGAACTCTTCTCTGCTTGCTTAAAGCCCCGCTGTTTACAAGCCTGAGATTTTCTTGTAA
Source organism: Brachypodius melanocephalos (assembly GCA_013398615.1). NCBI lineage: Eukaryota > Metazoa > Chordata > Aves > Passeriformes > Pycnonotidae > Brachypodius > Brachypodius melanocephalos. Next base: position 2,176,380 of record VZSR01000245.1, on the reverse strand, counting down.
ACATGTGCTTCTGCACCGTGAAGGCTTCAGCCTGTAGCACTGTCCTATTCACAGACACCAGCCCCAAATCCCTGCCTCTTTCAGCACTCAGTGCCCTGCTGTTCGCACCTCTGAAATTCTTTTATGTAAAAGCTGCGCTGTCTGACTGAAGTCGTGTTCTGCTGCCCTCTTGCATAGAATACTTCATGCTAGCATATTCGTTTTTCCTGGGTAACATTTTCTTTTCTCAGAAATTCAGAATATAAATATTCACTTAGACCACACTTCTAAATCAATGATGTCTTGTCGATGGGAGTTCAGTTTTCATAAAATTACCATTGTCAGGCAAGATTTTGTATAGCAACTACTAACTAGATGGGGGGAAATTGAAACTGTGAATAATTTTTTATCTGCATATCCCTGATGACTGAATTGCACACCTGTAACTGAGGACACTTCTTGTAACACTGCTCTTAAGAGGGAAAGTCACTGAATATAGCAAAAAAAAAAAAAAAAAAGGTCCCTAAACCTCATAATCATTAAAGAAACTGAGTGTAGATGTGGAAAAGGGGATATGTAATATGCCTAGTTAAAAAAGAAAGAAAAAAAGAAAAAACGAAAAAAAGAAAAAAAGAAAAAAAGAAAAAAAGAAAAAAAGTAAAAACCTGTGTTGAAGTTTCAAAACTCAGAAGAGCATTGGGTGTAGAGATAAATCATTCCCAGGTACAAATTCTGCAAGAAAATTATTCTTGTCATTTTCCATTCACTTCCACTACCTTGATTTTAAAATTAACTTTTCTAAAACATATACATTTCAACCGTGTCTGCACTGTGCTGCTATGAGTAGTGTTGCATTGCACTAGGGCAGGCTGTGCTCCGCTCTCATCTGGGTGGAAGATGTGCCATTCCTGGCACTGTTTTAAATTGCTCTGTCCACCTAATGGAAGTGATGACTGAGAGTCCATGTTGTTCGTGTCTCTTAGCGACCCACTCATTGTCTTCTGTTGTGATTCTTTAATTCCTAGAGTGTATTTTGGGCATTGCTGTTACACAGCCATCTGGTAGCTCTTGAATTTATGGAATCTGCCAGGAGGACATGTGCTGACATTCAAAAAGAGAGTAAAAGACTGTTAACCAAAATATTCTCCCCTTTGTTTAATAGTTAATAGTTGGCTTATACTTGTCACACCAGAAAGTTCTTTAGAAATAAAAAAAAATCAAATTAAAAAGATGTCATAAAACCTTCTGTAATTCATCAAGCTGTGCTCCAACTGCTGGTTGACCTGCTTTCATATGGGTATTCTTACCATTAAACACAAAGTAGTCTTTGTGTGTAGTAAAACCTCTGTGCTACAAATTGGTTGGTCATAAACCCAGCTACACGAATTACCTACCTGCCTTTCTGTGTGAAGGTTTTAAAGACATTCCATTAGGGTTTCCATCAGCTGGAGTTCTGCAGCTGGTGCTTCCAGCCCCTGCCAGGATGCAGCATCTCCCCACACGCAGGTGCCACAACAGGTCTGTTCTCCTTCCCTGTTGACAGTAGCCCTGGGTCTACCACAAAAGATTTACTTTTAGTATTTCATTAGCAAGCAATGAATTTTGTTTTGCCACACAGAAGGCACTAAAGGAAACTGTTTTGCCTGATTGCACCTATGCATTATTTAATTTTCTACTTCTTGTTAGTGGTGTAGCGAGAAAAACCTGCATTTCCATACAGAAAGTCTCTAAAGCCAAACCCTTTCCACTGACACCAAAGTTAATTTGTCTAAGTTCTCTGGAACTCGGAGCTGGAACATTAGTTCTCTGGAACTGATGGAAGCATGAGAAGAGCCTTTCCCCTGGCAATCTTTTCTTTTGCTATCTCTCTAGAAAGCAGTTACGAAATCTTTCAATGCTAAATTATTTTCCAGGTGCAATTTGGCTGTTTGTGTTTTCATATAATTCCTAGAACACAAGTTCTAAACTTTTACAGGTTAAATTACTGTACTAAGGCTAACAGAAAATGTATATCAAACTTTTATTGGATAGAGGTACTATTCAAAAATGTCTTGTGGTAATCTGCATATGTATGTGTACTGCAGAAGCTGCAGTGATTCTAATGCTACTGAAGATTTAGTACCAACTCTAAATTGATGGACATAATCATATGATCTTCTTTCCTTAGTGGTTTTTGCAAACAGACACTTGGCTAAAATGAGGTGTAGTCTAAAGGGTACTCAAGAAGCAGCAGGACAATGGCAAATGTGGAGCCATTTCCACATGTAACACCTGTGGAAATGATGTAACACCTCTGGGCAAGCATGTTTGCTGATGATGTGACCATGCTAATTTGTGGTTGAGTGCTGAAGCAAATCACAGCTTTCTGCTGCAAACAGCAATCAACAAATCCCTGCTGGGCACATTGCTGAGGTGCATGTTCCCACCTCAGTGCACTGAAGCTGCTCTTACAGCATTGGTGGTGGGAATGCAGTGATTTGAATGATCTGGTGCAAGAGACTCTTCCTGCTGCTTCTGTGCTGGAGTGCCCAATGGCCAAAGTGCTGCTCCCTTGAGCTGTTGCGCTCATTGCCTTTAGGGAAACAAAGCAGGGGTTCCCAAAAGGAATTACCCTTCTCCATGATTTTGTACAGTACAGTGAGTCTCAGTGCGGCACATCCAGGTTGGAATGGGATATACAGCACAGGACATCACTGATACAGAGTTGCACAGAGAGGGCAAACCATTGGGTGCTGAGATAATCTGTCTGCTGAAGATGCTGCTGTCTTTTCAGAATGCTGTTGAGGGCATAGAAAATAATATTTAAGAAGTGCTAAAAGTAGACATCATGCAAGTGAATTGTAATGCATCAAGGGAAAAATGTGATAAACTACTCATAACCTTTGACAGTACTCTGTGACACCTCGATTTTTGGAGAAAATGATAAGCTTCTGATAAAAAATAATAAGAAAAAGAGAAGAAAACAGAAGTCTATCTTTCATCTGCTTCCATCTCTCTAGTTCACAGAAGTGAATGCTGCTACAGGAGCAAGAAGCGGAGGGTAAAGGAGGATTGAGGAAGGAAGGATTGTGATTATACCAAGAAAAGGGGATATGATCAAGTAACACAATCAAGATTAAAGAAGAAAGAGAACTTTATATAAACTTAAAGGGGAAGAGTTTGGTATGCTGCAAAACAAGAGAAGAATAAAAAGTTGGTGGTCTATAGCATTTCTCCTGGAAATACGTAAATACAGTGTAAAAAACCCCAACCCCCTAAAAGTATTAGTTTTTCCAGTGGGGCTACAGCAAAACTTTTGCTAAGGGATGGGCTGACAAAATAATAATGAAGAGTGTTGCTATAAATTCTCCTAAAACAGAGGGTGTTTTTTTTAAGGACAATTTCACTAATATGACATGATAAGGAAATTTAGAGCAGAACACATTTTAGACCCATCTTTGCAGGTTAATGTGAGCATGTTGAAGGCAAAATAGGTAATAATGGTGTAGTGGTTAGTGTGAACTACCACCAGTATTCAAGTTAAAAGCCAGCAGAAATACTAGGGTAAGTAGGGGACCATTAACTTTCATCTCACTTGTTTCCAGTCTTTGAAAAGAAGGTAAAAAGGCAGGAGGAGGAAGCAGTACTACAGAAAACAGCAGGAAAAATAAGTTAATGAAAATTATACCAGATCTCTAGAACTAAAAAGACCTAAAAGGACCTATTCCTAATCAATAGCACCTCTGAGATAAAACAATGGAAAAGACAGAGAAATTATTCATCATCTGAGAGGGAGACAAAAATGAGGGAAAATACCAAGAATGTTTAGGATGAATATTGAGCCAAGTTCTCAATGGTGTGGTTTGCCCATGAAATCGTGTCTGTGTTCTGTGATGTGCCATGTTTTGGTAGAATGCAAAATTCACTCTTGAATGCATTTTATAAAAAGATCATGTCATAGCAATACACTGGGGTTCTCCATCATCCTGTGCTCAGACTCTCTCAAAGCCAGAATATGCAGGATAATATTTCTCCCTACAGGGTAGGGCCAAAAGTTTTCCAGCAAAGAGCAGGATAATTTTTGGGAGAGGCAGTTGAATATACCGTACTAAATACAGCCGTAGTTTGATACAACTCCTGCTGTTAGAGGCTTTGTGAAGCGTGGTGTACCTGGTGGAAGCTGAGAGACTCCTACTGAAATACACTGGACAGCCACAGTGCTGTGTTAGACAAAAAGGTTAAGTGTAACCTAGAATTTTCAGGCTTTAAAAATAGAAAAAATGAAAAAAGAAAAATATAAATTCAGTGTCTTCAGTGAAAACCATTCAATCTGTTTCATCCATATAATGAATCAATGCACATGGCATACAGAATGGAAGAGGTATCTGAGAGTAACAAAATAATTCTTTTAGATAGTATCAGCAGATGTTAACCTGCATCACATGACTTTCTGTAGCCTGATGTAATGCTGTGTGTTTAGGGTCAAGGAAAAATGACCTGTCCTGGAGGAATTGCTCTCTTTTCCACAATGAAGATGGTGAATAAGTAAGGGACTGAAAATATTGGAGACTGTTAGTAGGGTTATTTTGTGTTCCTCTCTTACATATTGCCTATTGGGGATGGAATTTCCCATGCCACACTTTTGTGTTGGTTATGTGGAAGAAAGAAGGCAGGCGTGAGGGGAGTGGCTGCTCTGCAGGAGGCTTTCACTCCATAGAGTGTCAGCTCTGCAGTGCCTTTGGAGGAGCTCTGCTTTATGTTGCAGTGTAGGGAGTTGCCAGGAGGGGGGGAAATGGGGAAAAAGGAAGTTTGGTTAATAAAAGAGGCTTGACCATTGAATGAGAAGCATGAGTGGTGTATCAGTGCCTGTACCAGGCTTTGGCTATAAAGCTGTACATTTTCCATTGCATATTAAAGATTGAAGATTAAACTGCCAGTCTTCTGCATGTGTTTCTGTGAGCATGGGCTTGTGCCATGGGTTCAGGTGATGCTCTTTCTTGTTTACACACCACAGGCTACTTGGAGCATCTTTTGCTGGCACCATGATTAAATTGTACGGGGCTAACATGTGTTTCTCAACTCTCCCTGCAGCCCTCTGGATAAGACTGTTTTAAGTTTGACAAGAGGTGGCAAGGGTGCACATGAAAGTGTGCAGTTCTGAGTTTGTTCTTTTTGGTGCTTTCATATTGCAAAGATCAATAATTTACCTCCTGTCAAGTGAAACCAGGAGATTAGTTGCATTAATTTTTGAATGCTTTCTTAGTGTCTGTAAATTGATCTTACCTTGCTGAAGTCATGTTTGGAGCCTTGCTGTACTGTGGTGGCAGGGGAGCTACACTGAGCTGTGCTGGCTGAATGTACAGCTTAAAAAGCACTAGATGTGAATAAACATAGCTGTTAAAACAGGAGGCAGGGAATCGTCAACAAACTGGTGGTTTGATGGGCTGGGCACTGTTTTGGTTTAGGCTGCTTATCATATTTTTTCTCCAAGGTAATGTTTCATTGTTGTTTGTTGTTTTCTTCTCAAATACATCCTCTGCTCTTGGTTTAGCTCATCATCTATACATATAGCACAGAGCTTTAGGCTGATTTCCAGTGCTCTCAAAATGGCCAGTCAGCCCTTACCAGCCTTTTGTGATTGCCAGTGTTTCATGTATGTGGCAGGGGTGCAGAAATCCTGTGCTAGTGTTTTGGTGGGAGGGGTGTATGTTTTCAGCTGAACTCGAAGCAAATGGTGCTGCTCATCCTGAGCACCTTGGTGCAGTGGCACCACAGTGGCTGAGGTGCTGTGTCTCTTACCCTGTAGGCACTCACTGGGTCTCAGCCTCCTGCCTTGCTGCCCAGCATAGGAACATGGCCTCGAGTGCCTGTCACTCCTCCCAGCTGGCCATCTGGTTCTCTGCGTGTAGGTTTGGGCTCATCTGGTGGGCTGCTGGTGCTGAGGAGCACTTGCTGTAGGAGGGGAGTGATGCCTGCCCAGCAGCATCTCTGAGTGGAGCAGAGGTTCTTCACACAGGAGTTTTTGCTCCATTGTTCCTCTGCAAACACTATGCCTGGTAGATATTATAGTGCCACTTAAAACATTGCTTACTTACATTACTCTGAAAAAAATGCTGGTGATTATCACCCACCAGCAGGCAGCAGTTTCCTCTGAGTTGAGAGGCATCAAATGCCTGATGCAGCACTGCTCCCCTCAACAGCTCAGGAACTGCCCTTGGCCCATGGCACTGCTCTCTGAGCTACTGTGAACAGATGTAGTTCTCTGATCACATCTCTCATTTGTGCATTGATTTTGAACTAATGATGTGTTTCTGTGTGCATACCTAGAGGAAAAAAAAAAAAAAAAGAGGAAATGCTATAACTCCTCCTTCATTTTGGACTATAGCTCAGAGCTGCTGTGGAGGTACTGCATATAGCACTGCTGCTGTGCCTGGGTTTTTATGAAGTCCTTGGAAAGATTTAATTAAAACTGTTTTCTAGATTTCATCTTCTGCAGGAATGGTCTTTTAAAGATTCTACCCATGGGGTGTTGTTTATCCAATTTAAAGTATTGAAATGCAGAATATTATTCTGGTGTATTTACTCTGTGGAATTCTAGACTTAATTTTTTTCCTAAACAGTTTGCCGTTATGTGAAGGAGATGCAGTCCATGTTCTGCAACTGCTATGAGAGGTGAGATTGAAATGAGCTTGATCCTCTGCTGCATTTTATCTAAAGCCTGCAAGTAGCTTGGCCTCATTGTGTCTGAACACCATAAGTATTTATTGTTTTTTCTATTAAAACATTTCCATAGATATCACTGTCATTTATATTGTTCTGTATTTAACTAAAATATGTTTTCCTCCTTGACTTTTTCTCTAGTTCTGGTCACAGTACTTCTGCTCTGTTTGTTCACAAATGCCTTTCACTCAGTCTCTGGTGCTTGCTGGGAGGGTTTGTTTAGGAATTGAATATTGTGATGTTCATTGGTGTTCCCACAAGTACATCATGAAGGTCCATGCATTTTGCACTGCCACTGCACCAGCACCCAGATTCCCCAAGTTTCTCAGTGTGCAGATCACAGCCGACAATCCAAGGTGAAGTTACCTGTGCCAGCTGCTGCTCTCCTGTGCTGGAAATCCCATTTTCAGACTTTGTTGCCCACAGCTCTTTCCCCCACACATTATCCTGGTTTTGCAACCTGCTCTGCTTCAGGGAATTTCTCACCACATTTGCAGTTGACTTTTCTTACTGAAAACTGAGCCACAGTAAATATCTGACATGATCAATTCTGTTCACCCACAAAATATGACTGGCCTTTTTCCTCAGATCCCAATCAATGCCTTCTGCTTTTAATTTGCTTTACTTTATACCTTATTTATTTCTGCAGCCATATTCCCAGGTCATTCCCTAGCTCTATTCAGAGGAGTTTGCACCTCCCCTGTGCAGAATGTCTACAAAGTCAGAAGCTCTTTCTTTGAGTAAAATGCAGTCTTTATGTCTTTGCAGACCTTTTCCCATGGCAGAAGGTCTCCTCCCTCTCAGACACTTGTACTGATCCAGCCTGCTCCCATCTCCACGAGACTCTCCCTGTTCTAGCCTAGCCCCAGCCCTTGGAGGGGTCTGTAAGCTCTGAATCTGCTTTCAGCATTCCAGGCTGGTGGACAGGTCCCAGGGGATGCAGCTGCAGGGCCATGACCAGCTCTGCCCACCCTGCAGGGAAGTGATCAGAGAAACTCCTGGTATGTACCTAATTTTAAACTTGTATGCTTTTGATTTGCACAAAACATTCACAAAACCATACCAGCTCCTACCCTTATGGTATAATTTCCCACTGTTAGTTTTCTTTTTCCTGTATGGTGCCAGTTCTGTATTGTTATTCATTTTATGTATCCTTTATCATATTTGTCAGTAAGTCTCCAGCAGACACAAAGCAGCAGGCTCTGTTTGCAGCAGTACAGCTACCAGAGCTTGGCAAAATAGCAGTGCAAAATCATTTGCATTAGAGCTAATAAAGACAGCTGGAATGGGCCCCAAAATATGTTCAATAAACCAATAAGAGTGACTGCTGTTTATACTCCTACTTTAGTAAAACTAACTGGTTTTCATTCAATGTTTATAGTACTGTAATTGTGTAGTGTGGTATTTTCCTGCAATTTAAAACTAATATAATGGTCAATGCCTGCCTTTAAATGCTGACAGTTTGCTAACAATTTCCGGTCTCATGCCTTGTGCATTTTATTTCCTCCATGTGAGGGGAGGGTGAATGTCTCGCCATGTACTTTGCTGTAGCTCCTGGTAAATGCTGTTTCTTTTATTGTGGCCATTATAACTATCACTTTGGGGAATAAAAGCACGTTGTGGTTTTTTTAACCCCAATTCCTATATTCAAAATTTACCAGAAATCTTCTGGAGGAGTAGAGAGGTCATAATTTAGGAAAAGAAATATGTGAATTAACCAGTTAATAGAATTCTTTGAAATTCTAGATGCTAACCTACTGCTGCTGTAGCTTCTCTCTGCATTCCCTCCTAGCAAGTTTAGCTTATCTATCCCATGGAAATGATTTATTTAAAATAGAAGCGTCAGACCCTGAGACAATATTATCCTACCAAATCTAAATGTCTTGGAAATGCGTGCTTATTCTGAAACATGCACATATTGGCTTCCATAAAAGAACATGCGTATTTTTTAGCTTGCTTGATGCATGCCAGCAGTTTTTTATAAAGAGGATAACTGATAGACATTCTTAATAATAATGACAAATAAATAACATCCCTTTCTCACAATGCTTGACAATGCAAGGATGCTGTGAAGGATTATATAGGCAAAAGTAACAGGCAGAATTTTCCTTTACCCTCTGCCATACGTGAAACAATAAATCAGTCCATACTAAGTTCATTTAGCCCTATTTTACATCTTCTAGAACTGGAATTGTGTAGCCTACAAAACAATTTATATTTTATCTGTACCATCTAATTAATTAAATGGCCCCAGAGTACCAGACTCACAAATCTCGTTAATAGCTGAATACGGAAATAAAGACTGTTCAACCCTACTAGAATAATATTTGCATATCTCCACCTGCGATGGGTAATAAGTACCTGCCACAAATCAGAATTATGAATTTTGCACGCCTAACAAAACCGCAGGGGAAATTATACCTCAGACATTCCATAATAATTGCAGCTAAGCTGTTTAGTGCCATCCACTTATTCTGCCTGAAATGTTTGAAGCAGCAACAGTTGTAAATGAATTCAGGCACACATTCAAGAGAAAATGTTTTAAAAAGTTTTTCTGTCTTGCCATATGTAATTATCTTTATAGAAATGTTCATGTACAAGTTATAACATGCTCACATTTAAAATTGCAAATTAAAAAGTAAGCTCCTCCAATTAAAGTACATTTTATAAGAGCATCCTTGTAAGTTTACTATGATTATATAGGAAACAGTTTGGGTCATGTTTATCCCATTGATCTCCCAGAATTGGTGATCTGTTCTATAAACAACTACAGCAAGGGGTTTGATTTTTCAGTGCTTCTTTCCCCAATAACAAGTGATTCCTGGGGGAGAGTTAACTGTTAAGGCTTGGACAGAAATGTACTGCAATGTAGATAGTCTTTCATAGGCTGGGGAATTGGGACATTAGAGTAGGCAGCATGAGTTTCCTCTGGTTTGTTTATTTTCACGACAGGAGTGGAAGCTTCATATGCAGTATAGCTGGAGGAATGGTGACATGCTGGTGGTCTCATCCTCTGGTTGGGAGTGTAAAGGAATGATAGATAATGCCTGAGTTTACACTTTATATAACGACAGGACTTTGAGAGAGCCCAAGAGCTCTTTATAAAAACAGGTCCTGCTCAGTCACCTGCGTTAGAACAATGCTAGGATCATGAGCTGCTCACTTCAGGAGCACAGGTTGGTCTGTGAATGTGGTATGAACCCACCCAACTGTGTGTGTATCTGCTGCTTGTGCACTGAGTGACAGCTCCCACTTTATCAGCAGATGCCAAGAGCAGTGTTCTGAAGCCAGAGCAGCATGCAGTGCGTGTCCCACCTCTGACTCTGGATGAAGACACACAGACATGGGACAGCACCTGTCCCTGTGGGATCCCTGGTCCCAGCCTGCCACTCTGCAGGAGCTGACAGGGAACAACACATCTTTGCTACTACAAACATGAGGCATTAGGCAGCAAACTGGTGGTGACAGCCCTGCTGCCTCTCATGATATGTATGCATGAATTGTTATAGACTTTAGAGAAGGCAACAGATCAACAAAAATAACTCCTCCTTCACTCTGGGTCTCACTGAGCACTTGGTGTTTTATGAAGAGCTAGACTTCCCCTTTCTGCAGCAGAGGTGAACAGAGCCAAAACTGCAATGCGAACTGTATTTGTGATCACTGAAAGCAACTTATAATTTCAAAGCTAGTCTTCTGATTTTGGAGTATTTTCTCTTAGTAGTGCAGAGCACAGACAAGCCTGCATGTGTATATTTGGGCTGCAGGTGAGAGTACACTACAGGGAAGTGAGACACAGGGGAACCCCATTTCCATCAGATGAGAAGGGCAGAGACAGCCCAGAAGAAGGCATCTGATGGAAGGTGCAGATCAAGGTGTCCGTGAGGAAACCATATCCTGGGAGGGGCTGGCAGCTTGGGTGACCATTCAAATGCATATGTTTGTAGACAGGCAAACTCACCTCAGAGTTAGGTTTATGTTGTTTTCAAACCAGTCACTGTGGCCTTACAACATGGAAATATAACCTCACTATAATGCTTGCTGTCCCTCTAGAAGAAGAGCAGCAGAAGCCAGGAGAGGACTGTTCCTGGGGAGGCAGTGGTGCCTCTGCCAAGCCCTGCCAGCCACCTGCAGCCCCCAGGGAACAGGCCCTGGAGTACTGCAGCTCCTGTGCCTGTAAACTTCCACATCTGTATGCTGGAAGGGGAACACTCATTTTGCCAATGTTTTAGTAAAGGAATAAAAAATAATTATATATGTTCAAAAGGAAGGGGCACAGTGCAGCAAGTCACAAGAAGTTGATTAAGTCAGGTTGATTGGCTGTGCCTAGAATGACAGCAGTGAGCGTGAGGGCTTAGGAAAATAGCTGATAGCCTATTACCATGATGAAGTGCAGCTTAACACTTCTTTTTATATTTTAGAGGAGTAACAGATGAGGTCCCTGTGGATTTTTTTTTCCTATTACATAAAATGGCTATAGAAGCTGAACTATAATCCCTCACTAAGTTACACATTAGCCCAGGGCAATAAAGATGTTTTTATTGGAGGCAGATTTCATGAAAAGTTGTTCAGTTTTATCTCTGAGTACTGTACTGTGCTGAAGCCATTTAAGTGTCCTGTTGGGACACTCTGTCCTGGAAAGCAGTTACTCTCAAAAGGACAGCAAGGTCATTGGAAAAGCTGTATTTTCTGCCGAGGATCCTGCCCTTTCCCCTCAGTTCATCTGCCACTTTTTTGTTTTGGCTGTGAACACAAGCCAAGCCACACTGTCACACTGCAATCCCTGCCTGCACTGTGATGGATGCGGATCCAGCACCAGACAAACGTGGTTGAAGGGGAGGCCCTGGTCCTCTGGCCTGCTTCCTCCAGCTTTGCCCAGTGCTTCTTCCTCTCTTCCTGCCAGCAGTAAAGGATCCTGTGTCTCTGCAGCAAGGTTTCACCTTTTCAGTTCACACCTGTTACCTGGGCTGTTCCCCAAACCAGCAGGCTGGTTCCCTGCCATAAATTGTCACTTTTCCTGTCTTTTCTAGAAGCAGTTAAAACTTTTAACACAACTTCCATCACCTTAGCTTGATTTTTCCCAGAACCATTTTCTCTACCCTTGAAAAATGCAGCAATAGTTCAACCATCCCTTCTCCAAGAGCTCTTGCTGTCCAGGCTGCCTCCCTCTGCCCATGCCTCCTGGCTAATTCCCTTGATTTCACAGATAACATAACCCAATTGTCGTCCTTCACCCATCACTTGGTAGCAGGTTGCAACTGTCCCTTGGATCTCACTGTCACTACAGGATGGTTACATTTTCTATCAAGACCTTCATGCCTTTTCCTCTTATTCCTGAACTTTCTCTCCCTTCAGCTGCAGTGGCACCTCATAATTACCCATAACTCTGACTTCTAGCTGTGATTCAGTGCTGTACATATTTATCTGTGGCTTCTGTGTTTGAAGGACTTTTGGCAGTTCAGGGGTCCTCTCTCCCACTTGGATGTTCCCTGCTCCCCCACAGACACTCCATCTTTCTTTTGGATTTTTTTTGTCCAGTTCCATTCTTACAGAAGCTCAAATACAGGCAAAGATGTGAGGGTATCCCCTCTCTAGAGCCAAAGACTTTATAATCTTTGCTAGTAGCTAATAGCATCAGAAAGTGCTAATTTACTGCCACGTACATGCAGCAGTGTACGGCTGTAGCAGCAGTGCTACTTGGGCTTAGTCCCCTTCCAGTTGTATTCATATCAGCTGGCCTCTGTCTGGAAGGCAGACGAGGAGCTGGCATTAGTGGTTTCTTTCCACAAACTATTATGCAGAGCATAATCTCTGATTGATGAGGTCGTGCCCCACCACCTTACAAAGAAGCACATGTGTCTTTCCTAGGTCTAAACACAAGGCCATACTTGGCAATCAGTCAGCAGTTTCTCATTGATTATGACTGGCAGGGATTTTTATTATGCTTATTTTTGGTTTTGTTTCCTTCATTTATCTAAATCTAGGAAATATTTCTATTTAATCTTTCGATCTATAAAAGGTACAGATTTCATAAGATGCTTTAAGAATGTATAATAAAAAGATGGTTTTCCCTTTACCTTGCACATTCCATTCATATTGTAATTTTTTGTTCAAGCTTAAGCAGTCCATGTTTCATTAAAAAACCCCACACTATTCATATTTCTTTCATCCCTTATAAGATGGTAAAAGCAATGTTGCTTTGATGAAATTTGGCAGGTAAGAGGATCTAGTTGAATCATCTCAAACCCCTGGAGTTTTGGGCCTCCAGCTATTATAGTAGAGCAGCTATGAGTATTCAGAAATTGGTCCTTTGTTTGCACTGCATTTCCAAGCCATCTGTAGCACACAAAAGCCACAGCTCTCTTTATAGTTCAGAATGAATATTTAAAAGTTCAGTTTTAGATTTTATTTGTAGCACTTCACATCTTTCTATCCCATCTGTCTTGTGTCTCAGAGCAGTTACATTAAACTTACTAGGCAATGGCAGTACTTGGTCTTAGAACCACAGGTAAACACTGCTTCCTTTCCATTTGGTGTCGGAGCGTGCAGCGTGTGATCAGGATCTGCACTGAGCACATATGTGTTTGTTTATTCCCATGCACTAAATATCTATTTGATTATTAAGAAGCAGCTGCGAGTATCAGGTCGTCCAGTCTGAAACTTTCCTGCGTGTTCCCACAGAATGGCAGAAAAACCAAGCAACTGCAGGAGTGCTGGATGGTGTAGCCTGGCACCTTGGGGTGGCTGGCAGCACCCACCCCAGCCTGGGGGAAGCTGTCCTGGGACCCATGTGCTGAATCTCCACTTCCACAGTGTGGCTGGGAAGTGACAGGTGCCCTTGGGAAAAGGGAAGGTACGAGGGTGCATCACAGTGAGAGGGGACTCGTGTCATCTGGTGTGGAGGAGGCTGTAGGGAAAAGGGGTTGGAACTGCTCACTTCAGATGGTGTCAGCATATGCATTTGTATGTAATCATATATATGTTCTGTGGAAAATTTAGCAAAAAGCAACAGAGCTTCTCTAAATTGCAGGAAAATAACTCATAGTAATTTACCCTCTTAGGATATTATCATCTAGTCGTGTCAGGTTCAGTATTTTGTATCTAAACCTTAGCTGCATCTGACAAAAATGTGCATTTTTTTTTCTCTTCCATGTTTAACTAGATACCTGAAGTCATCTCTTTTGTGTCAGAGGCATGAAAAGAGAAGCAGCATATCTTTCAGAAAAAAATGATTCTCATCTACCTCTCATTAAGTCATTCTTCAGGTTTTTTTAAGTTGATCGTCCCTTGTTGTTTTTTGTGCCCTGTCCTGGGCATGGATGGGACACCGTGGTGGAATGTTTGTTGGACTTTTGAGATGTAAATTAATCATTGCCCTTAATGGAGATTTTTCTTTAATTTTTTAAAATATAGAAATATATAAATTTATACATTTATATATATGTGTGTGTGTGTATATATATATGTGCATACGTATATATGTGAGTATCACCATCCCTTTCTAGAAAAAATGAGGGAAATATGTATGTTAACACATATCTCTATGAAAAACTTTTCCATCTCAGCAAGATCTTAAATATAGCTATCACATTGCAATTCACCACGAAAAATCTGTCTTAAGAGTTATATTGTCTTCATATGAAATGGAATTAAAGAATGAAAACTGTGGTACCCTGAACTGAGGCCCTGGGATTAACTGAAAAACAAGAGCTTGTAAAGCCAAAATTGAGGTTCTTCAGTGTATATTGTATATTACCACCGCATCAGATAAACTTAAAAGGGTAAGAATTATTCAGGGTACTGTACTGTCATTGTTTAATAAAATTAAAAAGAATTATTTTAGAACAAGAAATTCTGAAATATTTGAGAGTAATTGAAAGTAGAAAGAAAACTGTATGCAAGTCTGGCGGGCATGTGTTTTCATTGTTTCTCACTCAGATCTTCCATGAGGCCAGATGCTTGCTTTTCCAAAGATAAGCACCTTATATAGTATTTTAACTAAATTTCTTTCTGGTCTGTGAAGGTTTATATCACTTTAAAGAAAAAACAGAGCAATGAAGAAAGTAGTTTTTTCCCTGAATTGAGTAAATCATAAGAAATAAACCGTTGTTTCTGGTAGCAGTGCCTCCAACATAGGTCTGAACATCCCTGGAACTCACAGGAGTGCTTCATGGCTGCATTTCCATGAAGATCAGGGGTGTTTTTCCAGTGGTGGACCTTTTCCTAATGAAAGGCAGCCTGACCTTCTGGCTTTGCAATTTTTTACATATTCCTAATTGTTTTTCTTAGTCTTTAAAGTAATGAACTTCTCATTTCCACAGAACTCTGTCATCTCCTGGTGGTGCTCCCTGGAGAATAAATGGTCAAAAAGTGAACTGTTTTTCTGGTTGCATATCGCATCCAATTCTTGAGTGCATGCACTGCCCACACAACCATTATGTTGCTTCAAACAAGCAGCCCAAAATAAGTATGAGAATTTAATTTCAAATGGTGGGGTTTTTTTTGTTATTTATTATTTGGGGTACTTTTTTCTGTTATCACTTTATGACAGACTGACAAACATAGACAAGTAAAATGATATAATGTGACCAAAGCACTTTTTACTGTGAGCAACTCAGCTTCTGTGGCTGCAGGAGGGTTGTGGGGATGAACAGACAATCATTGGGGCTTCTTGGGGCTGGAAAAGGACTGTGCTAGAGGTAAGGAAGGCATGATAAAGACATTTATTGTACATTGGCTGTTGTGTATATCTATTGTACAAGAGCTCTGCTTTACTCTACTTTTGTATGGAAATGGAGCATAAGCTTTAATCTTCCAATTGCAAAATCTAAGTTACAAAGAATTTAGAGGAAAGGTGAAAAAAAAAGAATAATTTAGCTGTTAGTTACCTTTACTTTGGGAAATCAGTGGGGCAAAAGAAAGAATTTATGGTGGATAGGAATGAAAGCTCTTCTGGCTGGATGGCCTGAGTTAGTTTGTTAAAGAACTAGCAGAGTGTTGTTTGTTAACATGAGCTGACCACTGTTAGCTAGACATCAGATTTTTGTAGAACTCTTCAAGGGAGGCAAGTAGTCAAAAAAAGAAAAAGTGTCACTATTTTCCCTGTAATAAAATCTCTAAGTAAAAAACATAATGGAGCCTCAGACCATGTCTTTTGAAGGAAACACACTTAATCCTAAAAACAACAAAAAAGTCTTTCTCTGGGGAGCTCTGTACACTTTAGTCTCCAGCTGACCTACCTCGCCCCATTGGAAGGGCCTGAGCTCCCCAGTGAGCAGTCAGGACTCTGGAAGCATCTGGCAGCCTTTGGTCTGACTCACACTTAAAAGTCTCTAGGGCTGCCTATAGTCTCAGGAAATCTTTTTTTTCTTTTTTCATTTATTCTTTTATGAAACCTTTGTTCCTTCCACAGAGTTGTGTGGCTGATCTATTGTAAATCTTTGTTCTATATGGTGTTTTTAATCCTTTTGCTTAGTGTGTGTAAAAAGCTGCAAATTTTCTGTGCCTTGCCTGTCTTTATCCTCAGCGGTGAGGTTCCTTCCACAGCAGTAATTCAGTGGGGTGGAATGACTGCTCTGCTTGGCTGCTGCCTGACTATTTGTGCAGGTGGCCAGACCTGTTCAGCCTTTTCTGCTCTGTAGTGCATTTAAATATCAAGGTAGGTCAGGTTCTAGTCCAGGATTTCTTAAAATGGGAACCTGGACTTAGGTACCAAAGTGGATTCAGAAACACTGAGGCTTTGACTGGTCTCAAAAGAGCTTCTTCATGGTTTAAATTTTGCATGAGATTTGGTTTTTAGGCATCTTAAGCATTGATTTAGAAACCTTGTTTTAGACACCCAGATTTTTGGATCTGGCCCGGATGTTGTGTGGGTACATGGTCTTAGCTGTCTAAGCAGAAAGATGTTGGAATGGGGTTTATCTCCTCCAAGCAGACTCATGCTCTCCTTTCCCGCCTGGCACACCAGGAACACACAGACGATAGCAGTGTTTTGCACTGAGTTCATGCTGTCTGCTGGCATAATCCAGCTGCTTCAGTGCAAACCAGAAAGATTTAAAGAATGTGCAGGTGTCAAGTGCTGAGAGAACAAGCAATTAAAAATACAGGAACTGTATTCCAGGAGAATATCTAACCTGCATTTTCCAATTAATTCCATTTGTTTTGTCCTCCTCTTCAAAAAGCAGGACCCGTGGCTGCTGTGTGCCTGGCCTGAGAGTGTCAGCATATCTCCAAGGCCTTTCTGAAATGTTGTCATATAATTTTTCTTTTAACATGGACTAGTGTAGCCTAGGGACCTGTTCCTTTAAGGCAGCTAATTCTGAAACATTCAGCAAAGTTTTTCGTTGTCAAAGGTATTGCCTTTAATGTCATTCAGTGCGACCAGTTAGAGTGAGAGGAGAAAGACAGTTGTCTTTAAATTCTGAACCCTAAGAGGCAGCTGCTTTTCCTGGCCAGTCATCAGCACTGTGGTGCTTTGAGCATGAAGAGGGCTGTGGAGAATGAGGCAGAACATATTTTTGCTCTTCCAACAGCCTGGGATTTCTTCCACAGATGAGAGGGTCACCCTACCCCTAGCTTGAGGAATCTGCTCCTGTGGAAGAGGATGGGCAGGAGTGTGGGTCCAGCTGAGCCATGGCCACAGAATAGGGTTGAGCTCAAATGCTGTTTTTTCAGCACTTTGTCAGGCTGGCACATGCTTACTCTGAGTGTGCAATTGCACTTCCACATTTGGTGTGATCTGTGCTAAAGGCTGGAAGACGAAAAGTTGAAATAGAGAGACCAAGGGCAATGATGAAAGTCGTCACTTCAGAGTTTTGGTGTATTTGGTTTTTTACTCGCTGTAATTTTTGAATGGCCGGGTCAGGTCAGAAATGCCCTTCTGTGCAGCACAGCTGGAGCAACAGCCCGAGTCCTACTCTGTCTGCAGCTGCCAGCCTACCTCCTATCCTTATCTTTGGAACTTCCATTAGGAAGTTTTGTAAGTCATCTCAAAATCAAGAGGACAAAAAGGTACATTTCAAGTCACAGCATTAAGGTTCAAAATATCTAAAGGATATTTTAAGATTTTTGGGTTTCATTCAGTTTTTCCTTTCATAGCATGATCAACATTTGGTGCCCTATAGCTGACACTTAAATGAATATTCATGTAAATTTTGTAAAAGAATAAATGGTAGATAATTGGAGGTTCACTGGAAGTGATTATGGTTAACGCTGAAAACAAGAATATGCACCTCAAACCACATGTGTGATTTTCATAGCTCAGTTTATGAACTTGCAGAAAAGGAGAATATTCAAATATTTACTTTTTTTTGTAAACCTGAAGAGATTTTCAAACCATGTGTTCACTGTACTTCCAGAATTCCATCAGGCTGCATGTATGCACTTCTTAGTCCTTAAAACTAGTTAGGTGTCATTAAAACATTCATTGACACAGCCACTGTCTACGTTAGCTAGACCTTCAACATTACCAATTCAGCTCTTCCTGCATTTGCATGCAGCACCTCAACTACAAGGCTTTAATGCTGTTCTCTGTTTTGTTCTGCTGTCAGGTATTCAGCTCTGGTGTCTTCTTCACTGAAGAATTTCTATATTACAGCTCTGAATACAATCTGTTTTGTATGCTCATGAACCAGCTCTAGGACTCAAACCTCCCCTATTTTATATTCTGCGCTAGTTAATTTTTCATTTCTCTGGCACCTTGGTGAAAAGTAGTCAACACAGTTAACAATATACATTGTGCAACAATAAATATTTTATTGGGTATATAATCTGCTCAATTCACAAGTTTGATTTTTCTCTGGAAATCTGAATAAATCTATAATTTTGAATATTTGGTGAAAACTCATTTTTTATAGTATATTACACTACAATCACGGTAAGATGTATGATCTGGTTTTTAATGGGAGCTGTAGACATTACCTTTACTTTTTCCCTTAACATTGCTAAACTCTAATAAAGCTATTTTATAGGCAGAGTAGTTTGGAGCAAGAAATACAGAGGTTTCACCCTGGAAACAGCATATAATTCATATACTAGTAAATTACAGTGTATTCCTTACACAAGATAGCATTAAGCAGTGTCTTTTTTCAAATGTGTCTAAATACTTATATATCTACTTTATATATTAATTTGTTGTACAGTTGTTTGGTTTTGTTGTGTTTCTTGTTCATGCTGTTGAAACAAACAGATTTCTTTATTTATGTCTAGCTTGTGGTTCCTATCCTTGTCTTAAGTCCATTGTAATTAAGGAAAAAACCCTGTTCTTTTCAACCCCAGCATTTCCCTTCTGTACATACAACTTTGTGTTTCTGTTTGTGGTTTGATATACAGGAATGTAGGGATGAAGATTGTTTGGTTTCTTTATATATTAATAGATTAAGCTTTTATTGTTGCACACACCTAGAAACAGTACTTGATCCAGGAGACAAAAAGATAAATTACTCTGTATGCAGGGTATTGAACTCCTATCACTATATTGTGATATATTAATTCTTTTTTTAATGCATTCATCCTCACTGTGTGCCTATGAGATAGGGAGTCTAAGTCATAGTTATCTCAAAGATAGGGGATTAAGCCACAAAAAAACCCCTAAGCAACTTGACTAAGGCTGCACAGTGTGTTTGTAGCAAAATAGAGAGTGATCATAGCTCTGAGTGGTGATGTTAAGTATGGGATCACTCCCCCTCTGTTCCAAGGCTTCAGCTCTTGCCTCAGAAGCTATGCTTTCATTCTGTTTGAATAAAATTCCATTTGAAATAAACCAGTAGTTCTAAATGAAAGTATCATAGTCTGCAAGCCAAGCAAGGGATTTTAAATACCATTTTACTGGGAATGTAATTCCCCATCATTTTCCCCCGTGACTTTTGTGTTTTTGGAACTATTGACCAAGTCTCTTGACGGGGCACAGCAACACTGGTGCCTATTTGAATATAAACAAGATTATGACAAGAAGATGGAGCAGCTGATTATTGTGGAAGGGTTTTAAGCACACAGGGAGAAAATTATTTTCATGTCCTCCAAAGGATGAATAAAAAAAGAGAAAATGAACAATGCCTATCAGAGCAAAGTTACCCAGCATAGCTGGCTGCATTTAGGAGAGTGAATAATTTCCAGAGAGGAGAAATGAAAGCTCAGGTGCTCAAATAGTTTGAAATGAGACTGGCAAGTGTGTTCAGAAAACAGTCTGTGATTAAAGAGTGTATGTTCTGATTATAATGTTTGTTACTGAGAAAGAAACTCATATTTGGTAATGCATCTGTTCCAAAACTGGTAACCTAAATATTGATGACTGTTTGCAAAATTGAACAGTAGGTGCATGGATTAGCTCAAGGTTTAGAATTCCCTCAGGTAAGAGGAACTATCAGTTGTTTCTCCCAGATGAAGATAAATGTGTTTGCTGTTGACAAAATAGTTGTCCTTATTCTCATAATGGAGGACTTTAATACTGCTTCTTTTAAATGTCATCCACCTTCCCAATGTCTTTCTTTTCCACCTTATCTGCTCTCAAAAACTCAGGATGAAGTAATCTTACTGAACATAAATAGCTGAAGTTTCATTAACTTCATCTTGCATCTTTGTGTGCACTTAGTGACTGGAAGATCTTTACTACCACTTAAAAGTGATTATTGTTCTGACAGTACCCTCCACCAGGCTTGCTGTCTTGATGTCTTGAAGGAATGGGGCATGCACAGGACACTATCTTGTGTTTTAGCTGGGAACAGTAAGCCGCAGATAGAGGAATTCAATCCTCTTCCTGCACTAAGCAGAGCAATTTCTTTGCTTTTAGACCTATGGATCTTTGTGTAAAACTCCTCCTGAATTTTCTTCTTCCTTTACTATCTGACTTTTCAGTCTCTAATCATCCTTTCCCAGTTCTTCCTATTCCTTGTTAGAGATATGTCTGTCACTGAGCTGCCCCTTGCCTATCATCAGCAAAGCCACCTTTCAGAAAGATCTACCTTTTTGGCATGTCTGAAGTCAGTAAGATTTAGCCTTGTCATCCTTTATGAGAGTCCCATCATTGACTATAACCCCATGGTTGACTGCTGTGTTATGCAGAACTAGGCAGGCTGCAAGGATGTCAAATGTGGTATTGAGCCTGTGCTTTGACAATTGGAAAAGACACCGAGAATGAGATTTCACAATCCCAAAAGACCTTTGAGTGATCAATGAATTCTGAGTAAGTGAACTTCTGCTGGTATAAGGGCAAAATCAAATTAGATCCATCAGCTGTTTCTGTCCTGGGTAGCCACTGTCACCTAGAAATTATACAATAAAAAAGTAACTAAATCTGATGTATGAGACAGAGGATCAATGATGTGTTAGAATAAATGCAATGTAGCAGTAAATCAAGCACCTAAAATACAAACTAAAATCTAAAAATGTTGCCAAGGAAAAGGCATTTTCTGTTTTCAAAATTCATGAAAATTAGGACTGAAGAGACTGGGGAATAAATCCTGTTCAAAGTTCACTTAGCAAACTAGTGATGTTACGAGACTGAGCTTTGATACACTCGTACAATACAGGCTCATCACATTACAAGTTGGCATTCTGATGTGAAAATGCTTGTCTCATTATTAATAATTGACAGAGCACATGATGTTATTCACTACAGGAGCCTATTAACTGAACATTGGCAGCAGGATATAGTTGCAGGGAATAGCCTTAAATGTAAAATCAAGGGTATTAACTAATCCTTGTAGTTTCCATTCAGCTCTAAGGACAGTGGTGACCTGCCCTGATGGCAGTACGTTGCTGTGGTCAGCCTGGAGAACACCTTCTCAAAGGCTGTACTGCACCCTGAGGCTCCTCAAGTGTCCAACATTCTGCATTTAAGGATGGAATTGGTGTTGAAGTGGGGCCACTGACTACAACTAGTGTTTCTTTAATTTCTGTGCAGTGTTGCAGAGAGCAACATCCCCTAAAGAGCAAAACTGCTTCTGCTTGGCCATATGCCTGTGTTCTATGGTGTCCATCACTTTCTTCTCTTTCTGCCTGACATGTCTGTGATTGTTGGTCATTGAAAGAGGCAGCTGAGTAGGATCTGGTGATAACTATGGCTTGAGAAAGTTGAAGTCATAATTCAGCAGTCAGATCTGAATCAACAGCTTCACATAATAAATTATTTTGCAGAGAGCTAAGAACTAGAAAATTATTTTTTGGGTTTATTTATTTTGTTTTCTTCCCCTAGAAGAAAGAAATTATATTCACAACTTATAGCTCTAAGGTTCTTAATTGGTTTACAATCAATCTGCAATTGTTCTTGGTTCTTCAGGGACAAGAAAGCCTAAAATATCCTGTTTTATCATTAAAATTTTCAGATTTATAGAACCGGTATTTTGTAATCAGTGTAGTCTGTTCTCCCAAGCGGCAGGCAATATTGATGACATGTCTGCAAAAGGTGAGTTAGACAGACCAAGCTGCTGAACAGTAGCAAGGTATTGGTTGAACAGAGTGTTCTGTGCAGGAAGGGACCTTGGAAAAGGGTGTATCTTTTCACCTGGGGAGAGGAACGGGAATGGTGTTTTCTCTCATTCATGCTAATCTTATTTATAAACTGCTAACTTTGTGTCAGTTAAGAGATGAAGTTTTTTCTTAATAATAAAGCAGCAAGAGACTTGTAGATATACTGAGTTACAGCATCTCTTGCATCTCCTTTTGATGCAGTAAATGGCCCTTAGATACTATAGTATATTCAGACCAAACCTATTCTTCACTTCTGTTCTTAATTAGCAACAAAAAGATAAATAATTTTTCTGTCATTGTAGCACAATAACAACCAGGGCACGGCAATGACCAACAAGCCTTGCCCTAAATCCTGTAGCAATAAATGTTAAAAAAAAAAATCCCCCTCCCCAATTTTGATTAATTAACTAGAGATGAATGATTTGGCTGTCAAAGTCTGTCAGTGCCATGCAATGAAAATAAAATCAGTGGCAGTGCCTCGTGTGTGAAACCACTCATAGTATCTAGCCTTAAACATTAGCACTGAAGCTCCAACTCCAGCCTGCTCCCCACCCCCATTCATTAGCTTTCTAAATCCTCCTGTCTTTGTGGAATCACTGCAGCAAGTTGAAAATGATATATGTAATGAAAATCCTGTCTGCCTAGTGCAGAGAGGGTGGAGAAAAAGACTTTGCTTAGCAGCCACTGCTGTGCTGATTCCAGCAACGATTAGTGCAGACTTTAGAGAAGCTCACCAAGAGCAGAATATTAAGGCACAAGAGGGAAACTCATTGTTTCTAAAGATTTGTGTCTGCCTGGCTGGTTTTGTTTCCTTTGTAAGTGCTATGACCAAATGCATGTAGAGACTTCAGTGAGAAAGAAATACAGATGTCTTTGAGGCTTTGTTATAATTTGGGGCTATTTTGAATACTATGCTATCAATACAACATTATCTTTTCAGTACGGGTACCTGACAAGCAGGAAACCATTCAGTTTCTGCTTCAAGTGCAGGCAGAGGGAATGGCACTGCATCACAGTACAGTCTAGTTCGATCCAGTAAATGACCGGTATGGGGAAAATATCAACAGATAAATGTTTCTGAGTTTTCACAAACTGTGTACAAACAACAATATGTTTGTTATTAAAAAAAAAAAAATCATACTCTTCTGGAAGACATGCAAAAGATTTGATTTTTCAGAAGCATTGGATTTCACAATGCTGATCTGAGTCAATGAGAGTGTGGGTGTTCAGCATGTCTGATGCCAAGCTATAATTGCACCTGATAAGTCAGGGTAAGAAACCTGGATGTTTAATTATCTGATGCATAACAAGGGGCTCAAGCACATTCTGCCTCGTAATGTGAAACAAAATCTGTCTCATAACTACACAACAGTGGCTATTTTCTTGGTGGGAATGTAAATTTATTATAGTCCAGATGTAGCATAGCCTAACAGGCCAGAAATGCAGCTTTAGGGCTTCCAGTTCTGTGGCCATCCCTTTGGTTTCAATGAATCTACATGCAAGCTGTTGTGGTTTGGGCACAGAAGGTTTGGAGATATTTGCATTCACACATACACAACCACATTTTTCCTCCAGGTGTCTGGACAAAATTTCATCTGTTTCTGAAGCTCTTTGGTGTCATGGACTGTAGAATTCATCTTGGAGCCAGATGCTGTTCTTGACTGCTGGACTTTATAGTCAGATTGTGTTGTTAAAGATGTTTTTTAATTGACTTGGTATTTATCCCACACACAGCATATAATCCAACTGTTGTTTGTATCCTGGTATACCTTGAGGTGCTCAGAGATAAAAGCTTGTTTAATAACCAGCATGCTGGAAACTTGTATTATGGAAAAGTCCTTCTTGCCCTGAAGAGTTTTATAATTTTCGACTAATGTGATGTGAAAAACAGGAGGAAGGAAAATGGATAGCATGGAGAAGTGAAATGAGTTGCCCAAGTTCTGTCAGCTGGTTTCCAGCTTGTAATCCAGTCCCTGAGCAATGAATCACACTGCTTACCAAAGGCCAATTTGTGAAGGAATGAGCTCCTACTGGGAAGCAACAGGCTGGTACATGCCTATTGACTTCCCTGCCAGATCCTCCGTGTCTTGGCTTTGTGCTGTGCTTTACTACTCAGCACAATGTCCAAAAATGTTCACAGCATCGCTCAGAGGTAGCAACAGACTTGGAAAAAGCCACAGACAACCCTTTTCTCTGTGTGTGTGTATTCTGGATGCATGCATGAAACTCCTGAGGATGGCAGAATATTACAAACCGTTACAACTACATTTGATTAATGTCTTGTCTCAAAATCCACTTTGAAAAAAAGCCTCAGGTATTAAAATGATAGACATGTAGTGCTAATCAAAATGATGCATATTTTTAGGATACAAAAATTCTGGGCTAACAGTCCTCAGTGTAGAAGTGCTTGCTTTTTCTTGTAATCTAAGATACACATTTACTTCTGCAATCTTAGCATCAGACTTCCTGACCCCATTGGGCTTCTATTGGGGTTGCTCAGATATGATCAGATATTACTAAATATCAGGCTTCTTCTTTTGAATTGAGAAAATATGGTGATACTCTTGCCTCCAGGTTCTATGTATTTTGACCTATTGTGATGCTTAATAAAGATTCCTTTGAAAAGTTTCATTCTTGTTAAGTTTGCTTTCTTTTATAATTCCTTCATTGCATATATTACACATTTTTTTTCAGTGAAACATCAAAAATGTGTTTATGCCAAATGCTCTCAAGTTATGAATCTTGTGTTCTGTGGACTGTAGAATATGCTGCTCTGTTGTCTTTTACCTTTGTCCCCTGAAGATTTTATTTAAAAATAGCCAGAGAGAAACAGATGACAGCCTAACAAAAGGTCCACACTGTACAGTAATGGGTCCCCTCCTCCATCCCTGAGCCCCTTGTTCTAGCAAAACTCCTTTGCTTTCTCCTTTGATTTGCACCCATCTACCTTCAGAATTTTTCAAACATTGCAGTGCATTAAACACTACAGCAGATGGTGCTTTTTGACGATGCCTTTCTACATGAAGCAACATTTTGTAGTGTATGCCGCATTATCAAAAAATCAAACATGTAATTATGCAAATATGTATGCCTTTATAATAATCAAGTTTTATTGTAAATGGTTGATGCACATCAATTTGATCCTGTAGTGCTGCTTTAAGTGCAGTTTAAGTGGCTTTTCAGTGTACCCAGAGGCAACACAAATGCATCTCTGGAATATTAATAAAATTCTGAATCTTTGAGACACCAACTGGTACAGCATTGCTTATACTGATTGAAACTAAATGCTAATCCTTTCCTTTATTTAAAAAAAAAAAAGTCCTCTTTGTTATTTAAAACACTGATATTAGTGCGATATAAAGGGCCATTTTATTTTAAATTGTATTGTAATGTAGTTGTTAAAATAATGTCTAATCATACTATATTCAGATTCTACAATGTAAATTTGATGAGACAAGAATCCAATCATTTTACAGCCATGAAAACAGAGACGTATGTTAATATGTCCAGTTGTTCTAATTCTGTAAATTTATTAAGGAAATATCTGGTTTTAGATTTTAATCCTGAAGGCTTCCAAGTAGCTGATTTCTGAATGCTTGCTCAGAGATGGTTTTGCTTTTGAAATTTAATAAGCTAGATATTTGTGGGAAAAAAAAATCAGCAAGGATTTTGACATCCATAATGAAGTGTAAACTTTATTACTGATCTGATCCTGCCTTTTCTACATTGGTTAACTTCGTTGGTCTAATGACAGCCATCTCTCTGAATGCACTCATACACATTCTGCTGGGCTTGAATCAGCAGACAGGCTGTGGATACAGATAAACCAAGACTGTAAATTATGTTTTGCCTGTTTGTTCCTCCTGTTCTGAAAGCAGGGCACGAAAGGAGCAGGTTGCATTGTTCACAGGGAGAAGGCAGTAGCTATACCGTGTCCCCCTTGCCAGTTCCAATAGGTTGGATGTTTATTTTTTGGGTTTGCTATAAACAGAGGTTCTGTTAACCTGAAGGCAGATTGAGAAAGCAAAGAAATGAATATGCTTCCATCCTTGTGCTGCCTGGACTTTGCTCAAAACTAATTTCCTGTAAACTTAATGAAGCTTTATATGTTGAGCTCTCACTCTGTAAAATTTTTGCCTTCTTTTTTGGACCTTTATTTACAGTTTACCCTCCTCACCATCTCTCTGCTCTGCTATTTTTGTTTAATGTGGTTTGTTATTGTCTCTCTGCCCTTT
The DNA here is from genome assembly GCA_013398615.1 of Brachypodius melanocephalos. Classification (NCBI taxonomy): domain Eukaryota; kingdom Metazoa; phylum Chordata; class Aves; order Passeriformes; family Pycnonotidae; genus Brachypodius; species Brachypodius melanocephalos. The sequence continues at coordinate 2,150,005 of VZSR01000245.1, read as the reverse complement.
GTCCTTCCTCTGCCTCTTTCAATGGTATTTTTGGTTCCTTTCTGTGCTTTTTTGTTACCCCCTTTCACTTTTTCTCCTCACAGATTTTTTGCCTCCTCTGTCAGCCTTCTGCTCCTCAGATTTTTTTCCAAATGTTTCTCTCAGTTTCCCCATTTGGTTCCTTAGTCCTTTCACAAATGTGTATTTCCTAGCTCCCATTCTGCTTTCCACATTCCCCTTCCAGCTTTTACTCTGTCTGATTCCTGTGCTTGTCTTTTTTATTTTGTCCCTGCTTTTCTCAATTCACATTGGTTTAAAATATTGCAGGAAAAGCTGCTCTTGAGAAATTCCATCCAGATTGTTCTAAGAGCAGCTGCTATCCTGGCACTTCCAATCCTGAATCAAACCTGAGCCTGGGGGATAGGGGGTCCTTAAAGGATCAAAGCTCAACTTCAGAATACTACCCAAAATATTGGCAAGCAGAACATGAATATAAACCCACAGCTGAGAGTAGCTGAAACCTCTTCCCACAGTTTTAAGGTGTTTTAAGGGTGGTGTCTGGTTTGGGTTTATTTTTTTTCCTTCTGAAATAGGATTTTTTTTCCTCTCTTTATTTAGCATTCTTGTGACTCCAAATCAGGGAAGAGACATCATGCATCTTGAGAAGACCCTAGGAACCCTAAAATTTTCAGTACATTTTTGCTTCTTTCCTTCATATATAAACTCATTTAAATACTAAGCTTGGAAAAGCTATCTCAGGAAAATTCTGAGTCAATAAACTTTCTGCTCTTACTGAGACAGCAGGTTTCTTAAAGTAATCAGAGATGATGAAAAACAACTGAAAGATTTTTTCTGAACTGTTAAAGCTCTTCAGGAACTTCAAATTAATAGAAACATTTTAATAAAATAATGAAATAGAAATATATAAAGAAAAAAATTGGTAAAGTAAATGACTCCTGCCTTCAGGATTTGGGAATAAATTCTTATGTGTGCAAATATGAAAGTAAAATTTATTAGCAACACAATGAAAACTGCTGACTTCCCTTTTCTCTCTTTTGGCTGTGAATACTGAACTTGGTTTCTTTTTAATACTATATTTTTTCTCATTATCTTAAATTACATTCATGGTAAACTAACTTGCTTTTTAAAAAGTACCCTTTTAAATATAAATTCTGTATGTCTGTTAGCACTGAAACAGAGACGCTGCCTGAGTTAACTTATTTAATTATTCACAGAAGAAGCCACCCAGATTCCTGAAGTTCAATGAGCAAATGGCTTTTATCAGTTTCATAAATCTGTTTGTATGTGAAAAATCTATAAGTACTATTACCTTTTGATTGCACTTAGTATTCAGAAACCAAACAATACCCTGTTCTGCTTCTGATTTTTATTTCAATTGCATGGCATTTCAAGCTTAGTTTAAACACAATAATAACAAAGTCTCTGTCTAATGCCTTGATTTCATTTGTAAAGCTACCTAGACAACCACACACTTCGGCAGCTTTTTTCTTAATAGTTATGTGTCAGAAATGCTTTAGACATACTTTACCTAAATTTTTTGTGGTGCAAAGCCTTGAATAAAAGATTATAGTATTTGAATGTGGTTTTGCACACAAAAAAACCAAAAACCAAACAAAAAAAATGCAGGAAATTGGAAAAAAAAATTCTTAGTAGAGTAAGGCTTGATATATAGACTTTAAAAGTATGAAATGATAGGCAACGTTCTGTCTTCAAAACAGAACCTGGAACTCATGGTCAATTAATACAGCATTTCATAAGATGTTTGTCCTTCCAGGCTGCATCAGTCACGTAACAGTGAATAAACCGTGAATAAAATCCAGCTCAGTAATTGCCTGGTGCTTTGTTCTATATATGCAAACATCTGATTACTGGTGTGGCTACAGCAATCTGGTAGAAATCCCCATGCAAGCACAGGAGCCTGGTCCAGGCACAAGGGGGTTCACTTCTGGCTTACATGCCATGGTGTGTAGGCTGTCCATATCTCTTCATTTACTTTATCCTATGTTCTGAATACTCTGGTGGTCCGTATTAGACTGCAATTAAATCTTAGTTACAGATATTGAAAAGAGCGTGAATAAAGTTTTAATGTGGTTTGGTGGAGCCAAACTCCTTAAAACCTTAAATTGCTTAGCAGCCACCTTTCTGTGCTTTGCTCAGTGGAAAGGCAGCTCATCACTTTTCAGTGAGGGTATCTGGTACCTCCCCAGCAAGTACTCCTCAATGCTTCAGTGGCTGAATTCCTCACAAGACCTTCAAATGAAAACTCATTCTCATAATAATTTCTTCTGCTCTGTTGAAGTGCTTTAACTCTGACCATTTATGATTCTCTGTACGCTTTTGAGGATAACTCATTTGAATTCATACCCTAAGATGTGTCAGAGCAGGTGTTTTTAAGAAAAGGTGGCTGTCTTAATGACTGCATTGAAAATACATATATTATTATAATGCTCTTTAGAGGAAAAAAGGTAAAGAGAAACACTATTTATGTTTCATTTTTTTAATGATCCTACTAAATCCCGCTCTTTGCCTTTTCACTGTTCTTTTAAATTTCTCCACAGAGAAATTTAAGTGTTAAATTTAACATAGATTAAAATTAAGAAAAGTATTCTTTTTCCATGGAGAAACTAAAGTGCAGGAATATATTATTTTGTACTGATTAATTTTATTCTAATTTTTGTACGTTGCTTACAGGTGCAGTGAAAAAAGATTTTTGTCAGTGAAATGCTCTCTGTGGAATCATGAATAAAATCATGTTTTCCTCAACCAGCTTGTGGTACACCCACATGCCAGGGGAAGCCCAGGTGCCCTCCCTGCAGCACAGTGTAGAAGTTTGGAGCCCTGGTGTCAGCCCCAGATGGGAAAGCTGTCCCTGCAAGGCAGACACAGGCTGAGCACACCTCTTCCAGCTTGGCTCAGCCACCTGCAGCCTGGGCAGAAGGATTTCTCCTTTTCCTGGACTTCAGAAGAGAGTCAGCAACCATCAGGTGGTGTGACAAAGGTGATGACACTCTCTGGATTGAAAAATGGGCACAAAGAAAGCCTTTTGTGAACAATTTAACTGTGTTGGGTTTATCCCTCCTTTCCACAGGAGGAGGTAATAGAGGACTGTGTCTTCTTTCAGGTTTATGGGAGCAGTTGCAGCCACTCCACACACCTCAACTTATAAGGAAATGAGTAAATCAAGGTTGTAGGAACTAGTGAAATAGTCCTGAAATAACATCTGCACCAGGCTGTGTTCAAGAATAGGTGGGTTTGGTAGGACATTAATCCTGCAATTTCCTTGTAGGGATAAAGGCTTCTGAGACTGAAGTTCTGCTGAGAGCCCTGGAACTTGCCATTACATGCTGCCCACATGGAGAAAACCAGCAGCTTTTCTTTGACTTCAATTAGGACAATGATTCTTGAGAATGGTTTAATTAAATAGTATTTCAAGAGAAATCCTTGAAACCAAACTTTCTCCCAACTGTATCCCAGAAATGCCAGCTGCCTGGTGGCCTGTGCTTGGCTAGCTGAGTAACCCAGGCACAGTTACTCCATCAGATGGATGGCTCTGCAATGGGGAGCCTGGCTATGAGGGACAGGTCCATCTCACTTTTGGGGGAAAGCTTCAGAAATCTGACTTCTCAATATATCTCTGGAAGCACTGAAATTTCTTGTTGAACAGAATTCATGTTTTCAGACTAGTCCTGTGTTTTAAGCCTGTATTTTCTTCTGAAACTAAAATTCAGATGAAATTTCTAAACTTGCTTGTTGCTTTATTCTTTTGAAAAAAGTAGGTTGAATTTTGGGGACATTTCCACTGCCACTTTGTTCGAGAAGGATTTATCCTTCTGAAAAGGAATCTTAAAATAGTTCTTTAGGAGACTCTCACTTTGCATCTTTGGGTTTTAACTTTGAAATTGGCAGGAGAGGGGTTTTTGTCCTGTTTCCAAGCAAAATGAGACCAGTGTGTCTGAGCTGCTTCTCTTTGCTCCTCTTTTTCAGTGCCTTCCATCAAGTAATTGCTGAGCCAGTTCATCAATTTCAATCAAGTGGGACAGAAGGAGAGAGCTGTGAGACGTGAAGTTTAGGAAGAAAACAGGTTCTTCAGTATGTCCAAGGGTGCTGCATGAGTGCTTTTACCAGGGAAAGTGATCCCAAAGCCAGGAGGCAGCTCACCAGTTATCCCCTGGACTTTGCAGCAGCCTCAGCAGAGGCTGTTACCCACCCCAGTGGAGGGGTTCATGAAGGATCCTTTGGGAGCTGGCACCTCAAGGACACCACCAATGGCACAGTGAGGTCTTTGCCAGGGGATGTACAGTGAGACATTGCTCAGGAGCAACTTGTCATCTTGTGTTGGGTCTCTGCTGTGCAATACACTCCACATGAGGCCCAAAGAACACACCTATCTTGGGGTGGCTAGGTTGGCCAGAACTGACAATTAAATGTTAAATAATTAAATTGTTTTAGCTATTAATTGTAAGTGAATGTTGTTTTTAATTGCACTTTAATAATGCCATGCCCTTTATAACCAAAATTAATGTTTTCTGTCTCTCTGTTTTTGAAGTACATGTCAGTTTAATTAAACTATTAATGGTAGACAGATTTTAAGTACTTTATATTCTTCATTAAATTGTATCTGTTCAACAAGCATAAACAGGAAAATAGACTCAGAAGCAGATTCATGTTCTGCCTGATAAATCATTCATCATCAGATAAGATGATGAGGCATGCTTGTTTTTCTGTAGGCTCACAATGATAAACAAATCCACTTTTGTATTGTAATGTTTATTGAGTTCACAGAAAAATAAACAAGACTGTTCACTTTTCAAATCAGCAACAGGCCTGAAAGCTGCTGTTTGCATTTATGACTGGTCAGTCAAGCAATATCTTGATGCTCTGAGGGTCAGTTTTAGTTCATTTTGTCTAGAGTGCTTGTTAGCAGAGCATTTCTCTGGTCTAAGATATAGTTCTTTCAGGGCCATTCAACTGCAGTAATGATGAATATTTTTACTGTTCCTGCTGTGTTACCCAATTGTGCCTGGAAAGAATTAAAATAGCTTTTGATTTGGCAGAAATGATACATTTATAATGCAAATGTTGAGTAAGTCTTAATCCTTGTAGGACTGCAGGAAGGTTGATGGAAACAATTTTTTGAAGATTGTGAAAGACACATTATGGCAAGGTCATTTCTTCTCAATTGGTAAAGTCTGCAAACCCTAGTGGGCTGTTAATGGGGTAAGAGGCAGAAATTAAGAAACACTGCAGCAACTGCTTGTGATACATTCCTGTGCATATTATACAGGCAGACAAAGATGTAACTGGTTATAATAGAGACAACAAACGTCCTTCCTTTGTGTGGCAGATCAATCAATAGCCAGGCATGTGATCTTGTTCACTATTATGTTAGTAATGAAACCTTCTTGTGATGTGACAACTGTGGAATAACATTTGGTCACAAAGCTGGTGTTAACAAGCACAACTGGCACTCTGGTAATTAGACTGATTCCTGGTCTACTTTCACAGATTGTCGATAAATGCAGTAAACAACAGGCTGCTTTCTCTCAGAAGAAGTTATATGAAGTTGTCATCCATTTGATGGTATGTACTGTATTCTCCTTCATCTTTTAGCAGATTCTGCCAAGGTAGGCAAGTGTATATATTTCGCTATAAAATAATGTTTCACAATAGAAACTTTGCATGCATTGTTAAAAAATCACCTAGTTAACCCCAACCTTTTTCTTTCTCTAGGGGAGAAAGCTAATTTCTCAGTTACAGGTAGGCAGTTAAATGGAGATGTTCTTCCTCAGATTTTCAATGATACAGCTGTGTCTGCTGTGGACAGCCATTTATATTGTTTAAGGATAAACTGAAATCTAAAATGCCATAGATTACCCTTGATTTAAAGGCCAAGAATATAGATCATATACAATTGTAGTATAATTTGTTGCATTAAACAAAATAACTACATTCAGCCACGGATGTGCTGGCCAGCTCTTTCATCACCAATTTAGGGTTGCTATGTCAAAACTCATTTGCTGTTTTGCTCTTTCCACAGACCCGCAACAGTGGAAAGGTGAACTGTAGTTTGGTCTTTTTACCTTCAGTGGCAGAGTAAGAAGGAATGAGAGCTGCTTCCCTAGGCCCTGTACCTCCTCCAAGCCCACAGCCTGGCTCTGCACATAGGAAAATGTGTGAGTGCTTTAACTCTGTCTCCCAAAGCAGAAGAATTGAGTCAGCTGAGCTATGTCTTGTGAGCTATTCAGTTTATTTTGCATGGGCTACGTGGCAAAGCTTAAGCTGGAGGCCCTGTGGGCCAGCAAGGGTTTCTATGCTTGCTCTTCTTTCACAAGGTGCACTCAGAAACTGGAAACAGTGCATAGGGGGTGCTGAGTAGTGGCGATGCCATGGCATGTCTGGGCACTGGTGCTACATGGCCCTTTGCTCAGATCTGCTAAGTCCAGCTCCATCCTGATTTCAAGGGTCCTTACTGGTTTGATTTAACCAAGAAGGGTTTCTTTCTTGTGTTGGGCCATGTTTTGACCACTTGCTGCAGCTGAATTCACTCTGAAATATCAAGAGAATAGTGAGCATCTCTTCATGGCTATTATCAATGATTGCCAGATTGTAATTCCCTTTGTAATCGATAAAAAGCAGTAGGAAGGAGTGTTTTACAGTAGGTACCTAGGTTTATGCAGGTTTAATGCAGGAAGATGCCTCATTAGCAGTCAGTAAACACAAAAACTAAATTCACACTCATAAACCAGGGAGAGGTTTTGGACATGTTCACTGGGCTATAGGTATCAAGAAGTTAGAGGATATAAACAGCAGTGAATGCAGGATGCTGATCTGAATGGTTGGAAATGAATATCAGAGGTGTTTGTTGCTGCTCCCTGCAGAGCAATCTCTGTTCTGACAAACTACTTAGAATGACTAGGTTTGTACCCTACAGGCTTCTAGGAAAGGATAACTGTGGAAAGTAACAAAGGAGTGTGTGGGGTTTTGTCTGATGGGTCAGAATAGTGTTTAAGGGAGGGATTAGCAAGAGCTGTGTGGATGTACCAAAATGCCATGTGCTCAGAGAAGGGGCAGAGTGAGAACTTCTTTTGACTTGTGGCTGGCTGTAGTTGGTGGTACGATTTTGAGTGAGACCTCATGTCACACAGGATCACAGAATGGGTGAGGTTGGAAAGGGCTGCAGTGGATTGTCTGGTCCAACCTCCCTGCTCAGACAGGGTCATTGTGGAACACATTGCACAGGATTGCATCCAGATTGTTCTGGAATTTCTCCAGTGGGGGAGACTGGAAGGCAATCTGTTCCAGTGCATGGTCACCCTCACAGTAAAGAAGTTCCTCATATTTAGGTGGAATGTCCAGTGCATCAGTTCCTGCCCATTGCCTCTTGTCCTGCTGCTCAGCACCCTGAGCAGAGCCTGCTCCATCCTCTGACACCGCCCTACAGATACTGACAGACATTGATATGATTCCCTCCCAGTTGTCTCTTTTCAGCTGAACAGCCCCAGCTCCCTCAGTCTTCATGAAATTCTCCAGTCCCTCCACCATCTTGTCAACCTCCACCAGACCTGCTCCAGGAGGTCCATGTCTCTCTTGCTCCGTTGTTCCCTGCTGCTGGAGGAACAGAAATGGACCAGCTTGTGCTTCAGATCCCTTGACCTGTTGACCTAAGGCCCTGAGATCCTCTTGATGTTTGCAAAGCTTCTTGTTGGGACCTTGTCACTGCCTACCTGGAAAACCAGTGGAGGGTAATAATCCATGGGCCGTGCCAGGCCAGCAAGGTTCTGGGGGATGTCTCTTGTGTGGGCCCCAGGGAGGCAATGAACTTCCCATGAGCTGGGTCTGGTCAGTGCATTGGGACCTCCATTCCCCTCAAA
>VZSR01000245.1:2105099-2142034 GCA_013398615.1 Brachypodius melanocephalos | reverse complement strand
TTCATGGAGGAAGTTTTGATGCAGGGGGTAGGCTGCCCAGCCCTAGGTGACACCTCCCTCTTGGAAGAACCTTCACCAATGTACACATTTCCTCAGTCCTCATTTTGCTGGTTCTCAGATTCCAAGGCCTCATACCTATTTTATAAGGGCACCTGGGAAGGTAAGTCATGGGGGAATCACTCCCCACCCCAAGCAGAAACCCATTTCCACTCCACAGTGTTTTTCCTTGGTTGGGAAGGCATTACAGCAGAGCTGGTTCTGACCTCCTTCTGAAAGCGGGGTCAGCCATGAGGCTGCCCAAGTTACTCAGAGTTTTGTCTGCTCTAGTGAACCTTTGAGAGTGGAGATGATGCAGCCTCCCTGGCATGCTGCTTCACTGCTGTTCTCCCACCCAGAAATCACACTAAAGGTAAAAATGTGTCTTTTCAATTGTTTCTCTAGTTTTGACATGATTTTGTTCGGATTCAGTGCGAACAAAATCCCACTCCATATAGATTTCTATGGCTAAGCCTCAAATCTATTCATAAAAGACTCAAATCTGCTGCTGATGCAGCACTGAGATTGCATTGACCTGTCAGTGGGAGTCCATAAGCAATGAATATTTTTTTTCTGCAGGAAGTCAGAAAATAAAGGCTTAGCTTCTAGAAGAGACTGGGTTCAAGCACCACTAGCTGCAGTAGGTAACAAGAACATTTGTGTCATTTAAAAAAGAGGTGGCTGGCCAAGAGCATGTTGAAAGTATCACATGTTTGGAGAAAGAACCTCTACTATTGGGAGGTAACTGAAGAAACAAGACAAGGAGTTGTTTTGGCACTCATATAATTTCAGCTCTGCTGTTTTGAGAAGGTTTTACCACACAGATTACTTTGTCAAATGATGACAATGCAGATTGTTTCCAGCACATGGCTGGAAAATTTTGGCCATGACTGCACTATTCAGACCTTGTTGATGCGCTGTCTACAGAAACAGTTTTTGTCAGAAAAAGCATGGTGTTCTCCCTTCTTAGGAGGATATTTCACATTCTAAAGTGATTTTCTTGCTAAGATTGAATAAATTCTAGTTTACTAGATTTGATTTCTAAAGAAATGTAAGGAACAGAGTACAGCTAAGTGACAGAGGAGATGCCTTGGCATTTTGTGTTTATTTGCCATCAGTTACTTCCATATTAAATTGTTCCATTTACAAGCTAGTATAATTTTTTTCCTAAGTGCCTGCTGGTCTGTCTAGTTGTGGAAAATGAAGCTCAGTTGTTTATGACCTGTGCTGTACTTCATCACTAACCTTCACCAAATGTACAAGTTCTAGAATGAGAATAAAGCTTCACCGGTGGAAGCACAGCGTGAGGCAAAGTATAATGCATATTACTGTGGTGCACCTGTGCTGGCTTTCCCTTGCTTATTGGGAGAAAAAGTGCACTTTATTAGCAGGCAGATAGGTAATGCTTAAGAGGCCAATCTTCTCTGCTTGGCATATGGGGCTCCCATTAACATTAGTGAGTAAAATGGATGTATTTTGACAAGAGAGCAGGGACTTAAGGGAACAGATAAATGAAGAAACAAGATGACAGTTTTATAGTCACTTTTCTGACCAAAACTAAATGTTTTGAGTTTCTAAAGGTAAAGATTGCATCATGTGTTTTTATTACTTAACAACTGTCAAAAACCTACTGAGGAAACCAGGTCTAGTCTTCACCTTTGAGAGAACAAAGTGCCAACTTCTCTCCAGCCTGTGCTTAGGCCTGTCCTCAGTAAAATATCTCTGACACCTTTACCACGCTCGTACCGGTTATCTTCTTGTTTTCATCTTCCCTGTGGAAACTATTAATTAAAAATCCTTTAAGAAGAAAGCTTTGTCGCTATCTAGGTGTCTCAGATTTTTTTTCTTTTGCATCTTTTGAAGGCTGTAGATGCATGAAAGAAGGTGGTGGGAGAAGGATGAAGCTCACAGATGATGTGATGATGCTCTGGTTCTGTACAGAGGTGTTGTGGCTCTGTGATCACCAGCAGCCTTTTGTGTCACAGCCTTTGTGCAGACCAGACCTGCTGATGGGGTGGATGCTCTGTGATGGCTGGAGGCAAAAGATCAGCCTCTCCCTGAAATGGCAAAGCTGGTGTTTCCTAGAGCTTAGTTTAGGCAAAGACAATTCTCTGGATGTCCTTCTTCACATGTAAAATGTATCTGTCTTCACAATTTCTCACAGAGTTAGTTCCCGAATTTTTAACTTGACTGGATAAGGCAACTACTTAGAAGAAATGAGAGATCCGCTGAAGAAGTTTCTAAACTAGGTTTGCTGGGGAGCCTCAGGCTTATTCTGGCTTTTCAGGATGCAGCAGTAGCCAAGAACATTTATTCCCATTTCCACTTGGCAAAGAAGATTTTTTTTCCTTTTCTTTCAGCTGTGGGCTTCATTGCAATTACTTTTTTCCTGTCTTTCCAAGATCCAATTACTGAAATGCTAGTTTTTGGATGCCCTTAACCAATACCCTGAGTGTCCATTTAAAACAGCTAGACACAGATATGATGTATAACAGCTTCTTGGTTCAGTGGCAAAACTGAATCCAACCCAGATGAACCTGAATCAGGCAGTTTAATAAGTTTTTTACAAAGGTTTTTTTTTTAAAATATTTATATTCTACATTCAAAGAAAAAAAGCTTAAATATTTGATGATTTCCCAGTTTTTTAGTAGATTTTTTTTTAAACCATAACACATTTTCATTTCTTAGTGGTAAAGCTATTTTTAGAAAAAACCCTCAGTTTGGAATCTCACTTTTAATACAGTAAAAACTGTTTCAATGTTCAAAAAAGGGGAAAAAAGTGTATATATATATATCCCTTCTACGTTTTCAGCCCAAGCTCTGTCCTGTACTGGGCACAGTGGCTGGAGCTGCCCACGTTGCTCTGTGCCTCAGCCCATGTGTGAGTGCAGGCAGCCCGGAGCTGATGGGAGGTGCAGGACACCCCCAGTGTTCTGCTCAGCCCTGGGTGCTGCTGCTGTGCTCCACAGACTGGCTCAGTTGAGCTCTCACATTTTCCAGGCTCACCTCAATGTGCTTTGTTTGTGTCCATGAAGCTCTCACGATTACAATCTTGGCAGGGCGTGATTAAGGAACAAGACCCAACCTTCCTGCTGCCCAGCTAAGTTTCATGAACTTCTTGATAAATTCAAAGCCTGTCTGCTGGGGAGATGGCTTCCTGACACATTTGAGATCTTTTGTCACTTGGAAACATTGTGCCAATTTAGTTAAGGTTTTAATTTTTGTTGGATTGATAATTGTGGTCATGTGTCAAGAGGTCAGTTTAGACAGCTTGGTAAGCTGAAAAAGCTAGCAGCAAATCGAATCAAGTGAATATCCTTTCGTTTCAACGTCTTTTTCTCTCCTTGTTTCAAGCCCAGAAGGAGGCCTTAAAGTTGATGAGAAGATAAATTCAATTATACTTAAAGCTAACTTTGGCTCTTAGCTCTCATACTACCTTTCCCCATCTTTGCCATCCATCCTATTGCAATCGTTTAGATTTGCCCCAATAGTAGTTTGCCTATTAGCTTTGCTAATGAATTTACTACTGCAGAAGACCACTTGCAAGGCTGTCCTAAACCTAATGAATGTAATTATTTAGCACAAAACCAGGGCAGCATCTTTTTCTCTCTTGACAAGAATAATTCTTTATTCTCTCATTAGCTATGTGCTTTGGTCTCAGTAAACTAGTTATTGACCTGCTCATTTAAGGAGCTTCACTCTAAATGCTTCTTCCCTTATTTAACTCAGACAAGTTCCTCTAATTTCCCCTCACCATGCAATGCTAGCCCGTAAAATGTAACCATTGTTCATTTGTTGTGAAGAGAGCTGCAAGACAGGAAGCTATTCTTAGATGGATGCTCAGCCTCCTGAGCCCTGCTTGCTTGTCCCTGGTTATAATGGATACAAAACTGTATGGGGCTTAGTAGACATCATGTAAACTCTATAGGAAATCTGAGCCAATGAATCATGGAGACAGACCCCCACTGAGCATTGTGTGTCTGAATAGACTGCAAATAGACAGAAAAGCAGCTTAAGCAAGTGGCTTTCATATGACAAGAATGCATAAATTAGAAATGAATTGGGAGTATCTGTTGTTTTAAGGCAGTTGGATTTTCACTTTCTTTATCATTTTACTCTTTTAAGAAACCACTAATTACTCAGACTACTGAAGTCTAATGCAGAGTTTTTGCATATGTGTGGGTTTTGTTGCTTTTTAAGCCTTTTCCACTGGATTGTGCTGGCTCAGCCTAGCAGTGCCATCCCATGCAGCCTCCCCAGCATCTGTGCAGCCACCCCATCCCATCTAGCAGTGTGTGTTGGGGGAACCTGGCTCCCACCTGGAGCATGACATAGATCCCTGGGGAAATCAGGAATCCAGTGGTGTCAGGTCTGTAGAGGTGCAGATCCCCAAACCCAGCCAGGAGCACAGCACCAGCTGAACTGGGGTTATCTCTTGGCAAAGCTGGCAGACTCTCATCTCCCCCTTGCAACACTCAGGGCTGAGCAGCAGTCAGTTGCTTCCTGTTCTCCTTGGGCCACTAAGTATTTAGGATGCCCATCAGGTGGGCCCTGACCATCAGTGAATGGAAGCATATGGCATTTCCAGGCAGGTTTCTCCTGAAATCAGGCCTGACGAATCGGGACATCTCAGGGGCACCAAGGTACAGAGCCTGCTTGGTCTGAATCCAATCTGTCTTGAGTCAAAGGGTGGGCTGTAGGTAGAGAGGCCCAGATCCAAAGCCATGTAAGGAAAGCAAAGATGGGGAGAGTGCAAAAGGGCTGGCAGTGCTGGTACAAGCTCACCTGCCAGCTGGGACAGGGTCATGTCACGTGGAGATAGTGCCATGTGGACTGTGGCTGCTCTCATGCCTCCTGCATGTGATGAGCTGGTCTCACAGACAGGGTTGTGGTGCTCCCAGGTCTCAGGTGTCTGCAGGAGTGCTGCTGCTGACCCACCGTGGCCATCTCTCCTCCGAGGCAGCTGGTGTGGTGGTCCAGGAGCTGGGGGGTTCAAGCGCTGGCAAACGGGGTTCTGTGCAGTGGCTGACTGCTGTTTTGTTGCTTGCTTTTTTGGTTGTTTTCTGGTGCTTTTTTTCCCGTGCCTTTTTGTTTACTTTGCTATTTTCTAAAATGAAATATCCTGTCTCTAATTGTTCACAGATTGTGATAATAGACTGCAGGCAGATGGCCCATAGTTTGTGGTCCAGCAATCATATGAGAGAGACAGCAGCGCTCAGTTGTGTTTATAAATACTGGAGTTGGAGCGTTGCTGTTTCTCATGGCCCAGTGTGGGCTGCATTCCCTCCTGCTGTAATGATCCGGGTTTCTCACTGTGTCCCTTATGCCAGAGGCCCACTCGAGGTCCCTGGCTATCTATAATCTGTATGGCCTCTGATGGGTCTCCAGATGGGCCCTGAGGGTAGCACCACTTTGTCTAGGGAAGCAAAGAGATCTGTGTCTTTTCAGGTGGGAGGAAGGTGACACCTGAGGGACCTGACTAAAGAGAGGGCAGGAGAACAGGCAGAACAGCTGAGAGAACCAGCTTGGGGGGCTGACACCCTACAGTGAGGGCAGACTGGAAATGAAGAGGCTGTGCCTGTGAGAAAACTGTCACACTCTGTGTTCCAGGGACACATCTTCTCATCCAGCGCCTTTGCTGACGGTATTCCAAAAGCCGGTGCTGGGAGTGCCCCATCTGGAAGGCAGTTCACCCTCCAGGAGTGCCCCATGTGAAAGGCAGCTCAGCTTCCAGGAGTGCCCCATGTGAAAGGCAGTTCACCTTCCAGGAGTGCCCCATGTGAAAGGCAGCTCAGCTTCTTGTGAAGCAGTTTCCCCTGTGGGCTGGGACATATACAAACGTGTACACCCTGTGCATTTGTTTGGGGCTGCAGTGTGTCTGTGTTGTGACAACGGCAACAAATCTATGGAGGTGTGGCTCGCACAGCATAATGTAAAAAAGCATCAGATTTTGTATTAGAAGTGAATATAAATTACAGCTTACACACTGCAGAAAGTCAGTGCAAGGTATTTTACAAGGGCATGTAGTGATAGGACAAGGTGTAATTGCTTTAAACTGAAAGAAGATAGGTTTAGATCAGGTATCAGGAGGAAATTCTTTACTGTGAGGCTGGTGAGACTGTAGAACATGTTGCCCAGAGAAGCTGTGGATTCCTCATCCATGGAAGTGTTCAAGACCATGTTGAACAGGACTTCAAGCAACCTGGTCTAGTGTAAGGCTCTCTGCCCATGGCAGAGGCATTGGGAACTAAATGATCTTTAAGATCCTTTCCAACCCAAGCCTGTAAATGATTCTAAGGTCTATATTTAAGAAGGGAAGATAAAGCACTGTATTTTAGCTGCCTGGCTTTCTCAGAATTATCCTTAAAATTCTAGTCTTTTTAATATTAAGGCTTTTAGTCAAGTATTTGATATGAGGCAGCTTACTTTCAAGATGTTTTTCCATTTCTCCCAGGTAGATTATAAAAAAAAAGAAAAAAACCCTTTAATTTAAGTCAGCATTTGTTTGAACATAATTGTGCTGCAAAAACTTAGCAATAAACACCTTCACCTTAGGGAAAGGTTAACAGTTTCATTGCATTTTTATCTTTAAATAATGATGCTTTAATATATCTTTTCCTTGATATTTTTTCCTTGTAATTCCAGCTGTCTTTAGAAGAGTAACTTGTCTTGTCAGTGCATGAATTCTCAGATAAAAATGAGACAAATTCTGAAGAAGTCTACTGTCAGTGGGGAGCAGGCAGCAGGACAAGGTGGCATGGCTAAAAATTATTGTTCAGAACAGTCTTAAGCCTGAGATATAGAAGGCTGGGTATCATAATTCTGTTCAAAACTGTTTTAATTAGAGGTTCTATGGGGCTTATTGGTGTGTGTGGTTGCAGGACCAGGTCTCAGTTCCCTAGTCATGACTCACAGAGCTGCCCACCACTGTGTGGCTCTGCAAAAAACGGGAGATGTGCAAATGGAAAAATGGTGTGTGAGGCATTAACTGGTCTCTGATGCCCTACAGAACCTGGACAGACTTTTCTTTGGATCTTGTTGGGAGCACTGCTGGGAGTTCTCATTTTTTTCTTGACTTCCTGCACCCTGGGAGCCAGAATTAGTTTTGAATGGCTGCGTTTTTCTATTGGCCCCAAGTGTCACTTGTAATGGCAATAGCTGGCAGGAATGTAAAATATATGGAACATGAACCCTTTTCAGTCCTCAGCAGAGGGAGGATAGTCCTGTGGCATCGTGTTTTTCCAATTGGTCAGTATATTTCTAGCTCTGATAGCTGTTCTTTGCAAATCCTCATTAGTCATTTCATGTGAAACATCAGTAAGGAAAAAAACCAGCATGATTGCAGTCACTTAATTCTACAAAGCTCTTCCTATTTCTTAACAGTCACTGTTTTTCTATGAAAAATGGTTTGGCACTGAAATATTAGACTGTAAATTGCAAGAGGAAGATTAATATATCTTCTATCTTGGCAAGTTTTCTCATTATATCACTATCACTGAGACCTAAAGCTTAGCTTGTTTTTCAAGGTTTAATATAACTCACAGAAACTTTGATTTGGGGCCCACAATCGTATTGTCTCTCTTTCTGTTCTGGTCTTCAACGCAGGTTTGGTTAGATTTTTTTAACTGCCTTTTAGCAGAATCCACTGTGTATCAAGTGATTACCTACAATATAGTTACAGCACTTCCACAAATAAATAATTGGTAAAATAAGAAGCAAGGCAAAACATGATGAGCATGCGTTAGGAAACAGTGCTGAGTTATGAGTTCTGCCTGTGAAGACAGCAACACATAAAGGGATTCCCCAAGATTTATATTTGAAAACGTGAACACAAAAGATAAAGGGTTTAGTATCATTTTTACTTTTAGAGGGAATGTCCTTTTGAGGGTTAAGGTGCAAGCTGTTTCTTCATCTCTAGCAGTGGGCTTTGCCTCCCCCCCACTAAGAGAAGAAAGTGCCCTGCGACACTGTGTGGACCTTTGGTGGAGTTACCTTTTTTAGTTGCTCTTCAGGAAGCCTTTTCTTGTTCCAGCTTGTGAGACTCTCAGGTAGTCTTGTCAGAGCTGTTATTTCCAGCCTCATTGTCCACTTGTGGTGTGTTACCTGAGTACAGGACCCTCCTGTACAGTGGGGGCACAGGGACGTGTGCCCCCCATCACAGACACCTCACTGTTTAGCACAAAGTGGAAAACAAAAAGCCCAGTCATTACAAAGGCTTGTGTGATAACCTTGAATCCATGATTTATTTTTCTTCTCTGCAAATACATATTTGTGGCTAAAGCAATCCTTTCAAGCTTCTCTCATGAGACTGATAATTTCTTGGCATTCCAAGAGAAGGGGGTCACTGGTGTTCAGAGGAGCAGCTGAAGTAGCAACATTATACAAAGCATAAACTTTCAGTCAGTAAATGAAAGCGATGTACTTTGCTCCAATACTCATCAAACAGAAAGAAGAATCTGTCTCAGCGTGCTGTAGGATGATCATTAATTTTTAATAGTGTTAATGTTTATTAGTGACAGATGATTGACTTTAAGTGCCTTATGAATAATAAATAAATGATGTGGATTTTGGGCATCTGCCTTAGATTTGTATGCAAAGCCAGTGGGACTAACCTTCACAGTTTGAGAGGAGTGTAGCTTCAATTCCTCAATGTATGCTGTAACACAGACTGTAAGACTTCTTGGGCTTTAGCTCTGATAAATCTGGAAGGCCTTTCTGTCCCCTTTCTTAGGGCACGTTGACTGCTTAGCGGCTTCAGGGTGAGAGGGGAGCTCACTGCAGCTCTTTTGGCTAGGGCAGAACTGCTGGAAGGTGCATTATTCACTCTGAGGCTCTGCAGGATTTCATAACACTTAAACACCTGTGTCCATCAAACAGAATGCACAGAATCGCAGCTAGAGCTGCTCTTGACTTTGTAATTTCATTGACTGACAGTTTAATATCTATTTATTTTCACATCTGACTCTGGTATAGACAGGCTGGCATCCTGAATGTCAGGATATTATGCTGACAACTGTGTTTTTTCATTACTATAGGAAAAAAAAAAAAAGGATTCTTCATAAGTAAAGAGGTTCTTTTCAGGCTCAGCAACTGTAATAAAGACCAAATTATACTTCATATAAATTTGGTAGTAACGAGTGATAGGTTATGTGTACATATTTATATAGGAACAAGGGCACACAGTTTTCAACTTTCTCGTAATCTGTCTCTTCCATCCTGTGAAATGCCATGTAATCATATTGTTTGAATAGCTGGAACAACTGCCTTTTCCACAGGCTCTCATAAGCAGCACGATCTTTGCTTAAATTAGATATTTAAAATTGCTCTCTTATTTTGATCCAATTTTGTTTGCTTTCTAAACAGAAACAAGTGGTTTATCCCATCTAAATTCTACAATATTTGAAATTATTTAAGAGAACGTTTTGAGGAAAGAGAAATATGTATGTTCTGGTGCTGGTGTTGTGATGTCTGTGCTGATGTTTAGGGAAAAAAGGATAAAATTGCTTTCATATTGGGCACTGGCCAAATAGCTGATGACTCCATAATAATGTTCTCCAGATGTTAGGCAGTTAAAACAGACCAAAATGCTGTTGCTAACTTATTGTTATTCAGCATTTACTATATAAACAGAAAATTTGTATTTAATTCCACTTTAGTTCAATGGATTGTGATTAATATTGTAATTACCCCAATTCAGAGAACTTTTTAGACCAGACTCTTCTGGGTTTTCTCAGGGCATAGCACACCATATATCAGCCCTAATTATATGGTGTATCTGACTGGGATCTGCCCTGTAATCACATGCCCTGGTGTTCCCTGAACTACTGGGTTTTGTGTCAGCAATGAGGAGTCACAACTGCACTCTGTAAAGCATTTCAAGACACTGAAATTAAAATTGCATCTTATCTGGGAAAAAAAAAAAAGAATTGCTCTCAATACTCACAGCCATTAGCTGGTCATCAGGTGTCAGGAAATCATCTGAACTTGTCTAATTTCTCAGGAGTTGTGGCATTAATTACTTTCGTTAATGAAACATCTTGCTTATGACTTTTGAAGATTTTTTATTCTGCCAAAAAGTGCCTTATCTCTGTTTCAGGGTGTAGTCAGAGCATCACGGTGTTGCAGACATGTGGCCAGGGGATGTGGCACTCTGCTGACAGGTTATGTTGCATCCCAGTCTCTTTTGGGTGTGCAGATACTCTCACAGTAGTGCCTCTTACTCCACCTCGTCTGGCCTCCCTTGCCCAGCCCTGCTTGGTCCATGCACCCATCTTCAGCCTGGCCTGCTGCTCTGGATCGTGGGGAGAAGTCTAGGCTGGGTTCTCTTTGAGGGTGGAAATCTAGGCTACACCAGTGCCCACAGTGGGTTTCTGCATTGTGCTTCCAGAAATCCTAGCACAGCTCACACACTCGGAGAGCCTCTGGTGTCACACATCCCTCCAGGAACCCGCTGGAGGTGACAGCATGCCTCGCTTTCCCCCACTGTGCACCTGGGGCTGGGCACCTCACTGCTCATGGACACTCAAAATCCTCAAAAATCGGTCCTCTGGCACATGTTGGGTACTTTGCTGTTTCCACACTGTACAAATACAAATGCACAGAGACCACCTTGGTGGTCAAAGGTAAAGAGAACATAGTGTTTGTGCCTCTTGGAGTATATAACCATCAGGGTCAGATTTTGCATGACAAAAGCAAAACCGATTTCTGTGCAGCCAATCAAAGGGGCAATATTTTAAGCCTTGGTAAGGGCTGTGTGCTCTGCTTCCATTTACAGCAATGTCAAGAGTATAGCAAGGACAAATGGGAATCATGCATGATCATAATGTTCCTATTTATATACACATAAAATAGAACAGGCTTTTAAGAGCTAATACTATTTTCTATTATAATGATAACCTTGATAACAATATGGTTTCACTGCAAAGATATAAACAAATATAATAGAAATTGAGATAATGCCATAAAATGGATGCATTATTTTTTGGAATTTGAAGGATACCTGTCAGAAACATTTACCAACTTATGCAATCCACAGAAAATTAAATACAAACTTACCTTCTGCTGTTGCCTGGTTATAACATATTTACCGTGCAGTTTTCTTATCACTGTTGATTTCTAAGATAATTAGTTGTTGCTGTTTAGTGCATAATATGTGACCTAGAATTTACCAGGACTCGCTAAACAAATATTGAAATAAGAAAAGAGATAATGCTCTTTTTAATTCATTGGAAGATGCAAAACTGATAAATAATGTGTGTTTCCACAGTGGAGCCCTACATGAGCTAGATATGCTATGATTAGCTCAAGCATTTTATTAAAGTCTTCTGTTTAGGTTTTGCATGTACTTTGTTGCTAGCTCAATTGAAATGAACTGCAGTATCAAAGTAAAATTTAGGTTTGCCTCCTTTGATTGCTAATGTTAAAAATATTGTGAATTAAGGAAGAGCTCACCAAAACACATCCTATGAACATTGTATCTATGTATCCAGAATGTGTTTTTAGAAAATATTACAGATTTTATTTATGAAATTAGCCTTCTTCCTCTTATAATTTGTCCCTTCCACCTTTGCTTCTTTTGCTAATATCACAGAATACTAAAATGCTCATAGGACATTGGTTTTCATTGTGCCTTCCATTTCAGATCTTTGCTGATTGTGTATGTGCTCCTTTTAGTCATTTAGCAGTCTTTTGTCACATTAATGACCAGTCCTTCCTCTTGCATTATGAAATACCATAACCATGAATGCCGAAGTGGATTGCTGGATGCTGTTTACTATCATGTGTTACTTTACCACGTCTTTACTTATCCACATTCTTGGCACATTGGCAATCTGCTGATTTTCCCTCCTCTTGATGCTGAAGGATGTCTGGGGAAAAGGACCCATCTCCCACCAGATCCTGAGGTAGCTGAGCTATAATGTGTATTAGCCAGAGGAGGAAGCTCCCTGGAGTAGAAAATGCAGGGTAAGAGAATGCAGAATTTAAAAAAATCAAGGATGGCTTATGTCTTAGTTCTTGCTGGGTGACTCCTGCTTTCTGTCTGGTTTAAGGGTGTCAGAACTGGAACTTCTTCCTCTTATGAGTGACAGGAGCAAGAAGGAATGAGAAATGTTTGTTTCTTGTTTTCTCAAGCATGGGTTATGATGCCCAATACATTTGGAGGTGGGCTTGGAGCATGTGGCAGGGGAGGGAGGACATGGAGGGCAGAACTGTCTCACCAGTTTAGGAAAATTGGGAGCATGGCTCTGCAAAGAGCTGGAAGGGGAGGAGTGCTGGGCTGCTGTGTCTGTTGGGAGTCTGGGGCAGCAAGTGGGGTGTCAGGACACAAGGCTGCACACACAGCCCTGGGGCAGCAACCAGGGCTCCTCACACCAAGACACGGTGCTGCCCTAAGGAGTGGCCTGCTTGTGAACAGCTGTGTCTGGAATGGACCCTGGGAAGTGGTTGCAACATAGACAGAATCAACACATCTACCTCTACTCAAGTCCCACTGCCTTTTCTCCACCAACAGTATGGGGTTTTTTTCTGATGCTCCCAGTTGCCTTGATTTCATAGATTATCAGGGCAATATACCATAGATGCTTTCATTGTTATAGAAAACATATATAGGTATGTAAAATGTCAGTCTGAATGCTTCCTTTGGGTGTGTGATGGAGGTTTAAATCTTGAGCAGGGCACGTGATTTCAAATTGCCTTGAGCGTAATAAGGAGGTAAGTGCTCGGCTATTGAGAAAGGTCCTAAATATCATTACAGATAGGCTGAATGTCCAGGAAGTATCTGCCTATTATTTGAAATGATTTCAAAATACTTGGGGAAAAAAACCAAACCCAAACCCTCACATTCGAGTCACATGGGAAGAATACGAGTTATCATAAAAAAGTGTTATGAGATAATTCTAAATGTCAGTTTAGCATATTTTAGCCTATTGGATCTTTATATAGAGTTGAATAACATCTTTCATGAAGTAAATGTCTTTTTGGTAAACTGAAAGGGACAATAATATTTAAAGGTCAGCTAACATGGAGAGTTGGTTCTAGTTATTATTACTAAAAATCCAGCTGTATTACCTTTACACAACATTACCCCTGAAATCCTTATTAAAACTGCAAAAGCAAACCACATCTTTCCTTTTTTCCTCCCCGCCCCTCCTTCCTGCCACGATCCTGAGATCCTTGATTCTGCCTTCTCTTTATATGTAACAATTTCTCTAGTGAATAGCACTGGATGATCCTCACCCTGCTTCTGCCACGCTGCATCCGAAAGAGTCATACATTACAGCTGCTGTCAGTGCTGCCAACCAGAAAAAACCCTCTCATTTCTACATTACATTTCAGCCTCCCACGTATGACATGAGCTACCCTGCAAACAGTTGTTTAATAGTTTTCAGCTGCTTAGGAAATGGTAGTTGATTTCCAAGGGGTTTTTATTCAAGAAGAAGTTGCAGCAGTGTGTTGTGTGACTGCGTTTAATTGGAAGCAGGCAGGCTGTCTGCCCATCGCACTGCCCACCCAGCCGTGACCAACGGGTATTAATGGGCTGCACAATGAGAGGCTTCATTTATGCACCGGCACGCCCTCCCCAGAAAGCTCTCCTCAGGGGGATTCTGTCACAGGGTCCGTGTCTCCCGGGGCTGGGGGCTTGGGGGGCTGTGCTGCAGGCTGGCAGCACGGGGCGGGCACGGGGCTCTGTGGCCCTACATGCCATGAGGTGACTGTCCTTGGGATCTGGCTGGGGGCTTCCTCCCACAGCCCTGTGCCAGTGCTCAAGCTGTGCCCTGCTTGGGTAGGTCCCCTCTTGTCTCTCGGCCACCACTCACTCACCTCACAGAGCTGTGAGGCAGGTCTGGTGTGTGGGATAGAAGAGTTTGCTCTGTGTTGATGTCTGCATCTGGATGCTTCTCTGGGCTGTGCTCGCAGCCCTTTTGTTTCCAAGATGGCCCTGAACAAAGAGGCTGTTGGTTTTGCTGAGGATCCCCGAGGAGAAGTTGCTGCCAGGGTTTGGTGCTGCAGAGGAGGGTGTTGGCATGAGTGAGGTGGCTGGCCAGGAAATGAAACAGAAGTGGAAAAGCAGTGACCGAAATAAGGAGATGGGATCATGTTTTCTTTTTTCACAGTGCTGGTGCAGAGAAACTCAAGGGATTTGGGAGCCCTTTCAGTCAAGCTGGACATAGAGCAGGGCTGGGACATGCTGTTACCCTGCTCCTGGGCACACAGAGGATGAGCAGGGGCAGGATGTGCCAGGTCCTGTTCCTGATGGGCAATTCAGATGTGAGCCTCATATTTTAACATCTAGAGAGAGTTTAGGTAAAGCCATGAACTGTGCTGTGTCTGACGATGTCAGTGTGTGGGGCAGCCTGGTGGCCCCTTCCTTCAGTAGTGGAGATGTTTGTTCCCAGAAACAACAAACAACAATTGCACAATATTCAGTTCAGAGCATTTCTGTGTGCTGAACAACTCTACTAAATGTGATATACAGTTTGTGAAATGGCTTCCAAGGAGAGATTGCTAAAGCTGAGTGTCAGATTTTTTATCCTAAGAAACCTCAAAAAAAAGTGCCACAGTTTGTAATTTCCCAGAAGCAGAAATATGATGTTGTACAAACAGAATGGTTTGCTGCAAGCTGTGGCTTTGATGAGACAAACCCATGCTGTTACCTAATGTCTTGTTACTACTCATGTGAACATGAGGATGAGTAGTGCACCCATGCCAAGGGACTCCAGGGAGAGCTGTCGGTCAAGGCAGATCACCACTTTGCCTGTAAAATGCTTGTCCAGAATCAGGACTGGCCCTTGGATACACGTTAGTTACCCAAATTATCTGATGGTGACAATCAGGACAATCACCTGCTTGGAGAAGGGCCATGTAGACCCAGTGTCACTGCTTTCATAGAACGTTGTCCAGGAGCTGATTGTGGCTTTGGGAGAGGGAGGAGACTCGAGAGCTTCCAGGCATTTCCTCTGCTCCAGCAGGTGCCTTGCTTCCCCAAGAGCTGCCTTCACATCAGAGAGCAGTCTGAAAGGTTTGGTCTCCTGGACATATCAGCTTTTGAGTATCAGATGAGCACAGGCAAAGCTCAGGCACAGACAGGCCACTATCTGGGCTCTACAGGACATTCAGTGCTTGAGTTGCTAGTATCTGTGCTGTGCCATCTCCAGCCAGCTCTGCTCCTCTCAGCACTGCACACCAGTCACTTCTAGCCTGAGCTGTGCTGCCCTTAAGGCAGCCAGGTGAGGGACAGGCATGCAGGTAACAACAGCACAGGCTGGGCAGGGTGCAGGGCAGCTGTGTTGGGAAGTTATTCACCCTTGGTTACTTTTTGCAACCCACTATCCTTGAGGCTGCAGAGATCCAGAACTAGCACTTATGGGACACTGCAGAAATATCCCATTTCCATTGCTGTGGGCAGCTCCAGGGTGCCAAACTTTGTGATGCCTCTCTAATAAACAGTGAAAACTTGGGGAAGCATTCAGCCTTCTGTTTTTCAGTGTTCTGGGCTCCTTCATAACCTCTACATCCATAGTTACACCCTTGTAAGAAAATGTGCCTTCCTGTTCGTCTTTTGTTTCCAGAGCATCCTAACTTCCTTTCTTTCCTTGTTTCATTTCTGTATGAAAATCCAAACCCACACAAGCAATTAGTTTTCCCTGCTCCTGTTGTCCTTGGCTCTCTCTAAGTGAAAAGCTTTAAAAGGCTATTTTCCCAGCTTAGTATCCTCTTCCCTCTTGTGCTGGTTCACTGATGACCTCACTGGTTTAAATATAGGCTCACCTCCCCCAGGCACAGGAGAGCAGGACCACACTGCAGCTGTGGAGGTGATGGAAGTGTTGGAAGTGTTGCCTTTCCTTTTAGCAGCTGTGTTGGCTTCCATGGCAGAAGCCTCACCTTCTCCAAGCCTGCTGCAGCCCGTGCAGCCATGGCTTGGTGCTGCAGAGCAGGGTGCCTTCAGGAGTGCCCCTGCCCTGCCCTACCTGGCTCGGAGCCTGGGGCAGGCGGAGGTTTGGAGCTGGCCACAAGGGATGGACAGGGTGGGAAGGCAGGGCTGGGGCTGGGACACATCTGCCTGCTGGGGAGGAAGGCTGGCCACTGCACAGCTCCCACAGGAGGAGGTTTGTGGTGGGGAAGAAGCATCTCTGGGGCCTTGGAGGGCTCTTCTTCCTGAGGAAACACAGAAAGCTGAAAGATGTTCCACCTGTCCTTTACCCCTCCAGTAAATATTCTGCCCTATGCCCTCTAGATGTGAGGAAGAAAATGTGATAAAAAAGGTTAAATGCTTTTATTTGTGAAATATTAGCTTTGTGTAATATGTATTCAAAAGCAGATACTCATTTAAAGGTTATATTTAATATAGCTCTGCTCCAGTTTTTCTTTTTTATTATTTTCTTATACATCTTTTCACTTTCTAAGGCAATGCTCCAGTGACTACTGCAATATAATAGCTGCTTTCTCTCTCAGTACACAATTTGACAGCATTTATTCTTTCCTTCAGTGAACATAATTACTTCACATATGGAACCTGTGATAGCCTACAGGCATCTGAGAGAAACCAGAATCATACAATCTGTCCCCTTTGTGAGCTTAATTTACATTCACAAGTGTCATTTTAATAGTGCTGGCAACATGTAGGATAAAAATTACAGGTCAGCTGCAGCATGTCACAGGGAACTGTGCTTAAGTCAATAACATGGTATTATTACATTCTGGATAATTTTACAAGGTAGATCTCACAGGAGGAGTTTGACCCCTGTTTCTTTAGTTTTCTGCCTTTTGGATTCCTTCATAAGGTAATTCACTTAGAAACGGATGTTGCAAAACTGCAAACATGTTGACAAAGAGGTTAGACTGTAGTAGGCATTTCCAAATCTGAAAGCAACACCTTTCCCTTGCTGTAACTTGTAACAGTGCTTAGAATTACCGTGCTCTGGCATATTTAAAAATTTGCACCGTTAATTCTTGAAATTTGTTTTCCTGATCCATGTAATCAAAATACTGAGGGGCATGACTTTCTGCCTTCCAATTTCCTACAGTTGACAGAAGTTTGAGCTTTCTGCAGCTGATTATTTTTTCAGCCAGCAAAAGCAGTCTCAGGCTAGGCATTTTACAGACATTTTGTACAAGAAAAATGATGAGTGTCACAGAGACATGCTGCATACAGACCTATGTGCGAGCCATGATTTAATTTATATATTTATAAGACCTAAAAATAATAGCTCATTTTTTATATGGGCCTCTGTAATATAGGTAAAGATGCAATAAATAACCTAGTGAACATCAGGTGATTTGTTTTAGTGAAAACTTGTTTTGGGGTAGAGCACTCAATTCAAATATAAAATCAATCTTAGTTACCATTACTGATTATTTTCTGTTTTTACAAACCCCACAATTTACTGCATTTTAAGGTTTCAAAATTTGTTTAGGGCTTTCTCAGTTTGCCCATAGTACTATGAGATTCAGAAAGTCCATGTGTACCCAGAGAAGGCAAATACACCCCCAGGTGCCCCCCTGCACACCCCCCCACACACATCCATCCCCTGAACCACGCAGACATTTACTCCTCCTGAAATTTGCATCCTTCTCTTGCTGTAAGCATTTTTACTCATTTGAGAAACACTAGGGGGAAAACATCTTTTATGTAATGATTCGTTTTCATATCACTGACAGCGCTGGAGTTTGAGTGAGTTTTTTAACTAAGCCCATGCACCAGCCCCATGCCCCCCCCTGCCCCTCCCCGCCCCCCAGGCTTATCTTTCCTCTGAGGAGGCTACATAGAACATACTCAAATCTACAGTAAAAAGTAGGATAAACTAACAGCAAGGAACTGGATGCATAAATACCTAGACATTGTGAAGGTGCCCACTACCTGAGGACTTGTAACATGGATGAAGATGAAGCAAAAATGCATATAAATAATTGAGATTAAAATCAGGAAAATTACAACTTGAGTACATCACACGTTCTTGAGAGTGAAGGCAGTGAGGCACTGGAAATTACTCCTTTTGGGACTGGTGGAATACCTATCAAAACTTTGTGTTTCTCTAAAGGATGTGTCCCACTCCACTGGTGGTCTGATGCAGCAAGTTAGTCAGTTTTGTTTCATTGTCCATGTTTGAGTCCACCTGGGCCTTAAATCCCCTAAAACACACAGCCAACCTCTGAAGTCTAATGTTAGCCTTTACCTGGGAAAATATCTGTTTGGGGCACTGGGAAATGTTTTCATGTAAGGAAAGTGTCTATTAGTCATGTTCTTCAGGGTCTGGCATAGGAAAGTGTTTGCATTTCACTCTTTACCCTAGCGGGAGGCTATGGTTTTGTTTCAAGCTCTCACTTGCTGCAAGGGTGTGGGCTGGGAAACAAGAGCCACAAAGGGCAAGCTGGAGGTGTTCATTCCACCCCTGGAACCCTCCCACACACCCATCTTAGCATTAAAAACTTCTGTCACCGATACACACGACAACATATGCGCACATATTAATATTTCATGTGCCTGATGACCTGTTGATCAAACTCTTTTACTGGTGGAATATTTTAAACATGACAATTTTCATTCTTTGTGAGGATCTCGTATGAACTACAGTTTGCAGAAAATCTCATTTATTCCACTGGAGATGTGCTAGCATGTCTTGTCTGCCTCTCCTCAGCTTCTGTCTTCTCCCTTGTCTGATATTAACTTTATTATTTGCTTGATTAGTGGTTGCCATATCTGGTTTTTCCATTTTAGAGAAGGAAAAATAAAAGAAGAAAAAAAAAAAGGTTTACAGGGGAGACTTTGCAGACAGAAGAGAGCTGTGTGCAAGGCCCTGCCCATGAACGGAGATTACTTCTGCTTCCTAAAAGGTAAGGACACAATCGAGTTTTTGGCCTGACATCCTCTTTTCACCAGTAGAACACAATTGTGCTGATAACTTTTGTGAGGAGAGGCTGAACATGCAGTAGACGAACTCTGTCCTTGGGCCTAGAACTTGAGCCTTTGAGCTCTCTTCGTCAGCTCGTGATACTGAGCTCTAGAAGTTCTTTTTTTGTCACCTCCTGTTGAACAGATGTTTATTGGTGAGAAAACTTATCCTAAGAGCTTTTAAGGTTTCATTAACATAGTTTGGAGAAATTTTTGTGTCTCATCATCAATGCTTTTGAACAAAAGTGAAATCTTTGTGGGTTGCTTTCAGGGAAGTTGCCAGGCAACTGGGAGGTTATATCTTGCAGTCATACCTGCTGGCTTGTGAACATAATCCATAGGTTTTGCTTTGCAAAGTAAAATAAGAAATTACTATGATGAGGCTGCCAAAAGTGGAGTTTTTCCCATAGTAGGGAGGAGTTCTGTGCTTGGCTGGAATGCTGGTTCTTGGCCTTGCTTGCCTGGTGGCTCCTTGGGCTCTCTGTGTGTCCTGCAAGCAGCGCAGTGCCCCAGTTCAGGCCCTCTGCCCCAGCGTGCAGCATCGGGAAAGATGCAGGAGCCTGGAGCAGTGCAGACAGTCTTTCATAATATATTTTCTGAGTGATGGGTAAAGGAGCAAATCTACAGATTGCGTGTGTGCTGTTTTAATTTACCACTTAGAAGATGAAGCAGAACAGAGTCTGTGGTTAATACGAATTTAAAAAAGATAACGAGATGTTTTTCCTCCCAAGCTGGCATACAACCTTACTTTCTTTACTCCTTCTCCTCCTCAAAAAAAAAAAACCCAACCCTACCAAGCTCTTGTCTCCTATTTGTTCGTGAATACAATATCAAACACCTCCTCTGTGCCTCTGATGTAGGCTCAAAGCCGTGTGCCACTGTGTTGATTCATCTGGAGGATGCCCGGCGTGTGAGTGCTTTGGCACAGTGTG
Organism: Brachypodius melanocephalos; assembly: GCA_013398615.1. NCBI lineage: Eukaryota > Metazoa > Chordata > Aves > Passeriformes > Pycnonotidae > Brachypodius > Brachypodius melanocephalos. The sequence continues at coordinate 2,122,177 of VZSR01000245.1, read as the reverse complement.
CTACAGGAGAGGAATCTGATAGTGAGAAAGGCAGAGGCAACGGCATAATTATGAAGGATTTCTTCCCCTCATACTGCTTCTTGTTATTTATTCTTCTCTCCATGCTTCCCCTGGTTATTTCTCTTCCCGAAATGAAAATAACCTGGCAAGAAAACAATGTTTCCACTCCCATCATTTTTAGGCAAGGAACACCAGGCATGTTTTTTTTTTTTAGCATTGCTAACTGACGGATGATTATTCACCAATATTTTTTGTCGAAGCAAGCGGGCTTGTTAACTGTGGTGACATTTTTAGTGATGCTATGATATCCCAGTGTCATTGTTGCTTGATTTATCAGTGTCTAAAGGATTATTTTGTTGAAAAACTTACCATGGATCTTGTGTTTAAGGCTGACTTTATATGCGTATGACTACAAGTGTGTGAATTTGTATGAAAATAAGGAACAGAACTGTTAAGATGCTTCTTCTGTTTTGGGCTTTTGGCTCTGTGTCATAAAATACAAACTGGAGTCTTGAATTTCCATGCTTTAAAATGGCATACTTAAACTGAGAAATAATGTGATTGAGATCAGCTCAGCCACAGCCATCCTGCAGTTTGCATCTATTTACTCCCCAAATCTTCTCCAAATTCCTGACTCACCTTCTCTTATTCCTATGCTCCTACAGGACTATTACTTGCAACCTCTGCCCCCTCCAGCTACAGACACAGGCTATCCTGTCCCTCCCCAGTTTGTTCAGCAGCACCTGCTAACCAGGCACACCTGGATCCACTGCTGAGCTGCTGCCGTGGGTCCGTGAAGGGTTAATGCCAGCGTGGCTGGAGGAGTGGGATGGCAGAGTCATGTTGGGGACTCTGTGGGGTCACCCTGACAAGGAAGGGGTGAGGACAAGTCGGGATCCCATTCCCTTGAAGAGAGAGCACTTGGTGAGAAATCCCTTGGAGCAAAGCATTGCTGGAGGGTTGGGGATGAGAAACCCAGGAGCATTTCCCTGCTCCAAGCATTCCTTGCACAGGAATGCAAGGGTGCAAGTCTGTGGCCTCAGCTTGGTGCTGCCCTGACAGCTGGAGTCTGAAGCAGTAGGTAGGGTAATACCAATGCTGGGTGTCTACTTGGAGATGCAGCAGCCACAGACGGTTTGAAAAAAAACAAAATTCAGAATTGAAAAGATGTGACCTTGGTGCTTTTTAAACTCAGGGAAAGCGAATGTGCTTAGATTTCCTGGGAAAAAGAAGCTATTGGAAATTCTGTGCAAGTGTAAATATATGAAAGCCAAAGGAGGCATTTTTTTTTTCTAATTAGGATAATTAAAAAGAAAAGCAGTTGGAAAGTTGAATGCCAGACAGAGCACCACACCTTCTTTGCTATAGCAGGAGCAGATTTATCCATGGGGTGATGTGTCCTGTTCCTATTCTCTCCTCTGGTTGCCCTGCCTGGGTGAAAACTCTGCACTCCAGGCTGTGCAGTCCAGCTTGGGTTGTACAGCATTGCTGGTCAAGACTACGACCTTCTTCCTCCCCCTCTTCCTCCCTCCTAATTTTAAAGTGACAAAAACGTGTGGTTCTAAATGTGGCTCAGCTAACTGTGGCTCAGATTACCCATCATCTCCAGTTCCCCCAAAACTTTCTGGGAAATTCAGGTGCTTCCTAGCTCTCTGAAGCAGGTCCACAGCACAAAAATAGAAGGGACAAATATACCTATTCTGGACAAGCCTGCAAAATCAGATCAGCTGTCAAAAAATTGTTTTGTCCTGAAGAGAGGTGGCAGAAAAGGAAGGCAGAGCACATTTTAGGGCCACTTGGGAGCCCTTTATGTGGGTTCTGGCCATTTAGTCTTCAATAAAACATGAATGCTTACCATAGCAACCACATCAGCCCCCTCTGAGAGAGCCACTGTTGAATAAAGATGGGGGTTCACTGAAGAAAGCCTGACAAACACATGTAGACCTTTTACAGTGCTGTACAAGAAAACAATCTCACTTGAAGGAGCAGACATGTTTTCCCAGGAAGCATGTAAGAGGTAATGCAATATTCTGCTAGCTTTCCCTGCCCCTGCCACACTGCTCCTGGGAATTGCTGTTATTTGGGTGGAGCAGAGGGGGTGCTAATGGAGAAGGGGTGGGTAACCCCCATGGCCCTGCTACCTGCACTGCTGGGAGGGCTCGCTGCCCACATTATTTTGGATCCTTGCCCATTAAAGCTTCTCCCAAAGCCCACACATGCACACTGAGTCACTGTTTTCCCGAAATCTTGTGCCTGGTAGGTATTTTCCCAAAATGCACCTTTTTGCTTTAATCTCTGCTTAATCTTACAGGAAGGTGCAAACAATTTTGTAATACCCCTGGCTTGGGAAGTCTCAGGGATGTCCAACAAACTTTTCTGTGGCTTTTTATTCACGTGCCCAAAGAGCAGGCTGGAGTCCCTCCCCCCCAGTCTGCAGGTTTGGATATAAAATACTACTAGATCAACCTTCTGGAAAGAGGATGCTTTGATTTGTAAAACTGAAGAGAAAATGTTTATCTGGACAGTATTAGATTAGTCATAGATTAATTACAATTGTCAAGTATTATTCATCTGTAATAAGAGTGAATTCTTCACTCAAGATTCATAGCAAAATAACATTATTTTTCAAATAGAAGTAATTTAAATGGAAGTAAGACCTTCTAATACCACCATCTGTACAAGTAAATTACTTTCAGGGTAATTAAATATGCATATCTGGGCTGTGTACTGTACTGATGAACCAAGTTTTATGGAAGCAATATGCTTAAAAATCCCTTAGGTATTAAAGATGAAGAACCCATGGCATTTTGTATTCATATAACCATGAATAAGAAAAAATATTTTTTTCTGCTGCATAATTTTGGGGAATATATTTTTATTAACTTTTCCAGGTTAATTAATACTTTTGCCGAATAGCAAATACGATCATCATATTTATTAGCCTGACATTTCACAGGGACTTAAAGCTCTATAAGAAGTTTCAGCATTGTGTGTGGCTGAATTTATGATTGTGACACAGTCACTCATCTTCTGCAGGTTCCCAGGAAGCAGAGCAGTGCAGTGAAACCGAGATCATTATGTTGACTGAATTCATTACTGCCGGACTTGTCCCTCCATGAAATAGCACTGCTCAGCCGATTGGGATTCATGGTCACAACCCTTCATGGGATCATCAGGGTTTATAGTCCATAACAAATACAAATACAGACAGGAACAATAACAGTCTGATACACCTGATCTATTGCCCCACCTTGTGAGGCTGTCCCAGAGTAGGGACTGGCCAGGTGTTTGCTGCTGTGCAGGTGAATGGCACGGTCGTGGAGGAGGCAGAGGCTGTGCCCCAGAACACAGCACTGACACCGTGACCTCCAGGGACTAAACCCCATCCCTGTGCTGGAAACACAACGCTAATGACTGTTGTGTAGGGCAGCTTTGGACATCGCCTGGGAGAGGCTGAACACTGCAGGAATTCTCGGTTGAAGAAATACCTGAAATCGGTTCTGTGGAGCACTTCAGAAGAAGTCTGAAATCCCAGCTCAAACCTTTCAAAGCAGCAAACTGAGCTGTCTGCATGCTACCAAAATGCAAGAGCAAATTCAGGTGTAAAGGCACACCTGTTTGGAAGGTAGCCACTGCATGCTGCATGTGACATGTATTTTATGTCAATGTGACATTGCTTATGAAACATGCAGAGCTTCCCTGACATCAAGAGATTTAGTCTACCTGCAGCATTTTCACAGTTATCTCCTCAGATTGATTGCAGGAGTCTGACAGCAGATGAAGGACAATAGATCAATTCTTCCTGCACCCCAAACGTGAAATAAGAAATGGTGGCCTGAAACACAAAAAAGAAACAATGAAAACTTCATTCCTCTACTCTCAGCCCCACGCTAACACTTGTGAACCAGTATGTTGTATCAGCCCTTTGGGACCTGCTTATCTCTGTTTCAGATCACACTTTGTAATGGATGGAGGTGGGGATTATGTTGCCAAGAGGAGAACCATTAGAAGTGTTCTAATCTGGGAGGTATTGAAGTTTGGATGACATAAGTTCTGACCTAGTATAAGGCAGTAATTTGGTGGCAGGTTCAGCTGCATCCAGTCTAATCCTGCACACATATAGTGCTAGAGGTAGCCTGCATGAGTTTTCTTAAATTCCCTTTGTGTGTCTTGTCACCTTTGTTTCTTTCCTGTCCGTGAACCTCTGTTCATGTCCAGTCTGCAAACCCCAGCATCTGCAACATGCTCTGCTTTCAGCTCTTCATTTTCTGTGGCTACCACTGGAAGACAACACGTTTTTTAGCAGATTTGCTGTGAGGGTTGAGGTTGAAAGAGAACAAAAGTGGGAATTTAGGTGTGAATGTGCTGAATGAATCCTTGACAAAGGGGCTTTTGGCTCTGAGGGATGGTTCCTATCGTGGCTGCATATGAAAGACTCTTGTAGTACTTCTGAGAAAACCTGATTTTCAGGTCAAGGTTTGACCTGTAATAGACAATATATACATAATGCTTATTGCTTTTGGGCAGCAAATTGCTTTTGGGAACTTAGGAATTATAGCAATAACACAAAAGAGACTCTACATAGTCAAAAAGAAAAATTGAAATGCAACTCAGTTTGGCTCCTGAATGTGGCCACTCTTCTATGTCTAAGTCCATGTTTATGCTAAAACATCCTTAGACTAGCATTGTTGGCATAATGTAACACATTTCCCAATAATTTGAAAGTGGATCTTCCATGTGCTTGAAAATGACAAGGTAGGACAAGGACACTAAAATCATCTTTTCTTCCTGCGTAACTGTGTTTTGTGTTCAGTATGTCTCCCATTCTCACAGAGGCTGGAGCATTATTTTCCATACCCTTTTCCCCCCATTTAGCTTCCAGTTACTTAGACAAAATTGAGAGAACTTTTTTTACTTGCCATGCTTTTAAAGCTTTAAAAGCTTTTGCTGAAAAGGTACCTATTTTCTTATCACTTTTTTTTCTTCTTCTTTCTCTAGAAAAGGGTTTAATTTGAAGTTCTTTTTTGGCAGCTGTATTTCATTGTGATACATTATGTCAGGGCACATCAGTCACATGAAGATTCATGGAAAAAAACACTTTTTAGATGTCCCTCTCTGCAGTCCTCTTCAAAACAGTGTTTTTTTCAAGAAACTCAAGAGAAACTATCAACAGTGTTATGATTCGTGGGTGTAATAGCTTCATCTTACTCAATTATATAAATGTTACTTAAAGAAGGAATAAAGAATTTAATGTGGTGGATTTAGCAATTCTAAAAAAGATTGACCATTTCCACCTATTAGTGATGTTTACTTTTTAACGTTGAGCAAGGGCTTCTTTGTAACCAAGATAATCCTGTGCTGTTCCTTATTTTACCATTAAATGAGATACATTCTGAATTCAGATGAAAATGAGGTACCTTGATGAAAGTGGGCTTCAGGTGTCACACACTAAGCATTGTACGTTTCTCTTTGCTCTGATCCTCCAACACACATAAGATTTCACCTCTTCACCTTTGAACAAGATTGCACTAACTTTGATCTTTTCAATTTTGTTCAACTCCAGGGAAGGAGCAGCTACTTGAAACATGTTACCATTTAGACTTTCAGGGATTCTTTAAAAAAAATAATAAAATAAAAAAAAAAGGAAAAAAAATCCCCACTTGAAAGCATGAACTAAAAGCTGTAGATTTTTATCTTGAGTATCACTTTTTGTGGCTCATGTGTAATGATTTAATATCAAAAACTGTCTCCACATAGAACAAAACAAAGTACAGATTTTAAAAGCAGACAGAATTATTAAATACAAATTCCATTTTAGGTAAGCATTTTTCTGCAGTAGTGATGTGGGTATCCTTTCCCAGGTCAAAGCATAAGCTTTGTGGTTTTGCTCCTTCGCTTATGGCCTAAACCTATTATTTGAGCCTCTGTACTTGTGGGATATTAATTCATGATACTGACAGTTAATCTATTTTTATAACTGTTATTATCTGAGCAAAATAAGGTTCTTCATTTTCTCTTCAAGTCTGAGAGCATATAACAGTGGGGAGCAAAGTTAAAAGTATGATATTTTCAAGATCTTACATGGTTTAGCAGTATTCTTAAAATGATTATCGCCATGTGCCAATATGGTAGTTATTTTGCTATTATTTCAGTATTGTTTGGGTTTATTTAGAGTTAGGGTTTTTTTGCTATTACAAGACAGATTTTCACCCAAATACTTTAGAATTTTAAATCACAGAGCACTAGTGTACCAGCCCCAATGTGGCTCTAAAGTCCTAGGAAATTGAATCAAAATTCTTAATGATTACTAAAAGTTTACAATTTTTTCCCCACTGGCTCCTCTTTATTCTTGCCTCGTTTGCTCAGATGTGCATTATTTCATCCCTGTCTCCTCTGCTGAGACTGCAGTTCTTTAGGGAGGCTCATGATAAGTAGCTCTTTGTGTCCATCCTCTTGCTTTATTTTTAGGTTTGCTTTGCACAACAGTACAAATGGGGACAGTTTCTCCCCTCTTGGATGTGATGCTTGTTGAATTTTTTTTCCATTAACAAGCTGTTGAAAGCAAGTTAATGCCACATTAATTTACTCTTACATCTGATTTTTCCTGCCTATTCTAAGGGTTGCTTAGACAACAGATCATCTCCTAAAAAGCTCATAAAAAGTCTGAATTCCACTCCCTGCAAAAGTGGAATTATGATTAATAATTCAAAAGAGTAATCTATATCACGTGAAAACATTAATGACAAAAGAAATAAAGAAGATGTCGGTATACAGGTGAAATTATTGGCACAGCTGATCTCTGACAGCTGTGAGATCAACCAATCAAGAGATTCTTGACATGATTACTTGGAGGGATTAAGTTATATATTACTATTCATCACATATTTATCCACTTTTTCTTTGAAGATTTCTAGGTGTCGGACAATCCTGGAACCAAGAACTTCCAATCACACTTCATCCTCTGTTTTCCCTGAAACTTTTCATTACACGTTGGAGTTAGTGGATACGTGTTCTCTTCAAGGTGTTTGCCTACACACTCCTCTTCAAGAGCCTCTGATCCGTTGTAAACTGAAGGTTCATTGAGGTTTTAGTTACTCCTTTTGGCCTGATTTTTTGAGGTTAATCAGATAACTTATTCTGAGATGTACTTGATTTTCTAGCCTTACCAGCACATATGCCTTTTGCAGGTGAGCCCCACTTCTAAGCAGCTTCTACAGTGGCCAGTGCCTCATGTCACCACTTGACTGCCACCTTCTCAAACATCTCTGTGGGAGGGTTGTGGTAAGGCCACGTGGACTCTTGGGTCACACAGGACATTGGCAGGTGTAGCAGAAAACTTCAGTTTCTCTAATGACAATGGCATTAGCACCAGTGTAAAATCAAGGTGGAAATGTCCTAAAGCAGAAGTAGTGGGAGAGAGATTACTGACTGCCAGTTCTGGGGAGAAAATATGACACCCTGTGAGAGCTGATCCTTTTGTTGTTGCCCAGGTACCCAGCACTGCAGTGTGTGGTGGGAAATTACCTGTGAGCGAGACAGAGGTTATTGCTGGCAATCTTCAGGGCCAAGAAAATCTGCTCATATCCCAGTGTCTGCTGGCTGTAGTTCCAGGCTCTGTCAGTGCCACAGGAGCAACCTGTGATCTGTCTGTAATTTCCTTCTCCACATAGTTTGCTGCTGCCAGGAAGCACTCCCAGGAAACACTGACATTTCCAAAGTATTCAAGCAAAGACCATGGCTGACAAACTCATGGATTTGTGAGGGTTTGAGGTAGATGTCCCCATCCAGGCTTAACGACATCATTCTGCTCCATGTAAATGCTTCCATTTTCCTAATTTTTTCCAGGAAAAAGGACAAACCCAGATTTTCAATCTGCAAATCAAAGATTTCTCATTGCAGAAAAACACGAAATTTTTTAAGCAATGCATTTTAATTTTAGTTTTCCTGACTATATGCAAACCTAAATGACTATGTTATATAGGACAATATCTATCTTAAAGAAACTATTGTCTAGATAGCTTTTCTTTTAGAGTAGTTGGCGGTTAAAAGCTGTCCTTATTGCACCGAGGAAGTAAAATCCACACTTGTTAGGCTCTTATTTCATCCTCTTTCCTATGGTCTCACCTTTTTGGCCCTGCTAACTTTCATGTCCATAATGAACTCCATTTAGCTTCCCTGCAGCAGGACCTCGTCTTTGTTAATCACTGACCCAGCGGCGTGAAGCTGCATAGGAGAGCGGGTTGTTTTTCTTTTTTTCTGGATTTTCTCCACTTCCTTCAGCAGTTGTAACTTCTAAGAAACTGCAGAACAAACAAGTATAAAGGATCAGGAAGATGGCCTGAAAAAATAATGTTTAAAAGATGTTTCATTGTACTCTGTTCTCCTGTAGCTGCCAGCTACAGACTGATGGCTGAAATCTTATAAGAAGTTAATGAGATTAGGTCTTTGGCAACTGATTGTTTAATGCTGTCTTCTCATCGAGTAGTTATGCTTGGGGTTTGTTTTTTTTTTTCTTTTTTCTTTTTTTTCAGTAACCATATATAAACTTGTAATGGAGATCAGCTGAGACCATGGCAGAACTCCCATTGGAAACAACTGGAAAATACTTCACCTTGGCTCAAGCCACAGCACAACAAATACCTTCTCCTCCTTCTCCAGCCCTGCTGTGAGTCAAAGGCATTTTCTGGGCTGCTACTTTCGTGTGCTGAACGACCTTGAGCCTCTCCCTGTTGCCCTGCCTTTGCCTGGCTCAGCATGTGCATCCCTTGCTCTTTATAAACACGCCCGTGTGCTCGCCTTTGCTGCCTTCCTTTCTCTCCACAGCTGAAGGTATTGGTCCTTTGTCAGGCTGTGAGACTCACATGTTTTAGTTCATAAATGCCTGTAGCAATTCTCCATGCTTTTGATAGCGAGGACTTTTTTCCCCTTATTAAAAGAATGTTGGTATTGTCAAATGCATAGTACTTGCCTTAATAATATGCTTCATTTCTGCCCGTGCTTGCAGAGCGAGGGAAAATTACGTGAAAAAGTAGAGTAGTAGCATTTTATACTTGTTTTGCTGGGACATAAATTTGCAGATTTGTGAAGCTGGAGAGAATCAGCCCACCGTGACTCACAGCACAAACACAGCACAGTCAGGAGAGCCCAGCTCGGGTTGTGTGTATCCTTACTAACAGGGAAAGCTGAAATGCTAATTGATGTTGCAATCTGCTTCAGGTCAGCTAAAGGTCATCAGACCCCTGCAAATGCTTAATCCTTCCCATGGAAGCTTTGTGGGATTCCCAAGGATCCTACAAACATAACCTTTATGTTTGCTTCTGTGGAGAATCTCTGCAGGAAGCAGAGCTAGCAGAATGATGGCAGAGAGACATGGAGATAGCAGTGGTGTCAGAGGGATGGTGAGGCTGGGCAGAGCCATCACCCTTTGCTCTTTTTCTCATGTTAGACACCATGTAAATACTCCTGTAAAACAAACCTGCCACTCTGCTACCAATCATGTCCCAGATCTTCATCCTCTCTGTAAAAGGCTGCATCAGCTCTTCCCAGAGATGAACACTAGGATAGATTCAAGCACAGGCTGAATGTAATGGGGTGTGAGACGGGGTAGACACAATACAGAGCATTGTGCAACTTCCAAGCGATGTGGTGAACCCAGTCCACACCCTCAGCAAGGTACTCTAGCACATGCATACCCTAAAAGCATGTCTTGCTGGAATACAGGGGCTGTGCATACACATGCGTGTGCATGCTGAAGAGTTCTGCTGGGTCGAGGCCAGGTTGTTCAGCACTGTGCAGGCTTAGCCCTTCCAGATGTCTCCAAAGATAAAATGGAAAGAAGGTGACAGTCAGTCCCAGTTACATGGAACACAACCCAGATTTTAAATGGCTACTTTTGATGATTAGGTATTTTGTGTACTATGGCAAGATGTGGATTACAAAACCCCTAAAAATAATGTAGTTCAGTCAGGGTAGCCTTGGAATTAGACCCCTAGCAGAGAGGTTGCACTGTATAATGATAGTACAGTACCATTTGTTTCAACACATTTAGCACTTCAGAACGGGATTTTTTTGTTAAACACCAGATGTTCTAGTGACCCGAGTGCTGACTCTAAAAGAATACACAATAGAATAGTGTGCCAAGGTCAATGGCACAAATTAATCTGTATTATCATGCTGTCATATTATACTGTATGCCCCATATGAGAAAGATCTATGGCTAGTTCCTTCTTTACATGCAACTGTATGGGGTGTTGCAGTACACAGATTTTCAAGTTTCCCAAGCCTTCAAACCCCCTGAAAGAAATCTGATTCTTGCTTTGATAGTTTAAATTGTAAATGTGACATTCTTACAGCGGGTGAGGGCTGTGTGGGTGTGTGACTGTAATCTCACAGAACCAGAGAGACACACAGCAGCACAGTGAGAATTATGTCTGTTAATTGTAAATTCTGCCTTGAAGGACTTCAAAATAATAACCAAGGTAGCTTGGTTGTCTGCATCTTGCCTTTGACTTGAAAATGTGATAAGGCACAAATGAACAATTGTTTGCAATTTTTTAAATGATAGTTTATCTGCAGTAGATACTTTTGTCTCCATGAGTCCCCCACATCCCTTCTTCTTGCCCTGTGACTTCTAAGCTATTGCTGCAGGATGGCAGGATGTCAATGCCCCCCAAATTGAACCTGTGATTTGTTTTTCTTTGATTTATGGGCTTGTAGTCAATAAACTTTATAAAGGAAAGTATCAGACTGGGCAATCAATCAAAGATAAGCAGATTCTTGTCCTTTAAAAGCATTTCACCCCAGTAAGCAAGGGCCTCATTCATCTTTTACAACCACTCTTGCAGCTTTCAGCTGAGAAAGGGCTCACTGCTGACTACATTCCCTTCTGCTGAAAACTCCCCTGTTCTGAGCTGAGATTTTTGAAATTCATTGCAGCTGTACATTTCCTTCTCATGTTCTTTGCTATCTCTAAAAGGGCAAATTGTTTGCATGTTGTTACTAAAGGTAAATCTCCTTGCTGTGTAGAAAAGGCTTATGTTTTAAAGTGTCAGAGGCATGGACTGTTGTTTTACAGAAACAGTATTCATTTTCTTTGTTATTTTACAAAACAAAACATAAAAAAGGGTTCCCATTTTTTTCAGTAGTGTCTGAATTTCCTTTTGAGTAAGGCAAATGTTATCCTGCATGTTTTGCTTCTCTGAAGCACAGATGGTGTGCATATGCAGATTGGTGATTTTTTAATCAAAACAGTGACACTTGGGAATATATGTAAGTATTGTAATAATGCATTAGTCAGGAGTGATGTTGTAACACACTGAGATCATACACATAAATCTAAGACACCATGTCTAGACACCCCAGGGAAGATGGCATACCATGGGTTAGAGCAAGCATTAAGGAAGTGCAATATTTCAAATATGATGGGAAAATAATGCAATTTGCAGACTTTAATAAAACCATTGGGGAATTAATTTCACTAAGGATACACTCTCTCCAAAAACATCCATGTTTCTACATTTGCTTCATAGATAATCAGAAGGTGAGGCACTGTACCTGCTATCTCAGGCATAAGCACAATACGATGTCTATGAATCCTGCTGTATCTTTAATATGCTGAATATGAAAATAATCCCTTTATAGTGCTTTAGTAGTACAAAACTGCATTATGCAAACAATGCACAGGCAGCATAAACCTTGGAGATTCAGAATTTGAAGAGCTTATACGTTAATCTCGTAAGTGTGATTTGGGCATGCTCAGGGAGTGCGCTCAGCTGTAAAACTTGACCGACCTAACCCTCCCAGTTTTAATTATTAGCTTTTTGATTATCAAATATTAAATGAAGAGGTGCGATTTATGAATTTTGCATGTATCATTTTCCTTTCTCTGTAAAGGTTTTTTTTTAATCTTTTTTTAAAGAATCCTTGCTGTCTTTGGCTGCTTTCTGTTATTTGTTGTCTTGTATCGCTCTTGGCATATAATTTTAATCAGCCAACCGCCTTTTAAATTTTTGCCAGCTGATAACTACACACAAGCAAGTAACTTGCAGTACTATGCCAGGAATGTTGTGATAAAAATGTCAATTTAAACCTGGCCAAGGATGACAATCATAACTATTTCCAAGTGAAAAACTTGAACAGAATACATAACACAATAGCACTTTTTACTTTATGCCGGTGGAATACATGTAGGAACTTTAGAGGTTCTCATAATGATAACCCTCACAGTCAAAACTCCACTTAAAAATTGGCTGCGTTGGTAGCTCCATCAACCTCGTCATCTCTTGTCTTCTGAAAGGCTAATAGTAAAAAATTTCAATACAGCTGAACCTTTTCAATTAAAATACCATCAACTCAAATGCTGGCTGTAATCATTCCTATAAATTCTGCAGCTATAGAAGTCAGTGAATGAGGGAACTCAGGATCTGGCAATAGTAACAGTGGTTTATATCCTGACCAACTGGATTCTGTTTCAGAAAAATAGATGCATATGTTAGCATGGAGTAAACCCAAGCAATTCAGTACTTGCCTTCCCCTCACCTGTCTTTTTGTCTTTTCCACTCATCCAGGATCCTTTATTAGGACAATAATCCAGTGGGAAGATACTTGGAAATCAAAACCTGAAACAGGATGGGTTGGGACATAAGTGATACTTTGAGGTTGTCAGGAGATTCTTGGAAAAGATGGGTTCACACAGCTGGGAACAGCATGGTGTGGTTGCAGTGTTGTGAGGCCCCTCTGCATACAGCCCACTCCTTCTTCAGAAAATTGTAAACCACCACTTATATTTAGCTCTTCCCATTTCAAAGTTAGATTTCATCTTGTAGGGCGTTCAGGAAATGTGAATGGGCCTCGGGGCTTGTGCAGGGGTAGAGATATGACTGCAAAATAATAATAATGAGCAGCTTTCATGAATCTCCATGGAGATTTCTTCACTCTGAACATATTCCAAGGTCTTTGCCACAGTCAGGGCAGAATACCTCTGGTTTTAGGCCATTCTTTGTGTTGCCCTTTGCCTCTTCCCATCTAGCTGGTGCTACAATAATGTATTATATTTATTATAAATTCATTTACACAGTCCTCATTTTTCTTTCTCTTCCCTTCATATTCTCTTACTCTGGAACTTGATCTTTGTTAAATTTCTGCTGTGTTTCCATGAGCACTTCATCTGTGTTGATTATTGCCTTCCTTCATATTACAGTATTACATCCTTTGTTCTTCATATTACAGTCTACCCAAGGTCTACCCACTTTAAACAGTATCACATAAAAATGCACTGATTTTTTTAATTTCAAAATGGTTTTGCTAATATCAGTACTTGTGAATGAAATGTATACAGTCAGGTTCAATAAATATAATCCTTACTGTTTTCTAGAGGAGAACTCAAATCCTGGATTATTCTATTCTGTGAAAGCTACTGCAGTTTACCTTTAGCATTCCCCCCATTTCTCCCAATTATTTGCTCTATTTCTACATATGAAGAGATTCCATGCACCAGCTCTGGGTTTTTGTTTATAACTGCTGGCTGCATCCCACTGTGGCTGATCTTCAGCAGCACACTCGCACTGCTCCTCCTCCTCGTGGAGGTCTACAGCAGAGAGAATGGGGTGAGGAAGGTGGGCTTACCCTCTCTCCTGGTGCATGTCCACGTGTGGTTTGGATCAAAGCATCCTATAGCTCTAATTCTCCATCTGTGGGGGTGCCAGTGCTGGCACTGTCCTTACACTGGGCTCAGCAGAGGGTCAGCCGTGGTTGGGGATGGGGTGTGATGGGGACAGGAGGCTCCTGGTTCCCCCCCTGCCCCAGCCCCTCGGCCCAGAGAGGGCACAGCCTTCACTGGACAGTCAGAGGTGGTCACTGAACCGTGGAGAACAGCTTGTCATCCTGCAGGAATATCAGATGCTACACAGACCACTTTAACCTTGCTTAACCTTTCACTGTGCTCCTCAGCTAACGACATGAGTAAGAGTTTTATTGGTGTTTCTTGACCTAGATCTTTTACATGATAGTTCCATGTATCTGAGCAGCCTAATGCCTTATGTTTTGTAAATCAATATAGCTTTATCTATTTTCTAAAAGCTTGAAATGTTTTTTTTTTTTTTAGGTCTACTACCATATCTTATAAATAATATTGATTTTGTTTAGCCTGAAAACTGTTTAATTTTGAATTGGCTCACCTTGTTAGTCAAATACAGTTCTTGGGTAAGTCTGGGCATGATTCTCATGCACCCTATTACTTTTATCCCTGTGGTGTTTGCAAACCTGGTGTCGACAAACTGAGAATGGGATCTCCTGTGCGTAAACCACACCTAAGTTTTCAATTTATGGAAGTTTTTTAGACTCTGGGATTTAATGGGCAAACACAAGAAAGCAGTTATAGCAGATTGCACAGCCTCATGTTACCTCACATAATGCAAATGCAAATAGGACAGTGATGGGAATGTGCAACATCAAGCCAGCCTTTCATAATGTTATGTGAATTGCGCTGGCTCAGCTAAAAAGGAAAACTTAAAAATTGATTTTATATTTACATCTTCAACACACACTTTTCCTTGTTATTATTTTACTTCTATCTTTCCATCTCGGCCATCCTTCCCTTGATTGAAATACAAATACTCTCATTGGCATTTGCGATGTTCTGAAATGAAGATTTCAGGACAAGAGAACAAAATACTGATGTTCAGGGTTAGGGTCATTGCTCCATCTGTTGTCTGCTGTGTTTGGCACAACCAGTACTGTACTGCATGTACAACTAGAAAGGACCAGTCCAGTGATGTTTCTTGCAGGTGCTTCAGACACTTCTAAAGGCATTTTTGAACATAACTTCTGACATTTCCTTCCCATGTGTTCAAGACTCCTGTACCAGTATTTTCTCAGTTTCTATTCTGAAACAAAGTAAATTCCTGTCCATTTACCTGCTTGATGTAAGTAGATCAAATTTTCAAGACCAAGTCAAATGAGACAGTGTATTAAAATGCATTTCTCGTTGTCCAACTCTGTGATGAGATTCTTGTACAAGCCTTTGGATTGCATGGTAAATAGATACCCATTTGATCTGTTCATATATAAGACACAAAATCTGACTCAATTATCCTTTCATAGCAAATGTTTGACACTTCAGGTACCCAATAGATGATGCAAAGGTAGATTCTGAAAGTGCAGTCTGAATTCATATACAAATGCAGGCATGGTAATGATTTTCAGGCTCATTTTTTATGTTAGCATTACACAAATGCAACCAAGGAATGATTAGTACATTTCTGTTGAACTTCTGAGACATTAGTTTGTGTATTATTACTTGCAACAAGCTTTTCAATTTTACTATTATTTGCCTTTCTCACTTGGTAGGGACAAAATATCAGATTAATGATTTACATTTTATGTGGGAAAAAATAGGAACTGCAGGAAGGTTGGTCTGTGAATTTTTACAGAAACATCAGAGAAGCTGAACCGCTTTAGCTCTTTAGTTCCAGAAATTAATATATCATATTGTTTTCCAAAAACACAGAATCATCTCATGGCTTTAAAAATTACTGTGGAAAAAGCACATAAGTCTGTTTTGTATAAATATTAAACAGAAAGCATTAATTTCTGCTTGCCAAGGGGATGCCCATATGAATTTGTGATGGGTGCCTAAATGCGGAGGTAAGTAATGAGCAGGTATTGACTCCTATTGAGATCAGTATTGGGATTTGTTGACCCAAAGAGGTTACAATTGACTGAAGAGTGGGGCAGTAAATCTTGTTATTGAACAAAAAGCTAAAGTCAATATATGTATTATTATAAACATTTTTCTTTTGGAAGAGATAATAAGGGTGGAGTGGTTTAAGGCTTTAGATTTATATGGCCATGATAGCACACAGTTCTTTTATTTAGTCAAAGGAGAAGAATGCCTGGGGGGAGGTTGTGGTTTTGGTTTTTTGGTTTTTTTTCTTTCTTTCTTTCTTTTTTTTTTTTTTTTTCTGTTGTATTTTTTCTTTGTTTTGTTTAATTTATTTATTTTTAATACAGCTTTACCAATCATGTCAAAGCAGTAAAGCCTGCATGAACTTTCACATCATAAACTCCTATTCTCATTGTTTTATAACTCAGCTATAAAGGTTATTTTCAGATTGAAATTTGGCCTGCAAGCTCTTTGCCTAATAATCATTTTTTTCCCCAGAAGGGTGAAAGGAATAAAGATGATCTATTGAACTATTTATTGAATTTTAGAGGAGCACAGAAAATACGTGTTGTGATTTTTATATAATTCAAGATTTAGATTGTATTCCTTATTGAATATTATTTTCTGTATAAAGCTAGGATTTACTTGACCATAAAGGTGAGAGCTGAAAAGGTACTTCCAGTGCTTTCAAACACTTGCTAATATTAATCCATGCCTTGTATTGTAAGCAAGTATTATTTTTATTATTTTTATATTTTAGTCCATTCTATTATGCTCTGGTCAGTACATTATATTTTAAGTTATTGCTTAAAAAATTAAGAAGGAGACAGAGCACAGAAGAAAGCAAAAATCCTTCCATCTGAAGACATTAAACATATTAATTAAAATCACAGACATCCTATAGTGAGTGACTGAAGAAATAGCTGTTGAATTGCAATTTTATAACATTTATATCTGTTAGTATCTTGACTGCCAGTAGAAATGACCCTCCAGTAACTCAAAAATCCTCTAGCAAAAATAATTTGTTGCTTTCCATTGCAGAAACCATCTGCCTCCTTCCTCAGTTCACAAGACCCTCTTATGTTTCTCTAGGATTCAGGAACTCGTACTAATTTAGGAGACTCACTGAATCTCTTTAGCAGCACAGGCTACTATAAATGCATCAAACACCTTCTCTGCTCTCTGCACCGACTTGCTGTGAATTTAAAAACAAGCCCCAGGTTGGCACCCTTGTCTTGGAGCCATTTGGAGTCCTGGTGTTGTGGAGAGGGGGCTGCCCCAGGCTTGGGGGGAGCCCTGGCAGTGCCGGTGCTGTGCCCGGCAGCACCGCGCTCCTTGGGGCAGAGCCAGAGAGGAATGGCCATCCCACCCAAACCCAGGTCTATCCCATCCAAACCCATCCAAACCCGGGTCCATC
>VZSR01000245.1:2065039-2104999 GCA_013398615.1 Brachypodius melanocephalos | reverse complement strand
GCTCTCTGCTGCTGGCTCTTGATTCAGTTCCCTTCTGTGCTCCCACCCTGCTGGCATCACTTGCAGTGCCATTCTGAGCTGGGAATTACTGCACTGTGGCTGATGGCCAGGACCTTTTCCCTCCTTGGAGAAGTTTTCCTGCTGTCTCTGTATAACCTTATGGAAATATCATCATGGGAATTATCTGCTCTTCTGTCAGTATAGTGAAAGAGACTTTGAGAAGTGTACTTCCCACAAGAGCAGTATTTCCAAATGACATGAAAAAAACCCCAGACTTATTTTGAATTGAATGCTGTTTCCTCTCTCTGTTTATGAAGTTTCTGTTCTGGAAATGTGTAGGAGGGAAGGATAATTGTCTCATCCTCAGTTTTGCCCCGTTTAATACACGCATGCAGATAAACACTTTCTCTAACTATGTGATCTGAGGCCTTAGCTTTCCACAAGGCTGACCATTGCTTCGAGTTCTTTGGCTTTTATCCTTTAAGTAGCAAAGAGTGAAAAGACAGAAGAAACATTCTATAATGTTTAAATGTGTTGTAGCTATTTGCTCTATAATACAGAGTGATCACTGTACTTATGGAGCATCAGTAGTGCATCTGCCTGGGGATGCTGCTGTTGGCAGACAGGGCAGTGGCCTTCCTCCCAGACATGAATGACAAGCTCAGCTTGCACTCTTACCCAATATGGAGAAGCAGACTGGGACATTTGTGTTTATTTCATCACAATTAGATAAATTACTCTGAGTTTAGCCAGAGAAGGTTGCTATGAAGAAGTTTGGCTTAGAGTACCTTGGGCTCCAGTCACCATCAACCAAATCTGTGGATTTTTATGCTTTATCTGAGGCTTTTCATCCACTACAAGATAAGGCACATCAGCTTTGTCTGCTACAGTATATGAAGGAATAGTTTCTTTTCAAGAGCATGCCTGTTCCTGGAAGCATGCTTTGAGAAACCACAGCATCTGGCTGTACTTTGCCCACCTTATTGCAGTTTCTGTCTGTAGATGCTGATGCATTTAAATTAGTTGCCATTTCCAAGCTATTATAGAGGCTATAGATTAAAATCTTCTATAGCTACAAAGTGCCCACGGATTTATTCAAACCTACTGAAACTTCATTCATTTCCATTCCCAAGACATTTTCCAGCCTTCCCCTATGGATATGCATGCTGTTTAATGGCACATGAATTAGCATGTCTGCTTGTTGGCACCAGTGTGGTAATGGTGGCAGTTGCTGATAAAGCTCATTAGATGGAAATAAAGGATTTCAAGTAAGTTAATGGTGAAAGACATCTGAATTTAGTAGGAGCAGATCTGTGAACATAGAACAAATGTAATATATTGTGCTTCAGCATGGTCAGGGTCTGGCTTGTGGCTTCTTGTGGGGAGATTTTTTTAAAATTCTGTTTTTATGTAATTTTATTTTAGAAAATCGCCTGCTTTTTGGTGTATGGGCTGTCTAAATCACTTTGCTGGTCTCTGTTTAAAATGTGCTTATAGCAAGTGAATTGGAAGCTGGATTTGTGAAGTAGAAGGGAAAATCTACTTATGATGCCATCCTTTTCCTGAAGCTTATGCTGTCCAACTCCACTGCTTCTGAATGAGATACACCTTTTTGAATAGAAACGATTTAAGCAAATTATTGTCAGATGATACAAAAATATATATCCAACCAATAAATATTGGGCTGAATGTCCCATCCGAAAAGGACAGCTTCTTTTCTGACAATTTGAAAACAGTGCTTCTGCACTCATAAGGTTTTTTTTTTCCCATAGGTTGCCTTCTTTGGCCATACTGAACTATTTTTTATTAACAATACAAGGCAATATGGTGTCAGAATAGGGCCATGCCTATCTATAAGGCGCTTTTTAGAAGAAATATGCTAGGTTGATTTATATGGGGCTGATTAGTGTTCACAAAGACAGCAGATCTTGATTGATTCGATCATAATTTGCTCTTTCCGATTTTCCACTATTCGAAAATTACTGTGTTTGAGCTGGAAATGTGCTGCTCTCACCACTGTTCGCCAGAGTGCGATTAATAGTAGAATAATGTCGAGCCAGACAAACTTAAACTGGTAAAGTTACTTACTTTTTAAAAAAGAGATGGAATTAGTGGGTTATGTGGGTGAAAATCTTTCCAGTATCACAAGCCTTGTAAGCCCAAAGAACGCTTTTATTATAGTCAGTGGGGGATGTTCAAACAATGAGAACTTGAAGAGCAAAAATGTGATTCTAGCTGATTCTTGATCTTGCTGGGGGAGGCTGTGCTTTGATTTCTTTCAGGAAAGCACAGTGCACACCTGTGGTATTATATAAAACATTACATAATTATGAGAATAACACCCTGAATTTTCTCCCTCCAGCTCTGGCCCAGTCCCCCTCTAATGAAGCAGCAAGTGTGTGGTGACTTTGGTTCGGATCTGTCTTTGTGGCTTAGCTTGCAAAGTGTGTGAATTTATACACGTTGCCCTTGGCATTTATCTTCTGGCATTGCTTTTGCTTATTTCTGGGAGAAACCCTACTAATGTTCCCTTAAAATAAGTTTACTATTCAGGCCAGATTGTTGCCTTTTCTTTCCTGCCATGCTTGCAGCCTAATTGTATTTAATATCACAGTTCAGGGCTTTCCTCTCTCTGCTCCTTGTCACTCAGAGGTATTTAAAAGAGGATTTAAACCAGCTATTTTTTGTACTTAATCCTTGATCCTTTCTGCCCGCCCCCTGCCCAAGCTTGCTCATTCACTGGAAATAGCAACCTATGTCCACATTTTACTGCTATAGTTTATAGTAATTTCCTCTTCTGCCTTCGGAGTATAAATGATTGTTCAATTCAGGCATTCAAACTGAAAGTGAAGTTGCCAGTGGAAAAGGGTGACTCATTATACAATGAGTGAGTACAAATAAAAAAGGTGCCTGAGTATAATAACCAGAAGATATTGACTTTTGTTGAGGTCAGGATCACAATTTATTAACCCAAGAGGTAAATATTGACTGAAACTTTGGGCAGCTTTTTTCCCCCCTCTTTTCCTTATAGCCGAGAGAAGATTTTAGAGGATTTACTAAATATCTCCATCTGCCTGCACAGTGAGATGGAGACTTTTGCATTTTGCCTGCAGTTTTATGCTCATCTTTTGTTCTGGCCCTCCCAAGGGCAAAACGATTTATAGCATATTTTAGAGGAATATTTAAAATCATGCTAATTGCTGTTTCTTTGTCATTAATTCTGCTCTTGACAAGCCAGAATCCTTCTTCTGAAGCAGGTTTTGCTTCTAAGCACTTCTTCAGATGATCCCAGCCCCAGACTGGCTGGCTGCATTTTCTCTTCTGCCCTGGCCATTGCCCTCTCTGATGTGGTGGGCATCATTTTTTGTGTGTATGTGTCTAAAAACACCAGGGTATTGAAGCAGCCATCAGAAAGATGCCCTTGGGAATGGTGACTCCTTGTGCTGCTGACATTCTGTTCACTCTCTAGAAGGGGCTGTGCAATCAAATCATTTGCCAGAGCAGATGTAGCTCCCTCGTTTGGCTAAAATGAGCACTCTGTAAACCGCGGTTCTGCTGTCTTACTTGGAAAACCAGGCTTCTCCAGGTTTCCTCCATGTCTGACTGCTCTGTGTTTCCTTGGGGCTGCACAGTTTGTGCTGAAGGATGTGTTGGGGGTTCCTGGGGCAGTTGTGAGCCATTTCTGAGCGGGGCATTTACCTGCTTTAAATTCAGTCGAATTTTTTGTTTGTGTTTACTTGTTGGGTTTCTTTACTCTTCACGTGACTGGCATTTAGCAGTGGGTCTGGTCCCTGCCTCAGGAACCACATGGGTGCAGAGCTCCCCCAGGGCTGGCTGGGGACCGGGGGTGTTGGCTGCTGGATGCCACCTCACAGCCACTGCCACCACACCTGGGCAACATTTGGAGCCCTTGTTCTTACTGTCTTCCAAGCTAAAAGATATGGTATAGAGAGAATTAATGTGACTTTCTACTCTTAATTTCTAGATTTGCTTCTCTTCTGTTCTGCCTTTCCTCCCTCTCCTTCTCCCTCCCCAGTCTTTTATTTTGTCAAATAATCTGCTTCTTTTTCAGTGTTCTCATTGCCTATTCTTTTGTATTTTTGCTCCTGCATCCTCCTCAGAGTAAGATCTTTTTCTGTTTAGAGTCTGATTTACATGAGTAATGCCTCAGGATAATCAGGCAGGATAGAATTTTCACACAGTTTTAAATATTACAGAATAACTCCAGTGAGCTTTAAGCAGGAGAGGGCTGCTTAGTGAGCATTGGAAACGTGTTCTGAACCTGTTGATAAAATCCATCTGTGAAAAAGGGACTGCAAAGCCTTAGTATAAAAGTGTTACATATGGGAGCAAAGTCTTAAATCACACTTTGTAATCCGTGGATTTTGGTTGAGGTGTGGATATCTGCATAGCAAACACAAGCCTACTGAAAATACCTCACTATCTCTGCAGAGCCTTCAGAATGGACCCACGGATTCCTGAGCATCCATGGAGCCCACACTGGAAGCCACAGCCAAAAATGAGGTCATTATTCTGGGAGGATCTTCCCTGCTGGAGCTCAGCTCAGTGCTGAGCTGAAGAACCTGCCACAAATGGTGACACAGGCTGATTTAAACAGATTTAAAAGTGCTTAAATCACTCTGTAGTCTTAGAGACTCTTGTGCTTCTGCTGCATCCTGGAGACTCCAAGTCTGTTCTGCACCCTTCCACGTGTCTGACTTGTGTCTGGTGTAATGCAGCCTGCGTGACCTGATCCACACACTCCCATTATTACCTCTACCACTGAGGCCCATAAAACACTTTTGGGCTCAGACAAAAGTAAAAGGGCCAGAGGAAATGAGTTTAAAAGCCTGAGCACATCTCCCAATGGACATAACAGTCCACATCACAGATTTTATATACATAACTTAAAATAATTGGCAACTTTAGGAAGCAAAGCAAAGAGCAAAATTGAGCTGCTTTAGCTGATTATTTATGGTCACCTTTTGTCTCAGATGTTTCTGTAAGGAAAATCTTGCCTGTTTGGTAGTTCAAATCACTAATGCTGAACCTGAACTACACTGTTCTCTGCTCTAAATGAGAATCACACATTCACTGTCTATTTAACAAGTGCATTTGCTGTATTTTTAAATTTAAATGATTTGTCTCCCTTTATTTCCCAATGCTTAGGTGAAGACTCCCTCCCCAGACTCTGCTACCTCTCTGTTGCCCTCTAAGTACTCCATATGAAAGGTCACAGGCTCACAACACTGACTCCTTGCAAAGTTCAACTGGCTCTCTTTTGTAGGCTAAAGCCATTCCCCATCTCCATAGCAAGGGAGGTCCCCTGGCAGGAAAACAAATGTGGTTAGTTATGTGTGGCATGAACCTGAGCTGCGCTGGGAGCCGAGCTCTGGAAAACATGTAATGGTAATGGATCGAGAATTACCAGGCTAAGCCATCCGCCTCTCGCAAGAAATTTAACTCTGAAATGCTTTATTTTGCCTAGGGAAAGTCTATTTGGGGCTATCATCGGGTTTCCAGGAAGGTCCAGTGCTCTCCCCTCCCCTGCTCCTTAGCAGGACGGATGGCATATGAAGAGGTCAAAGAGGCTGCCAGTGTCATGCTGTAAATCAGTGGTTCAGCTTCGAGGAGAGCCCAAAAGGCTTCTGCTCATCTGGTGTAAACTGACTCACTCTGCTGCAGCCAACAGAGGATCTGACAGCAGCAGATTTGCCTCAAGAGCTTCAGAATTCCCACTTTAGCTTTATCTAACCGGTATTGCAGACACTCTTTCTTTTTTGTTAATGGCAGAGATTTTATTAATATCATCTTAATAAATATATTTCAACTACAGCTTCATAGAATATCCATACTTCCCTGCCTTCCCACAAATAAGATATTATGTATATGTGATTATAAAAATACCAGTAGCCGATTTAGTTTAATTTAAATTTAGATTTTGCCCTAAACAAATACTGATGTGCCCTGTATATTTTTACTGCCAGATCATGATTTACTAACTCCGTTTTGGGGGTTAAAGAGAGCATGACCTTGCCCCATATTAATATTTAAAGATTACCGTGCACACGAAATCGGATGCTGACACAAGTCTCAAAGGACTAAGAGGTTTTTAATCTTTTGAAGAAGCAGTGCCACACTGAAATATGTATTACTACATTCAAAACAGAGCATGTAACAAATGTCCCACTAGCAGGCATCAGAGACTGCAGATTTCATTTGGTGTAATGTGGTCCACAAATACCAACCTGTTTCCAGAAGGGAAATTGCAATGCCACCAAGGCTGATGCTTGACACCGTAGCAAAGGCCAGCAGCGGCATCTCAGACACTGCAGTAAAAGAGTTTGCCATCCAGTTCTAAATGCAGGAGCCATTTAGTGCCCTTTTCAAGGCAATGTATACATTTTACTCTTTCAAAAAGGTGAAAGTTTATGTACCTTTCTGTTCAAATGCAATTTAGAACAGTTAAGGAACCATGCGGTTCTTTGTTTTTACAACAGCACAAGCCTAAAGTATAAAACCTCCTGATTTTCTCTTAATGCAGTAAAAAAGAGAGCCAGAGCTGTTTTATTAAAAAACAAAAACAACTGATATTTAACATAAATTAATAATGTTATGCCTTTTTTTAGAGCACAATTATTTCCCTTTAAAAAATTCAAGCTTAGCCTATCAGCATTTTTAACACGTCTTTCAATACACTTAAGCTTCAAACAAAAATATGAACTAGCAAGCTGTAGAAGAGTCTAATTAGTTCCTCATTGCATTTTGTGTGTACTCAGTTTGGATGGAAATGCTGTAGGTGAGGTCTCTGATTACAATAGTTCCTGTGCTTTGATAACATCATGGAGGTGTCACAGGACTTGAAAAATCATGACTGAATGGGCTCTATCCAATCTCCTTTATTGGTGAGTGACAGAGGTGGCAGCCTGCCATTCCTGGTCTCTTGTGTCATATTTCTGACAGGTAATTGCAGATTGGTGCCTCTGGGAGCTTGCTGTGGTGCTGCCAGAAAGCACTGGTCAGGTTTGGAGATAGTTCACCCAAATGTTAGAGAGATGTAGAAGAATTTGGGTACCAGAGGTTTCCAGCCCTGAGGAATTAGGAGCCTGTGGATGTGCATGTTCATTTCCCAAATCATCAGCTGAGGGTCACCACTATGTTTGCTGATGGCTCATGTCCACACCTCCACCTGTGGCACTGGATATTAAAAGGAAAAGGAACTAGACCTGTTGTTTGGAAGTTAGGGAGGCAGTGCTGGAAAATCAGGTGCAAGGAGAGGAAGAGCATCCCTTCCTGGAGGGGCAGCTCTCATTGCCATTGAAGGATGTTGAAGGGGTGTTGAAGGCTGACCCTCCTCTTCATCTTGGCTGTGCTGTTGATGCAGCATGGCTGTAAGCTAACCCTCACCTGGCCATTTCACAAGCAGGGTACACTTTCCTTGTTTCCTTTACAGCCATTAAGTCCTTTTAACCTTCCTTTTCCCTTAGCATGTCTGCCCCAGACCCATCCTTCTTCTGTTCGTGCCCTCCCTCAGCAAGGTTATGAGCAATGGGAGCAGATGCCAGAGAAACCTGCACCTTCTGAGTGAGTGAGTGCATAAAAAGGGACAGGAAAAACTGCACGATGACTTTTGCTTCCAGTGCTTCCCAAACATGTGGTCTCAGCTCAATACATTTGCCAGGCAGTTAATCTATTTCCCTCTAAATTTGGTTGTCTTGTCAGATTTTGTGGGGGCAATATTTATTGGAAGTTTGCTGGTCACTGTAAACACAATTTGATCCATTTTATCGAAAATGAGCATTTTTCTCTGCATGACTTACTAAGAACTTCATACTGCTAAGTCTCAAAACCAGAATTTCAGTGAGTCACAAGGCGCTGCAGGATGGCATGATGCCCTTCACAGAAATAACAACTAGAGATGCATAAAAAAATAGTCCGAATTCGAGAATCTGAAGTTCTTTGCAAAATCTGCAACACTTCTATTATCAGCATTGCTGATAGTACAAATGGGACTGAAGAAACAGATAAGTGTTCTGGTCCAATGAATTCACCTACTGCTCATGATCCTTCCAGTCGTATTTTTAACTGTTTTGGCATTCCCCATTAAATCTCCCTAAACATTCTTCTTGCTGGTTCAGTGCTCTCGACCAGGAAGCTTGTGAGTTTGTGAGGATTCGTACTTGATCATGAATGATTCATGAAATGAGCCTAGAAAACTAAGTTTAACATCTTATTCAATGCTGAGGAAAAAAAAGAGCATCTTCTCCCATACTCGTAACAACTTGGCTAAAAAGGAAGAGTCTCAATGTCTCATTTTAAACACTGAAATTCAGAGCATCTGTTGCCTTTCCAGCTAAACTTCATCTCTACTAAGAAGCAAGAGGAAGCATTTTAATTTACTACTGTAGCTGGTTTTGGTTTTAATTCTGCTCATACATTTGACCAGCAGCATGCACAGCCAGGCTATTGGGGCACAGCTGACAGCCAGGAACTGCCCATGGCACCATTTCTCACTCACTTTTAACCATGTGTTAGATTTTTTTCTCTAAAAGCTATGCCTGAAATCAGTTGATCTTGTTTTTATTTGTTTACGACTGTCTCTATGTGTTCCTTAACAGAAAGCTTAGAGCCCAGGGTGTTCTATTCTAGTGCCTCTCTTTCCTTCTCCCCTCCCTTGACCTCTCTGTGCCTGGCAGACAGAAGTGCCCCATTTCCAGTGGATGTGTGTGGCACTCAGCCTGGGAGCACACAGCACCATTTCCCTGCCATGCATATTCCACACAGACCGTGTCTGAGTCTTGGTTTTTGCACCAGTGAAATGGGGATAATTGTGTTGCTTTGGTGCGCTGATAAAAGTGCCTTGTGAGAGCTAAATATTTCTTTGTGGAACATGCCATGGCATGTTTGGAAGATCTGCGTAGCAAAGGGTGCAGGAAGACAGCAGAGACGTGGATCTGATGCAAAAAAATCAGGACAAAACAGAGAAGGAGGTCCATGGTTATTTCCTTGCTGTCCTTTGTCTCCTATTCTAGATCTGCAAGAGGATAAGGATTTTTTTCCACTTCCTTTGCTGAATGAAAAGATGACAACGCAGCATACATTTAGGGACACCTGCTGAGAGAATAAAACACAATAAACATGAGCATGCTATGGTGAGAGAAATATTTTGCTTGTACAATAGACATTTTGATCCAGAGTTACAGAAAGTTTAAACCTGTAAATTAAAATCAATTCAGATGCTTTTGTTATTCAACCTAAGGTTTTTTTGTTGTGCTTTGCGGTTTTTTTAAGCTGGAAAAATTTTGATCTCATGGTTAATGGAATTATGAAAAAGAAGAAAGTACTTCTAAACAAGACCTTCTAAGGTGTCCCCTGGGTCTATGATTTTAAACTGGTCTTGCATTAATTGCAGCTTCTCTGGCTGTTTGTTAGGCCATTGCCATGCTGTGTTAAGGTCTCAATGCTTTTATCTAGCCCTCCCCTATTCCCTGTTTGTTCTTCAGCAAGGATGAGAGGAACCCTTACAGTATGCAAATACATAATGCTTTCTATGCTTCTTTCTTTAGACACATAAAAGGATTTTTTTAAAAAGGCAAGCTGAATACATGGCAATAAAGACATAAATCTTCAGAAGCAGGCAAGCTACACTCCCTCTTCTCTTCACAGATGAAGCATGGTTTTTGCAAAGAAGGAGTTTGTTAGGAGGACCAGAGGAAGCAGGATTTCCATAATGATTTGCAAGAAAAAATTCTGTAACACATGGCACCATATTTCCTTCAGATCTGCAATCCCCTTGGGACCAAATTCTTTACTACTTAATCACTGCAGTAATTAGAGATGATGTTGGCAAGTGTTCATTGAACGTTGTGTCATTTTACATCTTAAAACATTTTGGCGTTACTTTCCATTTCCTTTATTCGGTGTGTTCTGGTCCATCCCCTGGATGATTAGACACAGCTGGCCCTTGCTTTGGGACCAGGTCAGTTTTGCAATTAAGAGCTGTGTTGGTCTGCACTGATAAAAACAGGGACTAAATAGTTCTATTTATGGTTTATAAATTACTTTTCCACCAAACGTTTTTTTTTAATAATGACTTGTACACAAGAGACTTGATGTGAAACAAATCTGAGTGAAACGGAGGATTCCAGCCACAAAAAAATGGCTCTATCCTGCAGCGAGCCTTCAAAGGTGGAAAATGCAGTAAGAAAGTGTGAATGAAGATCAGACTGCAGGAAGCAGAGCTCTGTGGATGGAGAATAATGTTGCAGCACCAAAGCTGTGTGCAGAATGTGGCTGTGATTGTGAGCAGTGACCTGGGGGGAGCGTGGGTGGCAAGTGGCAACACCAGCAGCATCTGCCTGATGCTGCTCCTTCCCTCCCTGCTGCTCTGTGTAGGCTGGCCAGTGTGATGTCAGATGAGGAGAAAGGGAAAAGTGGAAGGGCTGTTCAACCCCTAAATCTGTCAGTCGAGGTTCTGTTGGTGAGGCTGGGGGGACTGCACTTAAGGTGTTAATAATACATCTAGAAATAGTGCAGCTTGCATCCTCTGCGTTTCAGGTCTGTGCCTGTAGCAGTCACTTTAGAAAAGTAGGAAGGGTTCTTCTTACAAGATATCACAACTGCAGGTGTACCTTTCAGCTTTCTAAAACCCAAGTATCATTAACTATGCTGAGTGACACAGCAAGGCAACAGTGCACAATGGAAGGTCCCTGCACTACTCCTGTGGGCTTCGATTGTCCTTTTACACTCCAGATCTTAATTTTTCAAAATGTTCACGTGTCTGTTATGTTTTAAAAGAGGCTTTGATGAGGCAGTGGAGCCTTTCAAAGGTTAGGTGTGGAGGGTGCAGCAATGGCCTGGCTGTGATGCACACTTCTCCCTGAACCCATGTGTTAGGACATCCTTTCAGATGGGCAGGCACCGCAGTGTCCCTCATAATTTGCCTTGGTCTTGGATAAAGACTGTTTCCACTTTCAGTCTCATTTCTTACAGGCTGAAACAGAAAATTCAGCAAATGTAAAGTTCAGCTTAAATGACAATTTGTGTGACTAATGACCTTCTAAAAGACAAGGTGGTAGATTATGTCTTTTGAAATGCTTTCAGAGGAGAAAAACACGCAGTAAAAATTATATGACAAATATAAAAAAAGGAAAAGAAAACAAAGTTAGTAACATAAGCAAGCCCTAGCAGCCATTATGCTTTTAAATTATCTCTCCACATCCTACAAATCTTTGCTTTGACTCACGCACACCATACATCTAGCAAAGAGAGAAATAATATTTTTTATTACCACTCAATTATAATTGATATACTACTGTATTATTTTAAAATGTGTGAAAGCTGAAAATACACACACAAAAAAAAATTGAAAATGGCAGGCGAGGAAAAGCATATAAAAGTGATGGAACTTTCTGAGCTTGTTTTATATACATCCCTTTCTCCACTTATATGTATGTTCCAGGCAGACAAAAAGTACTAATGAAAATTGGTAATGCATAATAGCTCAAAACCGATTAAAGAAAATTACCTCTCCTTTTAATTCTGCTTACAAGCCTTTTCTGCAATATTGATTATTTTTCAGAGGTAAGTGATATTATCTATTCTTTCTGCAATTAATCCATATTTCGTTTTGGGTGATGGTTTTAGAAATCCTCTGAGGTCCAGAATTAGCAGGATACTGGTAACTCTAGAATAAAGGTAATTCTGTGACAGTTTCTAAGAAAAAATCTGGCCAAAGGCTGATTGTGCTGCTGCTATAATAAAGACATCTATTGGTGTATTAGTTGTCTGACACACTAGAGAACAGGTTCTGGAATAATTTGAAACTAGAATTCACTTTGCACCTGGCCAGTTTCTTCCTTTCTCTAACACCAGCACTTAAAATTCCAGAGCTGTGGCTATACAGCAAATGCATGACAAACCCACTATTTATGATTTTGTTTGCAACTCTTAAATAATTTTGATGTTCCTTTTTTTTTCTTCCATTTCAGAGTCTGTCACTTATGTATATCTTCCAGGAGATGATGCTAGTTTTGTGCTGAAGGTTGTATCTCTCAGTCTTTGTTACATTCATCACATATGCCAAACTGATACCAAAAGGGAGTACGTTTTTAAGCATTTTTATGTAGACAATTCAAGCACTACTTTCTTTCCTATTTTTCCAGTGCAAATGCTCCTAAATCACCATGAGGCAGAAGGTATTATGGGATGCACCTTAAACAAAGTGCTGAATACAGACTGAGTGGCTGCAAGGCCAGGTACCTTGATAGTGTGAATGAGAGTGTAAGAGCACCAGAGGTTCCAAAATCTAGTGGAAATGGTATAATATAGACAAGTTTCTGTGTCTCACTTCACGTGGGTTTCCATGCCTTTTCGTGCTTTTACATCCATTTAATGGATTAATAACAACAGGGTGTGCCAATCTCTGCTGTTCAGTCTGTCCAATATGACCAACCCTCCTTTTGTTCAAAACACCCTGAAAAGTGTAAACACGAGTGCTTGCAGCTTGGCTCTGCCCTACAGCCCCTGTTACTGGGCAAACTGGACATTAAGCACACTTTTACAACCTTGGGGGCCCAGGCTTTGTGCCAGGCTTGCTCCCTCCCGATTCCCCCAGGATACAGGATCCAGATGAATCCAGAGGCAGTGTGGGCAGCAGCCCAGTCCTTGTCTCTAGGAAGAAGGGCTCTACTTTCTCCAGTGCTCTGCCATGCTGTATGCTTTTTTTTGTTTGTTTGTTTGTTTGGTTTGGTTTTCTGGGGTGTTTTTTGGTAACAATAAGAATCTTCTTGTAATTCTTGAAAATCAGCCTGGAAAGACAAATGGCAGAATTACAGCTGACCTCACCAGGTTTTCTGCTTTTAAGCTCAGGATGCAGTTTGTTACTAGCTGTGGGAAAACAAAGCGAGCTGAGATGCATCCTTTTCTCATTGACATAAATGAACTATTTTCTCTTCTGGGGCTCAAGACACCCTGCTCCAGGCCTTCTAAAAAAGAATTTGTGTTCTACAGCAATGATAATTATAAACTAGCCTCTGCTCTTGGTCACTTTAAATCCACATGGTATTTCACACACTATTTTTTGTGCTGTCAGGCATAGAGGAATTCTACCATGCTGCAAAAACACGCTGCAAAACCCCTCCATACACTGTAAAAATGAGCTTCACTTTTTAAGTCATGTCACAGTAAATTGCCTTTGAGTGCAATATAAAAAACTGTTATACTTCCTAGAAGAAAAGTTTCCTATTCTATATTTTAAATTTCTATCTATTCAGAAGATAGAAAATCTGCAAAATTTGAAATTATGTTTGTCCATAAAAGCACTATATTCAGAAATGTTCTTTGTATTTTAAATGGTTTTTTACACGAAGTTAGAAATTACATCAGAGGCACAATTTCCAGATGTGTTTTATATAAATATAGATTAAGATAAATGTAGCAGGTTGACCTAAAATTACCAATCCAGATTCCAGTGCTTTGGATTATTCGGTTTCTGGATAACAGCTTGAGTGATGTATCCTTTTAAGAGGTATCCCCTGAAATGAGGGATGCACATGCCTTCCAACCAGGAGAGCAAGCACTGCACGGGTGAGGATCAGTGGCAATGGTGCAGTGGGCTGTGTCTGTGTCAGAGTTATTCATATCCCCATCATCCTGGCACAAGGAGTGCCCCTCTGCCTGGGAGCCTTAGCAGAGAGGTCACGGGCTCCAGGCAGAGGTAGACTGAGTTTCCTTCTCAGGCTTTGATGGACTTTACCAGGTCTGTCTCTGTTACCATAGTTTCCATTTTGTTCTTTAGATAAGAAATGAAAATATATAGTTCACAGAGGCCTTGATCAGTCGGTTGACACAGGGTCCCTGCCTGTGGAGAGGTTTAAGGGAAGGAGAAGTAACTATGCAGAGTCCTGTTGTGTGCAGGTAAAAATCAGCCTTTTCTTTCCTCCTTCTTTCTTTCTTTCTTTGTTTGCTTTTAGCCATACCTCTGTTCACAGGAACTTGGTGGGACATCTGAATCCCCAGCTAGGTAAAAGGATATCTTCACACAGTTTCATCAGTATTGTCTAACGATTGTGCATTTCAGAATCTCAGCTGTTGTGTGCTCTTTAGTGAGCTTGTCCAGCTCCACCCCTTTTGGTTATGGACACTTTATTGGGAGCCCTACTCACATCACTCTTTTTGCACTCCTGTTTCCCTTTCTGTTCTTGGGCTTCCTGCACTTGCAAGTCCAGTCTGAAATTTCAGAGCAGCAAGGACGGTGTCTGTACTGAAGCACTAAGAAGTTGTAAAAGCAGTGGCTGCAGTTCACCACCATTAATAATACCTCTCTCACAGAAACAGTCATTGCCTTCAAATATCCTCTCCCTCCCTAAAATCACAGGGAGGACTCACTGTTCCTTCCAGCACAAGAAAGGCTGTGTGAAGGTTAGGGACAAGCCTCCACTGCCCGTTACTCTCCCTATTTTACTGCCAATGGAAATTTCAGACCACTTTATTCCCATGCCAGTATCATTCACCCTACTTTCTCATCTCTGGGCAGTGGCCAGGACTTTGGAGTTAATGCAAGTATTGTTGTGCAGAAGCAGTATTCTCTGTCACTGTTCCTTTTACCTTAATATATTGATACTATCTGCAAGTTAAGGAAGGCAGTATGTGTTTTCTTTTAATTTATTTTGCAGGCACTGTTAAAAGGTAGGGAACTCATTACGTTCCAGCCAGACAGGAAGTTTTATTTACAATGCCTTACCTCAGTGCAGCTGTGGCAAATTATATCAGCCCTGCAATTCATGCATTATCATTACTTCCTCACTTTCATACCCTTTCCAGAATTACACTACCCCTGACCTGATGAACCCATTCTCCTTTAAAATCACTCCTATTTTATGTTTAAAGATTGCTTGGGAAAACTCAACATGAGCAGCTAGAAGAGCGGGCAAGTTGGCTGTGTAGAATCAAAAGGTCAGTCTATTTTCAGGTTCTTCTTTAGGGCTACTGCTGCAGAAAGCATGGAGCCATCTGCACCCATACAAGTGTCAAAAGTTTGTTCTCGCACACAGCACAAAGGGCAAAGCCAGGGAAAACAGCCGGTGATGCCTCCTGTGTGATCCTGGGGGCTGCAGGGTGCCTGGGAAGATACTCGTCCCAGGACACAGCCAATCCACCTCCCCCAGGCCCAGAGGCAATGATTCACTTTTTGTGCTGCTGCTTTGAAGGGAGGGAACTCTTTCCCAAGCACTGACAGCCAGACTCATGGATGGAGCTGAAGGGGATGGGTGACAGTGTGATAGGGATCAATGACTCCTGGAGGGTTACTCACCTCTTCTGCAGAGACAAAAACCTTTGCAGTTTACCCCTCTGTTCAACTATCCCTGCTAACTACATCATCATGGAGCTCTAGTGCCAACCTCCAATATTCGTGGGCTACACCTACAGACCTGGGCTCCAGCAACACAGGATCCCTTCCCTTTTCTTGTGCCTCCTTGGCCCACTTCTGCCTCTACTTAAATAACCTGCTTTAACACCACAGATATAAACCTTCAATTCTCCAGCTGAGCAAGGCAGCATAGTGGGACACAAAGCTTTGTTTTCTCTTGAGTTTGCAATAGCTTTCCCTTCCAGCCCAAGTCCCTCTTTGGCTCCCTGCATCTCCGTCTCCATTGTACATTTTGTGCTCCTATTACACAGTAACTAATATGCTAAAATATTAGAGAATATACTAGAGAAATGTGCTCTTTTATTGGGTAAACTCTGAATTGCTGCTGCTCAGTTTGCTATGAGTCGTGAATCTGCTCTGAGTTATTTTTACCATTGAGAATTGCCAGGCTTTATATCGTGTTTTGCACAGGAACTCAGCTGCCCTTCCACTGTTTTGTTTGTAGTTCCTGTTCCAAGGAAGCTGCCTGCTGTTCCCAGGTTTCTCTTTCTTTCTCCCTCTCAGTATCCTGTTTAAATACAAGAAATGCAAATAAATGATTTAAATTCTGTATTTTGCATGGAAACTTCCTGCTGAGACTTCACTTAGGCAAACTGATACCTTCTCCCTGCCTGGAGAAAACCTTTCTCCTCCAGGCTGAAGACAGGCACTTAAAAGTAAACCTGTTTGCTCTGCCCCTATTAACCAGCAGTGCTGACAGAGAAAATCGCTTTTCCCCTGTGTTCAGCACTAGAGAACCACAGGATTGAGACTGTTTATTCAGACTGCTTTATTCTTTGCTATCATTCAATGGGACAGGCCGAGTCACCGCTTGATTCTCATTTCTCTGAAGGTTTCAGCTCCCTTGGACTGCCATGAATCCCAAGCAATGATCCTGGGTTTGTCCTGTGTTTCCATGGGACCCCCTGGGCTGGTGGTCAGAGAGACAATTCCCCTGGGCTCAGAGCTCCTCCTCTGCTCGGGATGATGGGGAAAGGCATCAGCACAGGCTGCCATATGGCACCACCTGGGAGCTTTTATGTTACTTTTCGTGCTGCCCTTCTCTCAACAGGCCAAGCCCTTGGGACAGATAAGGATGTATTAAGTGACTGAAAGATGCAATTTTCTCCCAAAAAGGTGGCACTTCAGTATTGCTGCAGATGAGAGGCAACTGTTTTATTCCTGTCCTTGGTCTGGAATAATTTTCATGGGGATTGCTGAAGGTCCTTCTTTGCTGAAAGGGGCCTCTGTGTAATGCTAAAATGAATATTCTGTTTAATGTTTTGTTTCCCAACCCTTTGTCTTTCCTTCACCCAGGATAACTGCCAGCATGTTCATGAGTTTTTCATTTAAATGAAATTTTGCTCTAGCTGTGGGCAGAATATAGAAAAAAGAAATCAATAGCTGTTAAGATATGTGATGCTGCAGGATATGGGATCCTACTGGTAGAAAAAGCAAGGACCATTTATTTATTCACATACCCGAGTGCCTGAATTCATAGTCTGACCTCAGTGCCCAGGTCCTGCTCTTCCCCCAGGTTTTCAGTGGGTTTTTTGTTGCCAGTCTCTGAGCAGAGGCTGTTCTGCCCATTGCATTCCGCTGTGTTCTGCGCTAGTTTCTTGTGAAAGTGCCTTCAGGTATTTTCCCAGGGCTCACATTTATTTGTCCAAGAACAAGTTAAGAAAGAAGAGTGACTGGAGGTTTTAAAACCCATTTTCTTTTTATCTAGTGTTCTGTTAAAGCTTTCCTCCTAAGCAGCTTACAATAATATAAACAACCTGCAGAAAAAACTTCCTGTCAATCTCCTGCTATAAATTCCTGCGAGTGCAGGGGCTTCAGGAGCTGTATATTGCACCGAGAGCCCTTGGAGTCAGAGATAACTATCAGATAATTCACTTCTCTCAAAGATATTCCCCAAAATTCAGAGTGAGTGGAGAGCAGAGAGGGGAGAGAGGAGATGGGAGGAGATGTGCTCAGAGCAGGGGCAGGGCTGGGGTACCTGGCCACAGGGGTTTGGGATGAGCACGGAGACCAAGGGACACAGGGGATGAGCACTTGTGCCACTGTCCCTGGCTGTTTCTTTAGCGGGCTCCTTGGCTGCACACCTTCTTCGTGGTGTAAAACACATATTTCTTTCCTCCAGCCTGTGTGGGTGCAGCCCAGGATTGAGCCCCTGGGGCTGCTTTAGCACAGGGAGCAGCCATGGCTCTGTGCTGCTTTGGCTTTGGAGGGGCTCAGAGTAATGAGCAAAATCTAATTAAGAAGAGTGAAATACAGTAGGGTAAGTCAGCTGCACTGGAGTGTGAAATGGAGCCATTATAAAACAAAACTGTGTACAGCAGCAGCTCAGGAGCTCCACAGCCTCGCAGGGTGCTGACAGAGTTCCCTTGCAGCAGAGTGGGAAATGCACTGAGAGCTGGTGATGTGTCACTGTCACTGTCACTGTCACTGTCACTGGCCATGGCAGGGCTCCTGCTCAGCTCAGAGGGGCAGCAGGACAGGGCAGCAGGACAGGGCAGCACACGGCAGAGGATGGCTGGGAAAGGGGCTGTGAGAAAGCACCAGGGCAACCAAAAGGGGAGGGAAAGGAAAAAACAGCTGGGCAGTGAGGGGTGAGCAGGAAGGGCAGGTGTGGAGCAAGGCTGGGCCTTTCCCTCCAGAAAATGAAAAATTCTGCAGCTGTTAGAGCACGGGGTTCCCATCCAAGCTGCTGGAAATGGCTGTGAGAGCTGCTCTGCTCACAGGGTGCCATGCTGAGGGCAGGCGTGGGCCACCACGCTGCTCTGGGAGGGATTCAGCAGCTCCATGAGTGTGCAAATCTGCCTCTTCAGTGACAACTTTCTTTTTGACAAAAACTCCAAAACAACACCCTCCCACGCACATGCTTTTTGAGTTGGTAGTGTTCTGAGATCAACAAGTAAAGCTTTAAAATGTAGAAGTTGTATTTGTTCTTCATGATGCTGGAATTTATGAAATGATAGAATTAGCTCTATTATTTGAATTTTTAAAAAATAAGAAAAAATCATTTAATCTTGCTGGAAAAAATGTATTTTTAAACAGGAAGGGATGGTTTTGGTGCCCCTAAAATATTTTTAATAGTAATTGCTTGCAGTTGCTTCTCTCTAAAAGTTGGAGAAAGGGCATCTTGAATGCATCACAGCGAGTTCAGCATAAGTGAATCTGCTTTCAAGTTTGCTAGGAAGGATATCCACAGTAATAGGATTAGTACAAAGAGAACTTGTTGTCTTTGTATTTAAAATCCTAAGGTTAATTTGTCTTGGTTCCACCCCTCCAAAAAATTTTGTAACAAATTTCTATTGCCATTCAGTACTTAATGATGTTTCACTGTTAAATGCTCACAAGAAATATCTAACACCTGCTGGGAAAAATTATCCATAAAGGTTATCTCAGTAAGGCGTGGATGTAAAATGTCAAAGGACAACTTCATCTCTTTCTCCTTCTTCATCCCCTACTTTTACTACAGGCAGGAGAACCAGGGGAACATTTGCAAAGCTGTCAGACAGGAAGGAACCTGCTCTCTCTCAAGAGAGCCTTGGGATGTTCTTATTTGAGCTATCAGGGTGTCCAAAGGTAGAAAACTGAAGGCAGAGGAAATTAATAATTTACTAAAGCTTTGCTGGAGAACAGCAGACCACAACACTTCCACTGTCACCCAAAGGACAACTGAACACTGAGGCCAAGAGGCACCTCCTGCCTGTGTGGAGGGGAGCAGTGTATTTAATTTACCAGCTTCTGTCTTAGTGGTGTGTAGTAGGTATTCTGATCCTGCCCCCCAAAACCAAGGCGCTGCAGACCAACTGAAAGATTCAGATTCAAATAGTGATTTTTCATTTCTTTTCCCCTATATTTAGATATTTTTGGGGGGGTTTCGTGTTTGGTAAGCGCTAGTATTTGTGAATGCTCCTTTTCATGTAGGTTGTAGATCTATGCAGGAGATCAAAGATGCTCACAGCTTTGCAGGATCAGTTCTGTGTTATACCCTACATTTCTTCAAACCAGAAAGGAAGAAAGTCTTTGTGCTTCTGAGATCAGCATTCATTCTCCAGAATAGTCGAGGTGTTTGCTATTAATCATCTGTGTTACTAACCCTCTGTGGTCTGTTTGTAGGATGGGGAACCAGCAGCAGCAGCAATTATGACCAAGCCTGCCTGGAGTCTTTGGCCTTGTGTGCTGGTTTTAACTGGGGTACAGAAAATCTTCGTTTTATTTCCTTGAAGCCAGCAGTCCAAAGCTTGACACATTCTGTACTTTGCAGTGCTCTTTTTGACCCGTGTCCCTCTTGCATCTTAGATGAGGAGCTCCAGAAAGCTGAGTGTGCTCTTCGACATCCCCACTCAGTGGCTTTGTGCAGTCATAGAGTCCCTTCTCATGGCTGATCATCTGATTAAAACAGCAATGTCCTGCAAAACAGAGAATCTGAGAGTCTCATGGAGCTCTGGGATTTGAGACTGCAGAGATTTTTCGTTGATAAATGCAGCCCATGGTGGGAGACACAGTGGTCAGGGTCAGAACTTCAACACTGTTGTCTGCTCTGTTCCTGGTGTTTCTCATATTGGTTCTACCTTTTGTGTTATTTGGGTTTCACATATTTGTTTACTTTGTCTTCTGTATCCAATGGACAGAACAAGTGTCTGATATAAGAGGTCTGACTGCATTCAGTGGGTGAGTGTTACAGTCAGTGTTCTCTGCTCTTTCCTCTTGAGTATGCTGTGCTGTGTATTGATGGAACAGGGTAAAATACCTCTTGTGTATCTTCTGGAATCAGCCCAAGGCAGTTTTGCCAAGGCAGTGTCTCTCTGTCAGTACCATCTTTCCTATCTTGATGTTTCCGTGACAAGACTTTTTTTTTCCTACACAATATCTTGATAATGAGGTTTATTGACTCTACTTGATTGAGGCATTTTGCACCTATACCAAAGAATTTTGAAGAAAGTCTTTACAACCCCCTAGAAAACCTGTCCAGGTTAAGTTTGATGTGTGACACATGTATGCATGTTCCCATTCATTGTGGTTTCAGATAAGTGTGTTCACAATGGGTAACAAAAGCATAGAAATACCTTGGGAGTACGGAGGGACTGTTTCTGTTTCTTGAGCTTTGATAACATGTTGACATCCTTAGTGAAACTACTGAAAGGGTCAATATCCTTTGCTGTCTTTTCCAGTGACATGTTTTGGAATATTTCTCTCTTTTTGTTCACATGCCTTCTCTGTTCTCAGGTGAATACAGTTGTAACTCTCTCTTATGGACAGCTCTTCTCTGTTTTGTGCAATGTCATAGAGATACAGATATCTGACAGCTGCAAAACATGCCTCAGATAATGCACTGAATCCTGGTGGTGTGACAAGCAAAACCCTTGAAAATCCTCACTGCTTTTGGAACTGCAGAACAGGAAACCCCTGATGCTGGGTTCATAAAGGATGGCTCTGCAGGACTGTGAGAAAATCCTCACAGTGGTTTTGGAAGTTTAAAAAAAAAAATCTCTGCTCTTATTTTTGTAACAAAATTTGCATGTCTTTTCAAGTTCATGACCTTGGCAACATAAATGCATACAAAACTTCATCACAATACATTTTTTTGTATTCTCTTTCTTAAACAGTCATTTTCCCCTGGAGATATCCTTGTCCCTTATGCCAATCTCCCCTGCTTCTTTTTTTGAAATATGTGAAAGCATTGGCTCCAGCTGTTCTGCTGTTTGGAAAGACCTCAACACAGCTGGTGATTATGGAGAGAAATGTTGTTTAATGGGCACAAAAGGACCTGCTGGCTGCCAGCAGATTCCTGGTCAGAACTGCTGTTTCTGGCTGGGACAGGCCATGTGCCAGGGTCCTTCCTCTGTGTGTGCCACAGGGCACAGCCCTGCCACGGTGGCACTGGTGTCTGCTCTGAGACACGAGCTCTCGCCAGCCTCAGGAGATCCTTTCACTCTTCTAGTCCCCTGGGCTGCCTAAAAACCTACCAAGAAAGGCAGATAATTATTCTGGACCCTCTGTTTCAGGGTGAATGTTGAGAAGGGAAAGTAAGGTGTAAGAACAGCCTTTCCTCTGCTGGGGTCGCAGTGAGAGTTGTTACTGTGGTTTCTGACTTGGCACAATGTTTCCCTTTCCTGGATTAATCCCAAAAATATAAAAAGGTTTCTAACAAAGCTGGTTGTGTTATCAGGTATCTTTGTAATTACAGGAGTATAATCTGTGGTGTGCACATCTGTATCCCCCCAAATGACTCTATTGCAAAGAAAGTTTCTCATTATATTCGTAAGTAATAAATCTTTTGCAGCCACCCCCATATTGTTAATATTCACCAGGGAAGGCTGGATAGTCAACAGCAGAATCCACAGAAGGGCTGCAGGTATGGCCACAGAAGCAGAAGGGTTGTGCCTTAGAGCTGGAGCCCTCTCTGTGTCCCATAAACATCTCCTGAATCCGTGCATCGAGGCCATCCCTGAAAGCTGGGGGTATCGATAGCAGTTCCTGTGCACCAAATGAACCCAAGCACGGGTTCTCTGTCGCTCACCCACTGCTTCCAGGTGGTCATTCCCTTTTTTGCCCTTGATCTGCCTGTGTTTGGACCTGCTGACTTGGAGGGGAAGGGCTTGTGGATGTGGCTTGCCAAGGAGCCAGCTTGCAGCACGCTCTCACAAGGCAGAAGCTCCTTTTTCTGAGTGCTCTCTGCAAGAATAGCTGAGATAATCAAGCCTTCAAAGCAAATGGAGGGGGAAAATAAATCCTCAAAACAAACCTCAAAATTTTAGTCAAGGCTGTTTCCAAGCTTTGCCAGCGATGCTGAAGTGAGCTGGGACTTTTCTGAGAGCAGACGATGTAGGTGGAAAAAATTCACAAAAAAAAAAAAAAAATTCACACACACACACAAAAAAGCATATGCACAGCAGGCTGTGAAACAACAGTGCTAGAAGACAATTTTTAAAGGTCAGAATTATTATAGGACATTAATTAGCAGACTGATAATGCTCAAATTGCCTTAGCAAATTCCGACACTGTGTAAGGCCACACGCTGCAAGGGATGTAGGCACCTGAAAAGAATTTGGACACTTTAACAGAAAATGTGTCCTGCTCAGAACAGAGCTAGAAGAGCATAATGACAAAACAATATGACTTCCCTAAGGTAATTAGGAGGTGGTAGTGAGGGTAAATAAGTTTTTGCAAAACACAGGGAACCAAATGAGAGCAAAAAGACTGTGTGTCAGTGCAGGAAGGAGAAGGATTTTAATAATAATTTTAATAATCCTGGATTTTAACTGGGGTACTTGAGCTGCTAGCAAAAAGCAAAATTGTCTTTGTAAATGGGGAAATTACGAAACAGATTGAATATATTTACCAATTCCTGATCCCAAACGCTCCTCAACCACCAAAAATCTCTGATGCATCAGTCAGGTCTTGGTTTGGCCCCTAGAGAGCTCGGGTAGGTTACAGAGATGTCAGGGACAGCAGCTTCTGTGCATTCACATTTCTAAGAGAAATTAATAAAAAGTAAATCTGAATCACTTCTTTTGTCTTGCTCTTAAATTCAAAGTAGATCTTGGCTGGACAAGTATTTCTTGCAATTTTCTTGAATTATTTTACTACTTCTTTTTAATAATATCATATTGGCTGATTAAATACTTAGATACTTATTTAGGGGAGTTACCTGTTTATCTGCTAATTTTGTGCATGTTTTAATAAGATAATAGCTGTTGGAGAGGAGTAATAATCAACTTTTAAGTTTTCTTCCTTTTTATGAGTGGCTGAACTGAGGAATTAAAACTTAATTTTGAAGATGGTTATATTTAGGGAATTGGCTTCAATCATTGCAGACAGAGTATTTCTGAAACTTGGAGTAGCATTTGGCTTCCATTTCTAGCCTTTCACCTTGTAAAAGTGGACAATGCAGGGCAGGTGTGTGGATGTATTTGTACTCAACTTACCTGTAAATATAAAGGCTTTATAGGCTTTGTATATCATACAGACATATGGAAGACATGTATGTGTATGAGATTTTTACATATATATATTCTTAACCATATTTGCCAAAAAATTGTTCTAGTACTGCAACATTATCTTAAATTACCTGTTAGAGGTGGTTTTGAAAACTGTATCTAATTTTCTTCTCAACTGCATGAAGAAAATTCTTAATGTTTTACTGTGAGTTCTGTGACAGAGTACAAAAAGAGTTGGAAAGAGAACCGTGTCTAATATTTTTCCATTGAATTTCCATTGAATTGGCTCAACAGCCCAAGATAAAATCAGCTGAAGATTTCTTTTTTTGCTTTCTTCATTTTTGATGGGGACACGTAGATTGAGGTTAGAACTCTCCAAAGATTATCTGCTGAGTGCCAGCTTTTAATGAATCCCATTTGTTTTCTTGATTAAGTCTGCTATTACCCCTGTTTAGTCTTGTCACGAGCCCATTAGCCAGAATTTTCATATCATGGTTTAGAAGAGAAATTAGCCTAGAAGAACAGCAGTCATCATCAGTCCATTTGCAGTGTATTTAATATAGTTTGCAATTTATGAATTCAGAAACCTGTAGCCTCATACATATCTATTAAAAAAAAAACAAAAAACCAAAAGCAAAACAAAAAAACCTACCCAAACAACTGTTGTTTGTGGTGAAATTCACAGGCCAATAAGAGGTGCAGTCAAATACCAGGTCGTGGTGATAACATTGTGTATCACTGGTGTACACACATCACCGGTGTTCACCTATTGGTGAACCTGCATCTCACAGGCTGTGTCAGCTCTGTGATTTGTGTGAGAGAAGCTTCTTTAGGGAGAATCAACTCTCAAAAGGTCTGACCTCTTATTGTCAAAAGATAAGTATACAGGAGGCTTACTGAGCCTTGTGGTCAGTCACAAAGTACTCAAGAGCTTTGGAAGTGCTTAAAATCCATGTGATGGGTACAGTGAAAATTGTACACAGGTGTAGCAGGGTTTTTGACATTCTTGACTTTCTTGAAAACGTTGTGAGAATAACCCTTTAGGAATTTAAATATCTCCATCCCTTTTCAGATTCTCTAAGTGAAAGGAGCAGCACAGGGCGAGGTGTACTTTTTAAATGACATTTGACAAATTTCAAGGGATGCCATTTCAGCCTCTCCTGGAAGTGTGAAGGCTTGGACAGTGGAATTTGCAGAACTGCCACAGAAGTATTTCACTGGTGAAAAGAGCCAGAATTAACTGCAGCTGAATCATGGGGTTGTGCCCTGCCATTGTTCTGTAATGGGAAACATGACTTGGCCATGTGCATGGAAGCCAATATTGCAAATATTTGGACATCATGCCATTACTTAATGTTACCCATTCAATGCCCTCTCTCTCTTTCTTGTTTCCTTTGTGCCACTCTAAATGACTTAGCTGGCCTGCTGGCATTTCTCTTTTTCTTTCTGCTTTTTCTGTTTTCTACCTCCTTGTCTGTAATTTCTGAAATGGAGGGGGATCTTGGTGCTTGGAGCTTAGAGCTCCCACATCACTTTGTATTGGATGAACAGTGTGAGAAACATCCAGTAATCAAAGTGAAAACAACTCCAATCATATCACTGTTCCACAGGAGCTCCTGAAGATACCTGGAAGAATTTGCTGCATTTCTGGCCCCAGAGGCTGTTATGGAGAACACCAGTTGGTAATCACAACAATTTTTTTCCTTTTCCTTTTTTTTTTTTTTTTTTTTTTTTTTTTTTTGGCTTTTTTTCCTTAACCTGTGGGAATTATTGAAGGAAAATCTTTTCCCATATCCTTACCATAGCTGGATCGAAACAGAAGGACCCATTTCATCACTAACCATGTCTAAATTACTTAATTTCTTGGCTGGATGGCAGAGAAGTATCTTTACGAAACTGGTATATGACCATGACTACCTCTCCAAAAAAATTATCTCCTAAGAATAATTCAGATGCTGTAAGAGAAATGTACTCTCACAAAAAGCAGCTTTTCCAAACCCCTGTAGTTTCCCTGCACAATATTCTCTCTAGCTACAAGCCTCTCTTCCTTTAGTAAATGTATTATAACCCTTTCAGCCTGTTCTGCTTTACATACTCAACACCATGAATCTCTAACAAGGTTATGGGTGAGTAACAGTTTAAATTACTTTCAAATACAGCTGAAAAGCCTATTATAGATGCAACCTTGAACTTTAATTGTATAAAGACGGCTACTTCCTTAGCATTCACACTAGTGATAAGAGTTTCTTGCTTGTAAGTCTTCTGGGACTTTCTGGCTGTGTTGGCAGCTATTTATTCTGCCTCTAGACTTTGAAAAAAGAAATGCATACATTTAAACACGGTAACATCACAATATCTATTGAAATTTGTAATGATGAAGGCTGTGGCATACTTGAGTCAGAGAAGTCAGTCTGGTTAATTATATGCTGTTCTTCCTGCTATTTTACTAGGCTACACAAGAGGTTGCTGAAATCCAGCGTTTGTTTTCAGATATACATTCGTGCGTCTTAAGGAAATTATTATAAAGAGCCAGAGAACCTTTGAAATTATGTTGCTCAAAAAGTTCCCAGCACTGGCACAAACTAAGCAAATAAGGGGAAGCTCAAAGGATCCATGAAAGATAAACAAAGGATCTCCTTAAGGCTGGCTTATAGCTGGTAGTGGAAAAATCTGGAAGCGCTTTTGTGGTCTCATAAGTGCTTTTGTGGTCTCATAGTTTCAAAGCTTTTTGGTACTTCTGATTGAAAAATCACCACCAAAAGAAAACAAGCAAGACCCAAACAAAACCCACTAAAACCCCCACTCCCCAATGTCAGTGCATTGGTTGGGACACCTAGGGATTGAAAGCTCTCCTGACACAATGGTACCTCTCCCATGGCCACAGGCTTGGATTTGACGGCAGGGATTATTTCAGAGCTGAAAGTTTGTACTTCATACCTAAGAAATTTCCATTAAACTTTGCACTGAGGGTAGCTGCAGCAAAGGTGTTAACATCTGGACGAAGGGGGAAATGAGGTTGCTGCTCATGCAGTGCAAACAGCTTACAAACACAGACACTGGGATCAGCCAGGGATCTGCTCAGCCCTGGAGCAGATGTGTAAAACACCAAGTGAAGTTTTCTTTGTTTTGTTTTCACCAACAATGAGCTATGCTATCTCACGTTTGTTAAGCATAGACATAAAATTTTTTGCCTTGAATATATTTGATCAAATAGTTCACACGTTCCTTAGATTAAAATACATTTATTAAACTAATTCATTTCCATTAAATCGAGGATAATGTGGTATGAGTATAGCTCCCAGAGAGCTACAAGATGGAGAGCCCTGTAATCCTTCCACAGCCTGCAGTATTCCTTGAGCCTCCTCTGAGCCACTGATCCCTCTGTGGGGGCACATTTGCTCTCCCTTAGTTGAAACTTAAAGACATTTTTAGGCTTTAGAGTTTGATACTAACTGTCCCTTTTAGCTAAGATACTCTAATTCAGACTTATTAGAACACAAAGAGCAGCACTTGGAAAAAGAAAATTGGATTCAGAGTTGCACTGAAATTTTGTGATCCCTAGGCAGATATTTGAGATCTCCATATTTCCTCTTCATTCAGAAAGTGAGATGTGAATTCTAAAAATTTGACAAATTTTGGGAGATTATTTTCTAATTTTATGATTCAGCTAATGAAATGCAGCAAAGTGAATACAGCACACGATATTAATTAACAGGAAGATGCATGCCCTCTTTAGGATACTTATCAACAGCATTGGTGTGGAGATGTCAGCAGGAGCACTGTGGAGACAGCATTGGGATATTATATAATGTTACATGGACCAATCCTGAATAATATTGACTTATGCCAACTCCTAAATCAGCTCAGCTCCTTCCTCTTACCCAAAGCCTTCCCATCTGGAAAACAGATTCTTTTCTAGGAAGAATGTAATGAGACAGTCCTCATGGTATGGGCTTTTGACTGATTAAACAGTCACATGCCAAGTCCCTTTATGGTGCCACAGAAGGAAGAAAAGCTAGTAAA
Organism: Brachypodius melanocephalos; assembly: GCA_013398615.1. Lineage (NCBI taxonomy): Eukaryota > Metazoa > Chordata > Aves > Passeriformes > Pycnonotidae > Brachypodius > Brachypodius melanocephalos. Next base: position 2,077,615 of record VZSR01000245.1, on the reverse strand, counting down.
AAAATTAGAATTAATATACTACATCAAATAATAAACAGTGTAGCTTTTCTGCTATGTAGTAAACAACTAGAAACTTCTAAAAATGCAAAGAAACATTTTACTTCCTTAAATGTATTTTCCTTTGACTATTGAGCAATTATGCGTCTTAGAGGTGGTTAATTTTGTGAGCAGAATATTAATAATTTATGAGTGTGTTAAAGGTATTGATCATACAAGGGTAGAAGCATTATGCTTGAGCTCCCTCTGTAATCCATTAAAAAGGGAGTAAATTGCTTCAGTTTCATATTAAAATACGAGGCTAGCAGGCTGTAGTTTAAAACGTGTTGTTTTAGAAGTTGTGTTCCTGTTTAAACTGCAGCCATCCCTCGTTGGTGTGGTGGTAACACAGGAGGATTTGCTGGGACCCAGCCACAGCCACTGAACCCAGAGGCTCTTTCTCCTTCCGCCGGTGCCCTGCCCGTGCCCCCTCCAGCCCTGCCTGACCCATGAGCCCCCTCCTTGCCCTGGGCACTGCAGGCTCTGATCCCTGCACACGCAGCACCTGGGCTCGGCTCCACCTGTCTGTGGGCTGTCTCAGGACCCGGCACACCACACTTGGAGGCCAACAGGAGTTATGTAAATCCTCCTGAGGAAAGGGTGGGGAGATACCAACTGCAGAACCAGATCCATAGCTTGTCTTTTTTGGTTTTTTACCAGCCCTGACCATTTTCTCATGGTTGAGCACGAATACCATAAACACTGCATTTATGCAAAATGACTCCTTGCAGCAAAGTCCATAAGGCTTCTCTGGATCCAGGAATCCACCTGAATGTGACTGCATCAGGGACTTAGTGTGGCTTTGAATTGTTACCCCATTTTATCATGGTTGCATGAATAAAGCTTTAATCCTCAAGGATTTTAGGGTGTTTCTGACAGGAAGGAACACAGGCATTGAAACCAATGAGTGCAATCCCTCTCCTTCTATTCCTGTTCTAAGGTAGAAGAAAGAACTATATAAACCAGAGGAAATAAATAATTGCTGAATAATTTTATTAATCAAATTCCTTCTGGACCACCGATCTCATTATTTGTTTATCAGCCAGGCTTCTACTAAATCTATTCACAATTAAAAAAAAAATTACCAAGTGAATAGTATTGAACCAATCCTTAATTAGGGCGGCTTAGATGTCTTGTATAATTAACTGGACTTTGTTCATAATTATTTCCTGATAGTTGGAATTGTTTTCCACAAGTAACAGAGCAATAGTGATGGTAACACCAAAAAATCTTTGATTTTTCGGAATAGAATAATGGCCAGGCTTATTGTGCTTAAGTTGCATAAGACCTGTTTGTTCCCACGGATAGCTAAAAGTAATCACATCAATTTGTCTGGGCCACACAGGGAGGTTTTACAAAATCAGTTCTTTTAATGAAATAAGTATGCATCCAAATCTTTGAGATGTGTCTTTTCCAATGTATGTTTTATGACAGCCAGCCTGAGGTGACTCCTCAGACAACCACATGTGAATCCTGGTCCTTACCCAGAGAGAGAGAGAGATTAGAGCTGGTGCCCACTCTGACCATGCTGGGTCCTGCTCAGTACAATAAATAATTGAAATCAGCTCTTGCTGATACTCCAGAGATTAAAAAGCTGCAGCTCAGCAAAGATCTTCCTGGGCCTCCTAAGCAGCAGGGCCAGTGGGTGCCCCTGTGGCTGGGTGCAGGGGTGAGGCTGTCCAGGAGCAGTGCCCACACTGGTGGCCACCCGCTGCCACCAGCACCGTGCACCGCCACGGGCAGGGACAGGGGCACAGGCACGGACAGAGGGACAGCACGGAGCATGGGCTGGTTTGGATCTGGAAACTTCTGGATTTAACAGGACCTCATTAATGCAAGGGATTCTCTGAGAGAAGCAGGCAATAAGGTAAAGAGTTTTTATTCACAGTTCATCACTACACCTTTCATCCTCCCTTTTGGAGCTGGCTTAGGGCACAGCATCAGGAAGCTGGAGAATGCTGCAGGAGAGCCATACATAGTGGGAATACATCCATCCCACTGTGGGGAAGCTTCAGCAGACTCCAATCTGTGGGCCCCTTGGAAAGAGGTATTTGCTGGACCACTGCCTCTGATTTTGAGAGAATGAGTATCTGTGCTAATATGAGGAAACAGCAGTCATGGTACAACTCAGGGTTGTTTGGAATTCATTATGAAGCTGCATGAAAGAGCATGTGGGTTAAACAGGTTCACTGCTAATTAATACCTTTACTCCTAACGAAGTAGCTCCTTGCTCCTGGGGTTAGGCAGAGTGTGAGAAGAAAAACAAGCAGGCAGTTGTCTGCAGGCTCTTTCAGGATTGAAACAGCGAGTGAGAATGTGCAAAGTTTGGGGAGACAAGCACCAGCACAAGGTGTAACTCATCGCCACCCAACTTGTAACGGCCCTAGGGCAGCAGGGCTGAATGTGTATGACCAAAATAAGACTTTGTTTCTAAAACTCTGGAGTTCAGAACACCAACAAGGGTTTTCTTTGTATAATTTTCTGTGAGATTTGTTTAACATGACTAGTCTTCCTGCAGAGGTCTCGGTTGGTGTTCAGGTTAGAAAATGTAGAATGAGTTATGAGAATTGTTCATCTGCCCCTGTCCTCTCTTCCTGGCAAAGATTCCTCTGATCTGCTCATCTATAAGGAACCTGGTGAATTTGGGTCATTGCTTTCAGATCACCCTGTTGCCAACAGTGTAGCCAAATCCATAAGGAGTTGAACACTTTCAGGATGATGAGGGGATGTCAGCAGTGTGACTCCTGGAGGGTGGAAAGCATGGTGTGCAGTGTTGCCCTGAAAGCCATTCTTGTTTACATCCTGTTCATGGATCAACTGACCCATTGCCTATGCATTTTATGTTACTAACTAATGTCTAATTATTTTTTTCACTGTTGAATTCCTTGCAGCTCTCTTTAAAGTTTAGTAGGTAAGAAGATTAAAACATAAATGCCACTAAATATGCTTTAAATATCAGACCTATTGAAATACTTCCAGGTTCTGTATCCTCTTAAAAATAATCCCTATTCAAAACAGAGAGGAAATGTCATCTGCATGAGTGTCTTCTGAGTTTAAGATTGGATTATACAGGGAATTATGTAAAACAGCTTTGGAAATCTGATAATTAAAAAAACTCTGGACTCTTTTATTTATGACATTTTAAACCTCTGTAACATTTGGGGAAATTTTCTGTGTTGTGCATGTGCTGTTAACCTCACGTGTAAAATTTTCTTGCATGACTTCATGTGAATTAATGGTCATGGGATCTGAATTCAGACTCAGTCAAACTGGATGTGCTGGGATTTGAAGGCAATTACTGGATCTCCATGAATTTAAAGCTGGGGTGTGGGCAGATCAGGATGTTGTTCTGCAGCCACCTTGTGGGAAGTCCTCTGTCTCCATAGAGAAGTCAGGGAGGAAATAACCAGAGGCTAATGTTAGCTGAATTACTTAGGAATGTTCTCCATATCCTATATTGGAGCCCCACAACATCTCCAAATAGAAGTCCTCAAAATTTCAGTGCCTATTTATTAATAAGCAGAGTTACTGCAGTGAGTCCCTCTGAAAAGGGCCCAATAAAGTCCCATTACAGCCATTCCAGTTTGCACATTCTAGTGTTGTAGCACAAAAGGCAAATGGTCTGGACAGGGCTTCTTGGCTGCTCCAAGCCTTGCAGGTTGTGCCTCACACAGAATGCCAAAACATCTGTAGGACGCTTTCCATGAGTCTGGGAAACAAAGGGGTCCTTACATCAGTGTGATGTGCCAGGGAACAGAGCTCATTTCGGGGAAGGGCAGACAGGATTTCTCTCCATGGCTGGTAGATATTCTGCTTGGTGGGGCAGAGAGGAAAACCCTTACACCAGCTTGGGTTTGTGCATCAGTGAATACACAGCACAGGCTTGGGCAAAGTGCCACAAGACCCGGAGAAGAGTGCTGTGATGGACCCTGGAGCCTGGGTATGTCCTTGCCATCTCTCTCCTCCCGGCACTGACCAGACCTGGGCCACACAAACCATGATGGCTCTGTCCCTGTGGTCACCTCCCCAGGTGCTGGCATGTCACTCCTCGTGCCTTGCCCCTCACAGCAGCCGAGCTGGGAGCCTTGTCCTTGTGTGGAAGTGCTCCTGATAAATGTTGACCAGAGAATTGAGCATAAATACGCAATGAATCTACGAGCTGGTGGGAAATGTTAAAGCAAACATATTTAGGACAGAGGCTTTCCAAACAGGCCAGGAAAATTCTTATTCCAGCAAGGGGTGACATGCGCCTCTTCTTTCTTCAGCTGGCTAAGCAGCAGCGGGAGTGTTTCCTACTAAACAGCCTCATTAGCATAAGAATAACTACAGGGTAAATTTTCAAGCTCATTCCAAGTGAATTCAAAGGGAGGGGGGGAAATATTCTTTTAATATGCGCAACTCATGCAAACAATGATATGAAACTAATTCATTTCATCACATTATCACCATATCGTATTAACTTAAAAGAAATAATAATGCAACATGGAAATGTTTGCATATTAGAGAGAACTCTCATTGTACCCTATTAGCACCATATCGTATTAGTATTAGTATTGCATTTGGCTATTATGCTACGGTGCTAAAATGATGAAATCCCACTGTGAAAACTGATATTGAATTCTTGTAATGTTTCGGAACCATTTTTAGCACTGAATATAAATAATTCATGGGAGCAGATCTAATGAATTGATGAAACCCCCCCATCCCTTGACATTGTGAGAGTATTTATGAATGTGAAGTCATGAACAGGATTTTTTTTTTCTTTTTTAAATGGAGATGGGCTGGGACTGAAATATCTGGCTTATCACTTGACCCAGTGTGCTTATGTCACACAGAGCATCAGGTTGAGTAGCCACATTTCTCAGTTAACACAGCAAAGTGGCCTGTTCCAGGACCAGGGGTGCACAGCTCACCTTTCCAAATCTGTCTCAGGGAGCTCCCCATGATGTACTGAGATCCCCGAGCAATGAGACCCTGCCCAGCACTGGGTCACTCCACTAATGCCACTCTGGTCCATCTGCATTGGCTTCTTGAGTTGTTAAGCTCTGAGACTAATGGCTAAATGCTAATGAGAAAACATGTATTTAACTTGCAGGCTTTTCTGGAATTATCCTTCCACTTACCCAGCATTTGGTGCTATGGTGTGATTGCAAGGGTGGCTATTACCACAAGCACTGCTGAACTTTGTTTTACGCAGATGTATTGCTGGCAAACTGGATCCCATGACTCTTTAGGAAAGTAGAGGGCTGTATGATGAATTAGGGAGAATTAACTCAGCTTTTAAGGGCCCCATGAGGAACAGCTGAAGCAGACAGCATTGCCCATCCCTGTGCCTGGGAAAAGAGGGAGCGGCTGTGCTGACACAGGAAGCAGGTGAACTGTGTTCTGAGTTAGTCACTGATTTACCATCACCTCCTGCCTTTCTTGCTGCTCTCCAGCATCTCTTGGCCTGTGCTGCAGGTCTCTCCTCTGGCATCCTGCATTTCTGTCTGACTCCATGCAGCACTGATGACCCTCAATCCAAACTCTGCTGCTGCATGATCTGTAGGAGAAGTGGTAACAGAGGACCTCTTCACGAGTCCATTGGTTTCCTTCTCACTGAGGTGTAAATTCAGAACAGGAGATGCAGAGAAAGCAAAGCTGGATTACTGTTTCCTTTAGTTTTCAGAAGGACGTGAGGATGCTGGCATGCCTGCCAGGCTCAGAGAGAAGAGCCCTTGTGAGCCCATGTATGCCATGGCTTGAAAGTTTATTGTGCTCTTCAGGCTTGTCCTTTCTCCAGCAGCCTGGGATGCATCTGCTGTGCTTGCAGTGGGAAACATCAATCAGGTGGGAGGAACGACTCTGGCGGCAGTGCAAGAGGCAGCAATGTGGGGGAAGTTTCTCTAAAGGTCATCAGGAGTCACACACTCTCAATACTTTCACCCAGTCTGGAGATTTCAAGGAAAAAGATACAGCAGCAAGCCAGGGGATGTTTTTTGGCTTTGCAGGATACAAGATCAGTGCATTATGACCTTGTTCAGAGCAGAGAAGGAGCTGAATGGGAGAGGCATCCCAGGAACAGCATAATGTAGAGTAAGAGTAGGTGAAGAAATATGAACTGCATCCTGTAACCCTTGACAGATGTGTTATGCACGTGGCTGTCTGCTTCTCGACTGGCTTGAGCAATGGATCCATTCAGGAGAAGTTTGATGGTAGGGCAGTGGGGGAGTATTTGTTTTCTCTCTGTTCATTTTTTCCCCACGCACAGTTTTGGTTTTCTATCCTTTTCTCAAGAAAATACTGCTGTAATCACTGCAGAGATGAAGAGAGAGTTCTGCTTAGCTCCCATTTTTGTGTTCAAAACTGGAAAAATTACAAGTGCTTGAAGTTTATCCTGGCCAGTTCAACCCCTGGTTTTCACTGGTGATATTAAATTACACATATGTTGCTAGTGAAAATAATTTCAGTTCTTCCTGTAGACAGTATATAAAATGTATAAATAACATGTTAGAGAGCTGCTTTTTTTTTGCCTGTGCTGTATTTTTTCTGCTAAGTTGTATACCAGACCTCACATTTATTTGTAAGGTAGGTAGAAGAGAATTTTCCTCTGGGAGTAGCAGAGACACTTCAGTACTCACTTAGTTCATACTAAAAGCAATGGATTTTTTTTGTGGATGAATCACAATAGCAACACATGCCAGCTCTACACCAGCAAATAAAAACCTGTGCTTATTTCACCAGAATATTTTTTTACATATATATTGATATAGATACAGATAGATAAGAAATGGACCCTGAGTTAACTAAACAGTCAGTATTTTTTGCTGTGCCTCCAAAGTAGAATTTTAAATAGATTCAAGCAGCTTGTTGTGGCTTAGTGAATTTGTTTATATGGGTCACTATGGCATAATTTTTCATGTGGAAGCTGTTCTCCAATTATAACTGTGAATCATTTAAGGTGAATATGACAATTCATGAATTTTTCCATAGCTATAAATATCAGACATTTAGAAAATGCATCTTAACCTTCAAACATTTACTCCTACAATTACCATCAAATGTTGTGGTAAGCTGGAAGAACTGCTGATAGTGAAGATCTCTGTATTTTGTTGGAAAAGTGAGTGAGATTGTGGCTGAGATGCTCCCTATGCCCAGGAAGGAAAAATCTGTGCTCCTGCACACACCAAAGGCAGGTCCTGGTGTTGGGGCACAAACAATCCCCAGGGATGGATGGAGCCCACGGTGTGGTTTGCAGTCACAGAGCTCTGCAGAGGGTATGTCCCTGGCTGGTGTCTCACCTGTGCTTGCTGGTGGCACCTGCCAGGCTGCAGAAGGGGGAGCTCCCATTCTGGAGAGATGCAATTTCCTGTGCCCATGAGGTAAACTGCTCCCTGTGAGCTGTTTGCCAGTCAACAGGAATGGCGTGTCCCAACTTTAGGAAATGCCTTTTCCACTGTTAACTAAAAATTGCCATATGCTTTATCAAAATTCTGGCTGTTGCAATGAAATATCAAATAGAAAATATTGCAGATTGGACAGTTTCAGTGCTGGCATTATTTTTGGCATTCATGGACATCTCTTTCTGTGGCATGTTGGATCTCCCACAGAGACTGGTATTCAAACAGCCCACTGTTTTCTGGGCACAAGTGTTCATGTCTACTTGCCATTCTCAAAGCCTATTTTAATCATGAGTTTGAAGCTTAGATTTTGTTTCTGCTCCCTGTGAATGAATAAGGCTGGTGAGATTCTGCTTTTGCACTTGCCTGCATTTGGCTGCTGTGGGGATAGGAATGGTTGCCATATAAGTTCGCGGCTCGCAAACACGTTTTGCTATTTCAGTATTCCACAGCTCTGTGCCTCCTATCATCCCCCATAACTGAGGAATGCACACTCCTCCTTGCTGCTGCAAGTTTTGATCCCACTGCAGGTGAGGGAGACACCTCTGCATGGCACATTGCAGTAGGGTATCAGGAATAGCCCAGTGGGGCTGTGCAAGAGCCATCAGATCCAGAGATTTGCCTTCTTTTTGGGTAGCCTGAATCTCTGTACATTTTTCTGGGATGCTGACACACTCCAGTGAGAATTGAGTTGTATTGCTCTAGGAAAAACTCTTCTTGTGTGTGCTGTACTCCTTCATCTTGCCAGGGATCACTGAGAGACCAGGGCAAGGGCCAACATCCCAGACCGTTCCCCTGGATATCTGCCCAACATTCTGTGTTCCATACCTCTGATACATCTCTACCGTACATCTCCTATAGCCTTTGTTTCCCTGTTCATTCATGCTTCTGATACCAAAAATCTAAAGCCAAACCCCCAGTAGTATTGACCTCCTTGTGCCTGTGTCTGTTTCTAAATAGCAGGGGGGAGAATTTCTATCAGAATCAGAAAGTACATGAGTTGAAGATGTCCGTAGCTGTGTGTGAGCTGGATTGAAAACACCTCAGCTCCTTTAAAATTCAGTTGGGTTTATCATGGTGAAGACAGCAAATTTGTCTCGTTTTCCAAAGCATCTCTCAAACAAGTGTGTGCTCAGCCACCAAGGCAGACCTCAGCCTGAGCTTTTAGGCTGGGACCATGAGCTGAGGCCCCCAGGAGCTGGAGAAGCCTGGATCCAGTGTGATATTAGTGCCTCTGTGCAAGGTGCAGCAGGAGGAAGGTGGTGTAGTGATGAGCTGGGAGACAGCCTGACTTCCCAGCACCTGGCAGGATGGTGAGAGTGAGCCCTGCCACCCCAGGCAGGCAAACGTGACACCACTGTCACTGTGCTCCAAGGGGTAAAAATGGTGAGTCTGCAGAAGCCGCCTTTGGTTCTTGGAAAACAAAAGCCACAATCTTAGGAGGCTTCAGGAATCTGAGCAGTTCTTCAGAGTGTTTGGTTTAGATAAGTACAAGTCATCAACATCATCTATTTTTTGTGGTAAGTATTATGAGTGCTCATCTGATAAAATGCTAAATGAGCTATGCTGTGTCACTGCTGGAAAGATTTTATTACATTGGGGAAGTTCTGGGTGCTCATTTACCGCACACAAAAATTTCTCAGAACAGTGACTCTCTCCAGCAGCTCTGTTATTTGAAAAGAGCACCAAGATAGGTGCAGTGAGAGAGAGAACCATAAACTTGTGAACAGCCGTGGATGTGACAGTGAGAGGCAAAATCACAAATATGACATGAGGCAGATGTTGAGATGATTCTGAAAGCAGTCAATGAGCTGGAAGGTTAGACTTGTGGAGGGATGGCAAGATTGTACTGGTGCCCAGTTCATAAGGGAACTAAAGCCAGGAGGGAGCTGCATCCACAGATCAGTATGGGTGGACTCAGCAATACTGCTGGGCCCGCATCTGATCGTGCCTGGACAGAATTTCTTGGCACTGTGGAAGGGGACCCATTCATGTAAAGAAAGCAATGGCTTGGGAAAGCAGACTTGCCCAAAATGACAAAGTTGTCATTGGAAGCATAGCCCAAACCACAGCCTGGCCCTGGTTTTGGTGATCTCCTAGGGAAGGGATCAGGTTTAACCCCAGCTCCTGAGACAGGAGTCACCTGGCAGTGCAGGGGGACAGCCCATGCCATAGCAGGAGCCTGGCAGGCAGAAGATGCTCTACACCTTCTGCAGCACAAGGCTCTGCCAAGTAACAGCAAAGGCAATGGTAGCACGCCTTTGGATTGCATGTGGAATTCATGTGACTTTAACAGGCTTCTGCACAGAGAAAACACCTTGCACTTGGCAGAGTAATAGCTGAATTGCTCAAAGTCCAATTACAATCAAACCTCGCTAATTTGTGCCCCTAACTGGAGATACAGTGCGAATGACAAAACTTTTACAAGTTATGGAGTAAGTGGTACACACATTTTAAGAAGTGTGGCTAATGCATTACGGAATTCATTATCACCTTACAAACTTCTTCACACTCTGGAAAAGAATGAATGCTCTTAATTCATTTATTTTGACAAGATTTGTTTCTTAAACATCTTTTGTTATAGCTGACAAGTTTGTACCGTTAAAAAAAGAAGTAATGACTCGTAATTAAGGAGACATTATAATAGCCCCTTCGTAGCAAGCCTGTGCCATTTTTTTGGTTACAGCTTGTGGCAGGCATGGATAGAAGTGATTGTGTGGCACTTCACTCTGCTCACAAAAGCCTCTGGTGCAGCCGGTGCCTAGGAAGCCCCTTCTGCAAAACAGCAACTGCAGCGACTCCATCTCCCCTTCTGTCGAGGAACTGCTGCTTTTTTACAAAATCGACAAAGTAAACAAACAAAATAGTTCTCATTTGGCATAATATCTTAGGGGGGGAAAAAAGAGTTTAAAAGGAATCTTTTCTGTCACGAGGAGGGTATCTCTGCCACTCTGACAATGTGCCTGCGGAAAGAGTTTGACGGAATGTTTGTTGCTATTCTTAAAGTCTTACTGTTCTGTTCGCTGCTAACATACTGTATCTCATTGAATGGGAAATACGGTTTGGAGGAAAACAGATCAGATTCGCAGGTCAGAGGCTCTGCAAAAATGGGATTTGAACCTAAGCGCAGCAACCTCGAGGCAAGGCTGCCCTTCCCTGCATGCCAGATGTGCAGTGAGGGTAATTACCATGGCCCACGCCGCGCGCGGCTGCGGACGGCGCGGAGGCAAAGGTCAGCTCCTGGCAGGAATCTCCATCGGATACCTGGGCTGCCCCGGGCTGCAGACTGGCCTGTGTCTTTCTTGCCAGCAGCACAGTGGCCACAGGTAGCCCTGTCTGCCTGTCTACAGCCTGTAAATCCATAATTAACTACCGCGGGTTAAACAGGCTGAGGAAATAACTGGAGCCTTTTTGAGGAAATGTGATTGTCAATATAGCAAAACCCCCGAATTACGAATTCAGCAATGATTGCTATTGCAGAGACGGTGTTAGAGGAGTATCATTTTGTCAATTAACCTTTTACAATTCATAGTTTATTATAGCCTAGAACAATCCACTTTTAAATACTTTTTTTTTTTTTTTAATGACTCTTGCTGCTTTAAACACTTACTACCTGCTCTTTAGCCTTTGAACACAGACTGTTATACTTGCTTAGCATAATGTATAACCCTAGGTCACAAAGCTAAAAAAAACCTCTTTTTAATTTATGGAAGATTTCATTGTAGCTGAATATTTTGAAGAATTTCTTAACTTTCTGATGGCATTCAGGCTGAGCAAGGATACAAATGTATCTGTGTTCCTAGGTCCAACCACTTTACCCTACTATAATTTAAGCTTTTAATTTCATAACCTACCATGCCCTGGCTACTTAGCAAAAGAAAAAACCATTCTTAGTCAAGACTCTGTGATAGAGAATTCTGCTACAGCAGATAAAATGACAATGACCGAGTAATTATCATAAAAATTATTATTTTCTAAAAGTACTCTACTTTAAAAATAAAATCTTTATTGTAGGAAAGGGAACAGACAGTAGTTTTGATGAAAAACACTTGAAAAAATGGTGATATGGTTTCTTTCCTACATAAATACAATTTTTTTTTTTGCTAGAAATAGTGCGGCTGTAGCTGCAATGGTAAAAGGGTAGGAGAGAGGAAAGGTTTGCAGAGAGGTTGTATTTTTATTAGAACAGTTGATATAGATGAAAAAAAGCAGAAATGCTTTCAGAGGGCTTGTGTGACTGAGACCTTTCCCTTTTTTTTTTTTTCCCAACTATGTCAGCTGGTCTAATAAAAAATATTCTCTCTGCCTGTAAACCTTACTATTTTTGTATATAGCTGTTTCTGTGCATGTGATTTGTCCACTAAGAGGAAAAATAATTCTACAACTCTTGAAACTGTTATAATTCAGTAAAAGTTGATTATGAAATACTAAAAAAAATTTAAATGCTTCCTTCAAATGCTGAGAAGTTGGGATTGGCTTTGTGTGTGAAAGAGGGTAATTGTAACCTGTGAAGGAACTACACACAAATAATAAAATGTGGTCAACTCTTCCTTTCAGCAGCTTTGAAGCAGCAGTAATCTAACAAAACACCTTGCTCTTGCTGTGCTGACAATGAGTCCAGTGTACAAAAAAAGAAATTAAACAAAAAAAGACATTTTAATTTCAAGGTTCACTGGAAAAAACATGAAAAAAAAAATCAATGTTTGCCAAAGAGAAAGACAAACTCTGAAGGGAAATGAAAAAATGTATTTACAAGATTCAAAGAGAACTCTATAAATAATGGGACAATAAAAAAAAAAGGAAAGAAAATATTTGACACTCTTAACTCTAAATATGCAGGTAATATTCCCAATAAATCTAATACGTGAAATGGCCTTAAGGACTCATATTGTTATCAAGAAATTATTAGGAAAAGCAAAATAACTGACAAATCAAAGGAATGTTTGGAGCATTTACGTCTCCACTGCATGGCTGCATCACCCCAGGGATGGAAGGAGGCTCTGAAACCCCTGCAGGTTGCTCAAAGGACAGGCAGGGCTCCTGCCTGGAGCTCTCAGGGCTCTGGATGGCCACAGCCACGCTCGCTGGGCTGCCATGCCCGGCCACAGCAAGGACAAGGACAGCCCTGCCTGTGCACACCCCTGGGGTGGCTGTGTGCCCC
>VZSR01000245.1:2045240-2064939 GCA_013398615.1 Brachypodius melanocephalos | reverse complement strand
TTCACTGTCATTCTGTGCCCCAACAGTGCCTGTAAGTGCAGCCCAAGCCTGCATGCTGCCCATTACTGCATAATTAACTGCAAATGGGTTTTGATTAGATTCTCCCAATACGTGGTCTTCTCCCTGGGTGATTCAGGGATGAGCAGGGTCAGTCTCAAGAGTGCCATGAGGGATGTTGTGGTAATGCCTTCTCTACCTACACGTTCCTCCCAAGCCTGCTTTCCTCTGAGATTAAATTGATTTACCGCAAGCACTAGTGCCAAAGATCAGGCCTAGTCTCTCTACCAGGTCTCTAATGCCTTTCTCCCTATTAGTTTTCTGATATTCAGCTATTGGAGCTTTCAGTGAGAATGTTTAAGTCTTACATACGCTTTTTCTGACACATAAAACATTTTATAAACTTTATCCATTTCATTCTCCTACAGTGTGCAGTGTGCTGAAGTGGCATTATCTTCACTTCACTGATAAGAAGATTTACATCCACACAAAGCCAGACTGGAAGATCTGGGGTAAGGACTGGCTCAGAGCTCCAGATGTGGTGATAAGCAGCTGCCTGCTTACTGTGGTAGCTTGAAGGGATCTGTCTCACCCCACAGTGACCCTGAAGGTCAGGCTTGGATTCCTTTATTACAGGCACTTTTTGTTTCAGCTTTTGCTAAACCTCACTGAATATGGGGGGTTGTATTGGCCCTGGCTAAAGGCTACCCTTTATTTTAGATAACAGAGCAGGTAAGCTTCCCTAGGAAACCAAAGGGGCTCTAAACTGAAAAGGAGGCATGGATCACCAGCTGCAACAACTGCATGTGTAAAATTATTCTGAAATTATCTTCTAGGTACATATGCACAGTGATGCTTCTGTCTGTAAAAAGAGAAAAAGAAGCAGCACAGCGGCTCAGGGAGGGAACAGTGCAAGTGTTGTCCACTAAATATTCCCGTGACTATGGTCTACAGGGAAGTGACAGGGATAGGATTTATTGGCTAACTCCTGACTTGTGGTAAACAACTGTAAGAAAGACCTCATCTCGGGTATTTAAGCGGGTAAATGAGAATTCATCCTGAACCCAAAACCCAAACCACTTCATTTGATCTTCCTAACTCAAAAAAAGCCAACTTGGTTTGTTTTCTCTTTTTTTATTTTTCTTTATAAATTTTTTTTAATTTATTTTTTTCCTCCTGGTTAATTGCATGTGTCAGAAGGGATCATAGTACTTAATTTATAGCCACTACGTTGGACTGTCTGATCAGCATCAAAACCATTTACAAACTATAGGTTCACCTAAGCATATCAAATATGCTGTGCTGTCCTCAGCCCTCCAGAGCATGTATTGATGCTCTTGGGTTTGGAAATGGTGTCGGTGCTGCTTGGCTGGTTTGCATCTTAGTCCAAGAAGCTTTTAAAGAACTCAGCTCCTGAGACAGACAGAAATTTAATGATCTAAGTGGAGCAATGTCTCGTCAGCTGAAGAGTTGGTTCAGGGTCTGTAAATATGATCAAATGTACTGAATATGGTTCAGCTTGGATTCACAACTCTGGGAGGAGAAATCAGCTCTTACTGGACAAGTGGATTTTATACCCAATAATTAGGCTAAATGAAGCTGTTGCACAGAACGGTGGCAAAGAGCCTCATTTTGTTGGCATGATATAACATCACATAATACACGAATGTGTAGTGGTAGGTGCTGCTTTCTCCTTCCAAAATTTTTATTACAGCCCTAACCATTGACACTTCACTCCCTGCCAATTCCTCTGCTCCCTTCTCTCATGTTGGCAAAAATATAGCAGGAGACCTAAAGCTGCAGGCCTTGGCAGGATCATGTGAATCTGCTGAACACATACATGCTGATTAATTCATTGCCTTAGCAACTGGAAAGTCTCAGATTATTCTTCCTTGCTTATTGCCCCTTTCAGTGCTAATGTGAGCAGTAACGATCATGCACGGGCAAAACACAGCATCCATTAACTGACTGCACCTGCAAGGGCCAAAAAACCCCTTTAATCCCAAAAGGTGACCTGTTTCACACAAGTCAGAGAGGCATTCTTTGGAACACCAGCCCAACAGCCACAATACATACACTGACTGTACGTATGACCCAGCTGAATTTTAGATGGTGGCACAAGTGTCCCTTTGCTACGTGGGCACACACACGACTGCTCAACGTGCACGTGAGGAGGGAATCTGGCTTTTGGAGAGCAGTGTGCAGATGGAACCCTTGATTGTGCAATCCACCTTTGTTTCTTCTCAGAAAGCTGGAGGATCTGCAGAGGAAGAGATGCCCAGGGTGCTGCTCTAAGCAGGGCACTCCCTGGGTGTGCTGGCAGCAGCTCACAGCTCCCGCACGGTGTGGAAGGTGGCAGCTGGAGCTCGGTGGCACAGCCCTGAGCAGGGCAGGGCTCCTCTTCTCTGCTGTGAGAGGAGCTGTGCTGGCAGCTCTGTGCTCCCCTGGAAGAGCCTCATGAGGGAAGGGCAGATGGGCTCACTGGGTGTTGAGCAAACACTGCAAAAGGAGCTGCCTCGATAAATGGGGATGACTCCGTTCGAGGGCAAACATGATGTTCATGTTTCATTCTTTTGATTTAGCTTTTATAGTGCTTATTAAAACAACATTCTTGGCTGAACCCTTGCTGCCTGATGAGTGTGTTCCTTGACTCAAAGTCCAAGAATGAAAATCTCTTCAGTTCTGCTGTGATGGATCATGGCAGCTCTAGACTACTTTTCATAGTCTTTTAGAGCTTCTGCGTGGTTTTCACTCTAGAGTGACGCCCCATCCCTCATTCAGGTCTTTTTGTTACTGAAGGCACTGAGAGAAGTAATTGGATTGCCTGATTCTCCAAGCTGTCTTTCATCTAGATCCAAAGGCTGTCACACAAGCATCTACACATACATCAATCCTAATAGAAGCCCTGTCTGTTTCTTCAGGAAGACTTTCCAGAAAGTCCCCTTTTCTCTGACAATCCATGGCTGTGGGCTCCCTGTGCAGGTGTCCTCACACATTGCACAGTGCTTCTGAAAATACACAGGGAAAAAGCACACACACTTTGCTGTGGCATCTTTCAAAACCTGCCAGCCCTGTGGCAGATTCTCCTGCCTGTTTTGGGGAGCCCACACCAGCAAAAGGTCCTGTCATTCCCACAAAACACAGGAAGGTCCCGGAGCTCACGTCGCTTTCTCAATGAGACCTACAACATTTTCACCACCACTAAAGGAGCTGCCTCTCTGTTTTTCTGTTTTTGTGTAAACACAAGCTGGCCATTGGTAAACTCTGAGCTTAAACCTCTAAGCACTGTCAGGAGGAATCTACATTTGCTCCAAGGCAATTAGGTGACTCATGGCTGTGTCCTTTCCTGGGCTGCATGGAGCAAAGTCAAATCTCCCATGGCTGGGTGAAGCCAGCTCCCAGCCATCCTCCCATGAATAAGCCCAGAACAGATGCCTAGCAGCATTTCCCAGAGTGAACTCAGAAATGTGCTCCTCGACACAGAGCCACCCTATTAAAGGTGTTGAAGTGCAAGTTGTGTAAGCCTGGGGGAATGCACAGAACTAACGAAAGGAATGCTGCATACTCCAGGCTTTTTAGAATACAACATGAAATAGCATCTGGATTTCTTCACAGACGTTTTCTCATGTCTGTGAAAACTCTGATTCCATATTTACTGATAAATAACTAAGTAACAGCCTCTTACTCTGGTGAGACCATTCCACACTGGGAGATTTATTTTAAATTTGCAACTGCTGGCTATCAGATATGGTTTGAGGGTATTGATTTTGCAGGCAGGCATTTTTCCCTACATAATCTTTCCACTGCCCTTCTTAAAAGATGCACCACTTCTTGTGAGTTTTCAAAAAAAAAACCCAACAAAAAACAACAACAAAAAAACTGAGTTTCAGGCTATGGTTTTTATGAAAAGAATGTAATGCATCCTGGAGCTCAGAGACTCCTGGGGTTGTATTAATTGATGTCCAGAGAAGTGGAAGTTGTCCATTTTAAATCAGTCTTTATCCTGCAAGAAGCATAGAATAATAAGAGGGGCCATCAGCAGAGTCCCAGGTAAATGTTGCCACGGGCCAAAGGACTCTCCCTATCCCTAGAGCTCTTTTTGGAAACAAGCAGCTCTCAAATCAAAACATATTTACTTGATGCAAGCAGTAGTGAAACGACTGATGTTTGCAAATGCCACAGTAAAAACAACAAATTTTGCCTCTAATAGACTGTCTTCCACCAATATATTTTAATTTTTTTTAATGGTTAGAATATGAGCAGGGAGAAAAGCCAATGCTTTAGAAGCTCCCCTCAGCCAGATAAAGGTGAGGAATTAATGCTATTTCAAGTCAATGCTCTTCCAAAAGAGCTCTGATATCAGTAGTTAGTTAATCTTTTTTTTTCTGCCTGTTTGTGGGAGATCACACTGGGTTTGTCTTCAGCCTGGTTTGCTTGAACAGCACAGAAAGCTCAGCTTAAATACTTATTTTGGTCAAGCAGCACTTTGGAAAATTATCAATGATGCCTTTGAAAGCTCTGCCTATTTTACAAAGGTGGAGGGGAGAGAATACTTAAAAGTCAATGATATGAAACTAACTAGATATATTTGAAATATTGATTACATATATCTTCTGAAATGGGGTAATGGGATATTCCTAGATGCTATATGCATGTGTATAC
Organism: Brachypodius melanocephalos; assembly: GCA_013398615.1. Classification (NCBI taxonomy): domain Eukaryota; kingdom Metazoa; phylum Chordata; class Aves; order Passeriformes; family Pycnonotidae; genus Brachypodius; species Brachypodius melanocephalos. The sequence continues at coordinate 2,060,280 of VZSR01000245.1, read as the reverse complement.
GTCTCTGAAATGTTTGATTAATGTGCACCTAATATTTCTTTCTGTTAACAGACCATCGTATTTCTTACTAAGAAATGAATTATTTGACCACTGGTACAAGTGGCTGAGAAAAGACAATTTATAATGCTGCATCTTCAGCTAGTGTTTCTTCAGCAAGTAATCTTTGACCTGGAAAGCTGTTTCACTGAAAATGACTAATTTTGCCAATTTTATTTTTTTGCTTTAAATATGTTTTTCTGGTGGCACTTTAATCTATCCTAAAACACTTATTTTACACTTTACAATATTGGCAAAACATAAATAGAAAATACAAAAAAGGAAACCTTCATGAAGTAAAACTTCAGTTCCATTTGTGGAGGTGTTATCCCAGAACTCTGAATTTGGAAGTGAAAAGTGATGTATTGGTATGCAGAAAGTTAAAAAACCACAAACAAATGAAAAAAAAAAAAAAAGGAAAAAAAAAAAAAAAAGACAACCCAGAATTGACTAACTCATGCTTTTCTTTGTTCATAAAATATATTGTCATTCTACATAGGCTTTGACTTTGCTTTCTATTTTTATTTTAAGATTATCTCACATTTGAGTATTTTCATCATTTTCTATACCACTTGTTTCAAGCAACACCACTTTCCCCAGCTCTCAAAATTGCTTAGTTAGGAGATTCAGCAAATCACAGGTACTGATAACAGCAGCTGGTCTCTGCCAGCCTGGTCTGTATCAGCCCCAATCTTGTCATTAAGGCTCCATGAGCAGCACTTCTGTATGCAGTGATTTTCAAAATTACAGGGCTAAACTCCAAGAAACAGGGATGTTCATCACTTCTGCACATTCAGTCATAGGCTCAGCTGGAAACACTGAGCACTGTGCAGCCAAACAAACCATGACAAGCCACAGTTGTGGGACTGGGTGAATTTTGTGGAAAGGCTGCTCAGTGTTGGTTTGCTCCTTGGAAACTTCTGTGAGAGAAACTGAGCATTTGCATTTGTAGTTTTGAGAGCTCAGTAAAGATCAATTGGTAACTAATGCAAGGGTCCAAGCACTCTGGGTTTGGGTCATAGCCCTGAAGACAAGTCCTAGTGTCCAAATTCTCCTTTCAACCCACAACTAAAAAGTAGCTATTTGGAATTTCCATCCACTTTAATGAATCTCACAGATTGCAGCCCACCCCACATCTGACATCCAGAGCTCTTTATTGAGTTGTCACTAAAAAGCAGAAGCGTTTTAAAACGCAGACCTTTTGCTCTGAAAACCCCAAACACCCACTGAATCCACCTATCAGTAAAATCCAGCCTTGCATTGACTTCAGCTTCAGTCTGGGAATGCTTGGGCCTTTATTGCACTTGATTTTTCCCTGGAATGACAAGAAGTGGCATTAGGTTGCTTGGTATCTGTTGGCTTTGACATGGAGCTTTTCTGATCCTTTTTATGGATTGAAGTTCTTCCTATTGTGTCAACTCTGACTTTAGTGGAGCCGAAGAGGAGAACTTTAAAGAAGGCTTTCCTCCTGTCCCTCTCTGCAGCTCTCTCCAGACCTTAGACCTCCCAAGGGCTTTCGGAAGCAGGGGAAGAGAAATAAAGTTTGCCCTGGCTGGAGAAGGGTACAATAGATGTGGTGGTCACAATAGATATGATCAGATTCTTAATAAGATACTTTAGGACCTCTGTTAAAAGGAAGGTGAAAGGGGGAGGAGAAAGTTTCCAGAACCCATCTATGTAGGAAGAGCAAAAGATTATGCATAGCTGGAGCATGTGAGATAATGAACTCTGCCCCATCTCTTCTTCTCCCTCTTCCTCCTCTTCCCCCCATGCTGTAATTTAGGGAGGTGACAAATTCTCTGGTGGTGAAAAAGGTCAAGGAAAGTGTTTGGTTACTTTTTTGAAGACATGATTTTGTAATTCAGCCAGCTACTTCAGAGCTGAAAGAGTTGGGAAGGAGCAGCTCTACCTGCCCAGGGAGTGAGGAAGTACTTGTTTTAAGGGCTGATATTGATACTTTTTAGCTGTGCAAGTATTGCAGTTAGCTACGTGTACTTAGAAAATGAAAGGTAAAACAGTCTTCTTATTGAGGCAAAAAAAAAAAAAGAAAAAAAAAAGTGTCATTGGTTTTTATTCTCAAAAGCTTCTGCTGAAATAGAGAAGTGTATCTCTGTGAGAAGCACCCACTTCTTGCCCGTTAAAAACATTCCAAAACATTGCTATCTAGGCCAGTCTAAAAACCTGGGGTAAATCTCTGCTCTGTGTTTTGAAGCACAAAGAATGCAGGAGAAGCTGGAGAGGGTCTGACCTCCAGTGGAGACAATTCTGGTCCTTCAATCTGCAAAGGAATCAGAGAGAAGTCTTGCTTGAGGGAGATGATGTAAGGAATTGTTTCTGGAGATTTCTAGTCCTCTCTATTTTCAAAGAAGCCTATACTTTGTTACAAATTAAAAAAAAAGTAAGTTTTATTATTTAAGAAAGATAGCTTCTAGGAGTTTTTGACAAGCTCAATACTAAAAAAGGAAAAGAAGCATTGAGCATAGCACGGGAAGCTTTCAAGAATTCGCTATTACAGGAAACATTATTGTAAAGTACATTTCTGTTAAGAACATGCAAAAATGTTCTCTTACCCATTTGGCTGCCTCGCTGCTAAGGTGTGGCAGAGGCAGCTGCTGAAGGCAGCTCCTGTGCTTGAGGTGACACTGCAGCCTGCTGGCACTGGGGATGCTGGGCTGGGTGCTCCTCGGCCTGAGCTGGGTGCTGGGGTCCTGGTCACCAAAGGGGAGGAATGACACCCAGCAGGAAGCTTTGTCCTGACAGCCCCAGCTCCTGCAGGCTCCTTGGAGCTGTTCCTCCCCTCTGGGCTGACCCTCCTTGCCAGGGAGTGAGGTGGTGTCAACATGTGCTTCAGGGCGGCACGATGAGCTGCTAATTGATGGAAGGAAAAGGCAGCTGCTGAGGAAGTGCCTGATTAATCCACACTGGAGCAAAAGAGGGAGTATGAAACCTCCAAATTTAACATAACTTTAGAAAAGTGTGTCTTCAGGCTTGCTTGTGAGTCAACAGTTCTTGACATCCAATAAAGCTGAAGGAAAACCTGGTAAAGCAATGCTAAGCTTTGAGTGAAAAGTTCAGACACCAGAGGCAGAGAAATGCAGATACTTTGCTTTCCTCCTTGCTCAATTGCTTGAAATTCTTCTTTTTCTGAGCTGTGATTGATATGTTCACAGCCTCTCCTAAGAGAAAGCCCCAGCACCAGAGCTGTGCCTTGGCTCTGGGCAGGAGAGAGCTGAGCTGTGCTTACACTCCAAGGGCTGGGGGGACAGCACTCCTGAACAGTGCCCACATTCCAGGGAGACGTGATGGCATGGGAGCAGCAGGCAAACCTGCAAGGTGGAGCACAGCACCTGCTTCTTGTGTGGAGTGACAGGCACCTTCCCACAGAGGCAAGTTTTACTGCCCTGGAAATGGGTTTGCCACCATTTTTCTCTTCTGCAGATTCTTGTCCTCTTGCATCTGTATTGATCTGTCCCACTTGGTTTGGTTTCAGAATTAGCATTTTATGCATGCAGCTTCTGACCCTGGGGTCCTTGCTTGTCACTCCTCACAGCCAAGGAAGGACAGGCCAGGGCAGGGTCCTGTGGCTGCTCAGGCACCTAAGGGACTGATGCTGTAGGGAACACTCCACAGAAAGATTGTAAGGTGGTAGTTATGCTAAGAATAATGAATATCAGCTATTCCAGAAGGAAAACTTAACTGGGTACTCAGGCACCCAGTCTGTTAGTGAAACGATCTTGATTTTCCTTAATTAACTTCTGTTACCTCCTCTTCCTCTCCAATGGGGCTACTAGCAGAAAGGAGACAGGTACTCTGTAAAGTATCCTACAGAAAGCCTCCTGTAAGGCCTTCACATGTCACAAACAAACCCTTTTTGTCCCAGGCCCATTCAGGTAGAAGGTGTTTCAAATGACAGTGAAACCTTAGAAATAGGAAAGGATAGGATTTTTTCCCTTCCTTACTAGTTTCTGGAAAGTGTGATTTATAAGCTGTCAATCATTTCCAATGATCTCAGTCCAGTATTTATTCAAAAATCATGTTTGATGTAGCTGAAAGTGTTGTTACTAACTGATGAGCGAGTCTGAATGCTGAGAATGAGAAATGATTGACATTCTTTAAGGTAAAGGGGGAGACTTCATCCAGCAGAAGCTGCCACTGCAAGAGATGCTGTTATAGCTTCTGACACTGATCGTGATGAGTGGTGTGTAATGTCAGTAAAAGATGAGAGGCTACAACAACAAAGTGAAAAAGAAGCCTCTGAACACTAATCCCACAGCACCCTGGTAGCAGTTAATAGCCATGACTTCCCTGGCTAGAAATATGACTTTAAAAGGTCAGACATATATATTGGTTAACTTATCACCTATTCAGTAAATAAGCACAAGAGCTTGCTAATTAGTGATCTATTATTATTTGACTCTAGACTTTGGGGTTTTTTTATAATTTTGGTTCCATTTTTCCCATGGCTTTTGGCAAATATTGCCTGGTTCTCTTTTTATTTCAGGTTCTCCTTTTGGTTAAATATAGTAGATATTTACAGAGAATAATTCATAGCAGAGCTGCGCATGGTCCTGAATACTGTGATGCACTCAGGGGTAATACCGCATTTTGGGCATCTTGCTAGCAATACCAAACAGCAAGTTTCCATGTGCAGTTATAAACTTTGTCCCTAAGTATGGACAGGTTTATGTTTCATGCCCCCTCCCTCATTTTGCCAGGTGTAGTGGAGCAGCACATGCCTGATGAAAGCACCCAGGAAGATGCTTGGAGTTCGACCAGGGCTCCCAGTCTCAAGAGGCTCTCCCCTGAGCAAGGAACCTTGAGTTACCATAAATGAAGGCCCTTTTGGTAAACAGCCTGTCATTAAATCCCCAAAACTGTTGATAGTGTTCACTTAATGAACTGTAATGTCATCTGCTAGATGATGGATGGGCTTTTTTAATCGTCTCTTTCTGGAGGGATATTCAGCTTTAAGTCATGATCTAACTCTTGTCCTCCCAGCTTTATTCTCACAAGTGGAATTAATGTCTTTAAATTGTTCTGTGAGTTGTACAAATGTTTACACTACTGCAATGTGTAAATCAGTCCCTTGTACACATTAGTAGTAAAGCTTGATGTGGTTGTATCCAGGTCTCCTGACAGTTGTTCACACAGTGAGGATGAAGAGAGAGGAGATCCAGGGCTGAAATGTGACCCCCCTTGGCAGCCCACAGTGCTGTGTGCTTGTCCCTGGAGCTGCAGCTCCTTCAGACTCTGAATTCCACACTCCTTCCAGCCTCCTGCACTGAGCCTGGCACTCCACCTTCTCCTCCAAGGCAGGAGGACAACATTGCACTTACCTGTTAGTGAAAGACAGACAAACAAAATTTTCTGGCTGCCCCTTGCAGATGCCTGGTGGGGCACCACTTCTCCCCTCCCAGCTGTGATTGCTGCTGGGTGCTGTGACTCTCTGGAGCTGCTGTTGATGTCTGCACACCAGACAAGGCTTCCCTTCCTTCCCCAGCCTTCCCCTCGGGAACCGTCCCTAGTTCAAAGACTCCTCTCTGGGTCCATGGGCCTTCAAAGAAGACCTTTCCTTTGCATGGCAGCTTTGATACAAATGAACCTCCGAGGTTCAAGTGCCAGATAAAAGTAGAGTGCATTAACCCCCACAATTGCTCTAATGAAGCCAGGGTGAAGTTGTGAAGCCTGGGTCACAACTAATGGATGAGCCATTAACACCTCCCAGGCACAACAGCACTTAAAAATATCAAACAGAAAATGCATTTAGTGACTTTCAGGTGCAGAGCTGGTCGGGGTGTTTTGAGAGCAAGCCATCATGAAAAGATTGCAATTTCATTGCCTCTCCCCTGCTCTGCTTCCTGCCCTACATGTATTTACATTTAAGGTCAACTCTTCACAGGAAGGTTTTTGCCATCATGGATCTGCCAGATGGCAGGTAACTTTTGTGTAAGTGCTTAACACTTCAAGAACTCATATTGATCCAGAAACTTTATTTCTAAACTTCGGTTCTGATTGAGAGTTCTGTACTGGCAGGTATTATTGCTGGCTTATTCACTGAATTTGTATCAGAAAGGTTTGAGGTCCTAGGCTCTATCTGAAAGGACATCCTGCTGGATGAGGAATTTTTTTTCCTCTGACACCAAGAGACTGGATTAAAATCAGTTGCTTTCCTGCATGATGCTGAATGCCCTGGGTGGATGGGCAGTGGAACCCTGTCCCAGCAGAGAGTACAATTTGTAGATGTTTTACTACAAACAGTTTCTGCTCACCCTCAGTCTCCTTTCAGAGGCAGAGGAGCCTATTCAAATAACCTGTGTGGTTGTTGAATGATAGAGAATGTTTCAGAGGACAGCAGGCTTTTTCTGCAGGGGTTTGCTGTCTTGGACTAGGATTCAAGCTCCAAGCACGGCTTTGTGGAGGTGAAGACCTGAAAAAAGCAGCCCTCCAAAATTCTGTGGGCTTGCTTCTTCTGACAGGAACTTTTACAGAAAGCCTGGTAATGCTGGATTATGCAGAGATTATACAGAGCTATTGAGTGGTTTTCTTTCCTTGGGTGTGGGGTTTTTTGGTGTTTTTTTTCCTTTTTTGTTTGTTTGTTTGTTTGTTTGTTTGTTGGGGTTTTTTTGGGTTTTTTTTGCCTGGCAAAAAGTTCTGTGAGCTGGAGCTGCCCCTGTGAGCTGGAGCTGCCCCTGTGAGCTGGAGCTGCCCTGTGAGTTTTAGCTCTCACCTGCATGTGAAGAGCCTCCCTTCCCCAGCTGTGCATCTTTTGCAGCTGCCTGGCACAGACAGGCTGATGCAAAAGCCCCTGTGAAACCTTGCTTTGCTGTGCTGGCATCTCCTGGAGCTGCAGACAAAGATATGTTTACACAAAATGCTCTCTGGTGCTCCCTCTGCGCACTGGAGGGCACAGGTCGGATTACGGAGTGGTAAAGGGAAGATGTGTGTCTTAATTACCTGACAGCAGTTTGTTAGTCCATAAAAGTGAAATACAGAATTGTTATTTAGGCCTTCTTTGTGTGATTGTTTTCATACTGGGCAAACACTGCATACTAAAATTCCAGGGTGGGGCAAGAACAGAGTCAGCAGCAATCCTGTTAAAACCTCTCACCTGCTTGCTAAGATATATCTCCTGTCTAATTCTCCACTTGCCTGCCAAAATTGTACCAATATCCACAAGCAGAAGAAGAAACTGCTGCTGTAAAACTACATAGCCTTTAGACTTCCAGATGAATCCTTAGGGCATAATTTAAGGAAACAGGGTCATGTGTTGGACACCGTGTCTTGCACGATGGTGTCATTATCTCTTATGTATTAGCAGGCTACTAATGCTGACATCTAATTAGCACCAAGAAACTGATTAACTCTCAATAGGGTCAGGAGAAAGAAGAAAAATAGATCTCAGGCAAGCAATTAGGTCATTTATTTAATAAATTAAAATACTTGTGATTATAAGCTCACTCTGTCATTTTATTTCTGTACTGCTCAGCTGAAGACAGAAATAATGATAAAATAGTAAATGTAATGCCACGTTAATGGCAGCTTATTCAAAACACAGAATGCAAAATAAACCCACCTGAATTTCCTCTAATGGACAATTTATCATCCAAAACAGATGCATTTATTAGACGAAAAGTTGCATTCAAATACCGTAAAATAAATGGAGTCTATTCAGATTTCTTATTCTTGTGATTGGGCTGTTCCACACTATGGAGGCCAAGTACATAAATGATGCTTCAACAAACATTTGCTACGTGGCAGACATTTATGTTTATTGTGTGCCTTTTACAAACTAATCTGGATGCTCAGAAGTGGCAAGTCAGATGAGTATTGTGCAGGCAGCAGTCACTATCTTCTTATACATCACTTTTGCCAATTAATGTTAATTTTTAAAAATAAGGCTGGACTTTTTGATTGTTTGTTTTGTGAAAATGTGACAATGAAGTAAAAAGCACCTATCTATGCTCTCAGGTAGTGCATTCCACCCACAGAACCTGGTGTTTTCTGCCCTGGTTATAGTGACCCAAAAGGGTTTTTCTTTTCAGGCTGGGGTAGCTCTTCAGAGCTTTCTAATAGACAAGTTGCCCATACTCTCTTTTTGCATACTCAGTTTAAAGCTTTTCTTAATTGGTTCATTTAAATGCTAATTTTATTGAATTCAGACTCCTCTAAATCACAGAGGTGAGTTCTTGTCAGACTCCTCCAGTAATAACAATATTTCAAAAGGTTTGGAGCTCAGATTAAGTTTGGACAAACACTAGAAGGTCTGTTTGTATGTCCAACATTGACTGCAAACTGTGAGGTTTCTGGTGCCTTGCTTCCTGTGCAAGATCTCTTCTTCCCTGCTGCAGGCTCTGCCTCTTTGTCTCCTGCTTTGAAACTCTCTTCCTTACAATTTAAATACTGCCCTTTTATTTTCCCCCAATAAAACCTGTTTGATGTATTTGTACTGCAAGGACGTGCCCAAATTTTTGTTGATTGAGAGCTGTGCTGCCCCTCACAGCTGTTTTTATGGTTTGCTGACTGTGATTTTTGCCTGAGAACTGCATTTCAGTGCACAGCTGACGGCACCCCGTGGTTACCCTGTGCATGTCACAGGGCCCTTAGCTCGCTTGTGCAGGTTTGTCTGAAGGATTGTGGCTGTGCTGGAGGCTGCTGATGTGGTTTTCTGTTCAATGTAGAGAGTGATGCCTGCAGTGTCTGCAGGTGATGGCATGTGTGCTCCCCTGGCCTTTCCTTCCTGGGCTCTGGTCAGGTGAAGCACAGGTTCTGCTCTGGGAAGGAGAGCTTCCCCCACCTCTTCTCCAAAGACACTTTCAGAAGATCAAAAGGACAATCAGACCTTTACCAAGATCAGTTTGGAGCTGTTAGGCTTGGAGGGAATGTGCTGCTTCTTCCTAACTCGCTGCAGTCACAGTGGGGACAGTGGCCAGGGAGGAACCCGGTGGGGCCACGCTCATGCCCCATGGGCAGCCTCCAGAAGCTGCCCTCTCCCCACTGCTGCCCCTGGATGAGCTCCTACAGTGCCACTGTGGGCATGGGGGTGGCCCTGGTGCTCAGAGGCAGGGGAATGCCTGGGGTCCTCCTGGAAATTGTCCTCCTGCTCCTCCAAGAAATGGTCTGACGGGTCCCTGGAAGCAGCAGCAGCAGCAGTGCACTCTGAATGCCAGTGGCAGGTCCAGAGTTAATCTGGGGCTTACACAACTGTCTCCAAATGTAAAAATCAACCCAACAAAGGTAATTTAAAAGAATGGGAAAATCACCTCTCAGAATGTTTTTCTTGTCTTAATGTTCTCTTCTGGTTATTAAAACAAATATATTGAGGATGAAGTAGAGTATGTAGCATCAAGCAGTGAGAAATTAATCATTGGTACCTAGTCTTAAACAGTTGATTTTTTTTTTTTGAGAATGTCTTGAAACAGTTGTCATAAACACCAACAAATGCAAAGCAGCTTTCAAGATGACTTTTTGTTATAAGCATATTCCTGAACTATTCATCTGTGTTAAATGCATTTTGCCTTGAATCATATGTCATGTTGCCAGAAAAGAGTTGTTTCCATGCCAACTCATTTGCAACATGGGGGAAAAAAATCAAAGCTACTAACATCTGCAAGATGTCAGTACTGATATAAGCCACTTGCAATGAAAAACACAGAACTGCAGGAGGGTTTGCCAAATAGGCACTATATATAGGGGAGAATGTCATAAACTAATCGCCGAACAGTGCATTTCCATTCCTTTTTTGGCTGCATTCTTGATCTAATCTCTTCGCCAGAAAACGCTTGCAGCAAAAGGAGCATCAGTGTCATCCACATGCATTTCTCTTGTAAAGAAGGAATTACTCGGATTTGTTTTTCTGACTCAAGCCTCCACAAAAGCCACTTAATTTAAAACATATAAGAACTCGTACGAGAAACTGCTGCTTCACTTTCCATACTATTTCCTTTCAATTCTCTCGGCTGCAGGGTCTCCTTTTATAAAGGTCCTATTCATCAGCAAGATTAATGAGACCTGGTGTCTGAAACTGTGGATTCCATTTCACAGCTACTATTTCCTCTGCATTCTCCTTCCCACCCCCATCCCTTTTTTTTTTTTTTTTATGAAAGAAGATTGTTCGTTTATTATCTAAGTATTATGAAATGCCAGAGGCTGAGGCTCTGAAGCCTGAGCAGTTCAAATATCAAGGTATATTTAATTTTAAGATGATCCAAGCATTGCTGTATTTGGAGAGACATTGGAGGTAGCATTACCTTTTTTTCTTTTTGGAGGTATTAAAACGGTTCTGATTTTCCAAAGGTGTTTTTAATACGTTGCTGTAAATCCATTCTTTTTGTATCTGGAGGGTGTACCAGGTCACCTGTTGCATGTGCTGCCATTGTCTCCTCTCACATGGCTCTCAGGGCTCGTTGTGACACACGAGGTTTGGTTTGCAGGGTGGGACAGGACTGGAGCAGCCAGGCCAGCAGATGGATCTCCACAGCCAGGAGCTCTGGGGGACACTGGAGTGCCCCACGACCCCTGCACCAGCGCTGCACAACCTCCTTGCTAGTCTAGGGCAAAGGGGAGGATGTTTTCCTCAGCGGACAGGCTGCCTGCCAGCCCCTCGTGTGCAGGGTGCCGTGGCATGGGTTTTTGGCACAGCCTGTCCGTGCCACAGTGCTGTGACCACAGTCCACAAGGTTTCCAGTTAGGGCCCTGTAATTGCTGAGCTCCACAAAGGGATATTCCTGCTCCCTGAGTATTGCTTACCCCATGAAAGCAATTACCGGAGTTGTCACGGTGGCAGTGAACAGAAAGGAGTTAATTTCATGGGAGTCATCTTCGCGTAAGAGAGATTTGAAATATCAAATTGAAACGTTTATGGCAAAACCTTTTGTAAAGAGAAGGTCTTGACTACCTATACTTGTTAGTAAGGTAGAGGGGGATGGGAAATAACTGATCTACTGCATTTCAGGTATTTCCATAATTTTGCCTCTACTATCTTTAGAATGACAAAATTCTCATAGAGATCATTTTTATACTTCATAAAGATCTCAATCCAGATTCATATAACTTTGCTTTATTAGAATGCTTCTACTGAGACTTTTTAATAGAAGACTATCACAGGCAAGCAAAATTGAGAGCAAATGTAGGACTTGATTCCTATAGCACATTATTTATTTCACTGAGTTTTAAAAGTTAAACCTCAAGTAAGACCACTTAAGGACATGAAAGATTACCTGAATTTTTTTTTTAATTGAATGAGAATGAAATGCTGTGAGCTTTGCTATTACTGAGCAGAAATTTAGGTTATATCCCCAAGAGCATATAGCACACCCCTCATAGTGTTGTTTTCCATGCAAGTTCAGTGTGTGTGTGTGTGTGTGTACTCACATGTATATACACACCTTACATATATGGTAATATGGACATTAATATATGTAATAGGCTGGGTAAACAATGTTAAATTGGCTTCCATCTGAAATACACTGTAGTTAATTTCTGATACAAATGTAATTGAAAGAGATTAGAAGGTATTCAGCTCCTGCTTCTTAAAATGTGTATGCTTTGTGCAGTGACAACAGCATCCTTTTAACTAAGCAGGTTTTTATTTTTCCTCTGTGTGTACTAACTCAGTAGAGCAGGAAAACATCTTTAGAAGAGCAAAATATGACTGTAAAATGATTTTTAAGAGTTCATTTGAAGTCAGTCAGGCAAAACACCTAGAAATGCTTTAAATTGGATTTTTTCTTAAATCAGATTTCAGGTTGACAGTGTCCTATGCTGTTATGCCTAGAATTATAACCTGGAATTCTGTTGCACTTTGCCTATCGCCACTCTCAAAGAAGCACTGCATCTCTTTCCCTTTGCACAAGCATTAACACAACAAGAATAGCTCAGTCTGTGCATGCTGAGCCTTGAAGAAAATTGAGTATACTTTAAAAAGGGTTTCAGCTTCCAGAAAATTACATGACAAGGCAGTCTTTATAAGGAGGGGATGGCTGTGTTCAAATGGAGGCCTGGCTCAGTGGGTCTGTGGGGAAGAGCCTGCAAAGCCGTGCCTTGCTGTCCCTCCCCAGGCAGGGGGACCAGCCCTTCCTCTGGTCCCCTTTCACCCCTGCAACAATGGCACGGGCAAGGCGAGGTCATGGTGAGACAAGAGCAGCCTTGGCCTTTCTGCAGCAGGGCTCAAAGTGCTCCTTGTGGGATAATTGACACAGTTATGCAATTAGGGACACTTAGCACGAGGTTGGATGAGCTCTTGACCAAAGGGGCTGATCGTGTCATGCTTCTCGAAATAAATATTCCGTTCTGCTTGGCTGTACTTATGAGAGAACATGACCAGCTGCAGGAACACGAACACACAAGTTTCCAGATTAGAATCCTGTCTGAGAATAAAATGCAGAAATGTGTGCAGGGAAATGCAGACAGGTAAAAACACATAGTCCTGAGAGACCCCAGCCCGTGTTTTAGCTTATGATACTTGCTACAATTCCTGCAGCATCCTCCATTATCATTCCAGGTTTGGCTTCAAATGAAGTTGACCCAAAACATAAGTTCAGTGTTAAGGCACAGTTGTACCCTAACAGACTATTCTGGTAGCTGGGATTTCTCAAGGTGAAACTCTCATTCTTTATTTTTCAGAGAGACGAATAATGGCAGACAAAGCAAATCTGCTGCTACCTGTCTCTAGCCTTTTGCTTCGTCTGAACGCCTGTGGCTTCCCCTCTCTGAATGTCAGGCAGTGCCATGGCCCAGGTCCTGCTCTATCTCCATGCTGAGCCTTTACCCACCATCTGATTCATCACAGTGATTTTTCATCTCAATTTGATATGTGAGCTGCTGGCTCCACTGCTGTGTCACGGCTGTCGCTAATTTGGCATGACTCGCATGGTGGTAGGTTATTCAGTCTCTGTTTTCCCTTTTTAAGAGTTTTGAACCTGAGTCCATCTCCCAGGTAGGGCATTGTCCTCACTTAACACAAGCACTTTACTGATTTTGCTGTGTTGTGATCACAGAGTTAGTTTTAAAATAACATTTGTGTCTACTACCTGCATTTTTTAAGGCAGTGGTTACTTGATGAAATCAAGGATTGCTGTTAGACTCTTCTGCTGGAAGTGCCTTCCTCTCTCTTGCTTGTAGCAGGGAGGAAGTAAAAGGGCTCACTTCACTTAAATAAAAAATCAAGGATAGCTTGATTTTTAGCAAGGTTTTGTTTCTATGATTCAGTTGTCCTAATGATCTTTGATCCATCAGTAAGAGATGTTACTGAGAATTTGAGGTTTTCTGTGTGATGAGGGCACGACAATGGAGTCAGCAGGTGATTCTGGCACTCCTCACTGGGAAGACTGGGGGCCTGGGATACTGGTTTGTTTTTCAGGACAGGTCAAAGACCTGTCCTTTGGTGTAGTCTCTAAACATTTATTTTCTTAAAATCTTACCATGGTTGAGTTAATTGCTTTCTGTAATCTTTTGTAGCTCCTCTTTGTAATAAGTAAGTTTCATTGGGCCTTCACCTGACGATTTAATATTTTGATCAAATTACCTTTGAACCCAGAGCCTTTGAGGGTTTTCTGGCTTGGATGATCTTTCCCATACAGCCTTCAAGAGAATACCTTTTAGAGGGTTTCAAGCCAATCATTCAAATGAGATCTTTACAAAATTGCTAATTCATCAGTTGTTTGAAACTGGAGTGGCTTTTACATCAGATAAACCATTTCAACATAACTGAGCCCAGGTGAGCATCCCATAACTGTTCCCTTTAGTCTCCCAACTGACTGCACACTGTAGTCTTTGTGAGCTTATATTTCTGCACGTATTTTCTATGATTCTGTGTCTTTTTTATCCTCTTGCTTTGAGTGAAGGAGTTGCTTCTTTTTATTTAGAAAACATGCATCTTCCTCAGATGTTTCATGCTGTGCTTCCTACTCTGCTAAACATACCAGCTACTGCTATCAGTCCTGAATCTGAACTTCTCTGCCATTTGAGGACCCAGGGTGCCACATATTGTCTCAGGATGTCATTACTCTTACTCTCAGTATTTTTGGCTAGAATTATTTCTGAGTAATTCTTGAAAAAAAGAAAAAGAAAAAAAAAAAGAAAAAGAGAGACATGCAAACATTAGCCCTTTCTTCTTTATTATGAGTAAATTCTTCTTCTTTAAGTCTTGTTTTGCTCCTGGTAGGCTTCACTGGAAGAAAATTCCTGCTGTAGATTTCAGTGGGTTGCACAAAGCTCTTGCTTAGGAAGCCATCAAGACCTCTCTAATCTTTATGTTCTATTACTGAGGTTAGTGCTTAAGAAAAAAAAGGCAGTAAATCAGGTTGTTGTTAAAAATATGCCTTTTTAAGGTGACTGTAGTGAGGTTTCTGTACCCGTAATTTTTCAATTAAATTTTATTTAAATATAAAAGAATCAAGGAACATTTCCCTCTTGCAACTTCTTCTCAGCATCCTGGTAATTTTGAATGAATTACCTACTATTCTCTTCTTTTTAAATACAGCAAGAGCCTTGCAACTATTTCTGGACCAGCCTTTTCCCAAGTGTTCAGTCACAAGTGACATGAGGTTCATGAGGAGATATATACTTTCAAAGAGAAAGCCAGCTTTGAAGAATTTCTTCTCTGTAGAAAGATTTTTGTGTATGAACTCCTTTTCTCCCTATATTCCCATGTATAGGGTAGGATAATTATTTCAACTTATAAAACTTGTTTTGCCTCGATCTTGAGATCATTATACTTAAAGATTCTCATTGCTACAGATACATTTATACACTTAAAATTTCTTTCAGTTTTAGCTCTGTAGGAAAAGAGAATACAGGTGACCTTGCCCCTGATAAGTAACAGCTATATCCAATAAAGGTAAGTGTGATAAAAGGGAGTGAGTTAGCTGGTGAGGAAGAACTTGAAGGAGGAGGATCATGAAGGAGGAGGGAACAAGAGAAGCATGAAGAAGGATCCTGGGGAGAGAGAATCACTGCTATGGGATCAGTCTGGGTCTGCAGTCAGAGCCTGTTGTTGGAACCTGCA